>WOXC01004934.1:0-325370 GCA_011680675.1 Gymnobelideus leadbeateri
CTCAAGTCAATATCATTGAAAGCTTGAACCTCTGTTTGCTTAGTCATTTCATCCTTCACCTTCCATGCCACCCAAGTGATTAAGTAAATCAGTTAATCATTTATTAAAAGCTTACTGCAAGCTAGGTACTGTAAGGATCTCTGAGAATAAAAAGAAAGCAAAAAGACAGCCCCATCCTTAAGGAATTCAGCCTAATGGGGGAGAAAACAAGCTAGTTGATTTGTTCAAACAAACTATATAAAGGATAAATAAGAAATAATTAGCAGAGAAGTTATTAAACTAGAAATAATTAAACTATCATTAAAAGTGATTGACAGTTATCCAGTAGAAGGTGGAATTTCACCTGTGACTTGAAAGAAGCCAGGGAAGTAGGAGGAGGGGATGATGAAGGAGACCATTCCAGGCATGGGGAACAGTCAGTGAAAAATGCCCAGTGCCTAGAGGTGGAGAGCCTTTTTTGTGGAATATCAAAGAGGACTGTCACTGGTGGCAGGAGTCAAGATATAAGATGTAAAAAGAATTGAAAGTCATGTATATGTGGGTGAGGACGAGGTCATGAAAGGCTCTGAACAACAAAGGAGTTTATATTTAAACCTGGAAGTGAAAGGGAGTCCCTGGATTTTGAGTAAGAAAGTGACATGATTGAGCTTGAGCTTTAAGAATATCATTTTGGTGATTGAATAGAGAGAATTGTGGCGGGCAGATCAACCAGCAGTATATTGCAATAATTGATATGTAAGGTGATGAGGGAAAATCCCAAATGGGGTGACAGAGAATGAGATAAAACTGAAACAATTGAACAGCAACTACTAGAGTGGCAGCAGCGTAAGAGGAGAGAAAAGTATGTGATAGGGAGATGCTGGAAAGGCGAAGTTGATAGGCCTTGGCAACAGATTGGATATAGTGGGTAAGGGAAGCTGGAAATGACATCTAGGTTGTGAGCCTGGAAAACTGGGAGAATGGTGATTCCCTCAGCAGTAATTGGGATGTTTGCCATTCAAGGATCCAGCCTAAACCATGGAGTGGCTCATCCATCACCAACTCCACTCACTATAGGAAATATCATGCCAGCTTCACAAAAAAAAAAAAAGAATTTCCACAACCATAGTTCAAGACGATAGTATAATCCAAATTGGATTTACTTCCCAGCTAGGTGATGCAGTGGATGGAGCATTGGACTTAGAGTCAGGAAGTCTCGTGTTTCATGAGTTCAAATTCAGCCTCAGATACTCACTAGATGTGTGACCTTGGGCAAATTAAAATTGTTTGCCTCAGTTGCTCATCTGTAAAATGAGCTGGGGAATTAAATGACAAACCATTCCAGTACCTTTGCCAGGGGTCACAAAGAGTGAAATAAACAACAATGTAATACAAATTATTTTTCATTCCTTATTAGTAAAATTTCCTTTTAATATATTGTCATGAAAATATCCACATATGGAATTAATGTAAGTATGTCTACAGAGATGTCTAGTAAATATTCTTCACATTTTTGCATTGGTGCTTAGCCAAATAAATAATATGTTATCATTCCCCCTTCTTTCCCCACAAAATTGGAGAGGAGAGAGAAGAGGGGAAGGGAGGGGAGAGAAGGGGGGGGGAAGAGAAGGAGAGAGAGAGAGAGAGAGAGAGAGAGAGAGAGAGAGAGAGAGAGCATGAGAATGATTGAGAATGATCCCAGGTCCTTTGCTTAGAAAACACAGGGACTGTCCTATATGAATGTCTTAGTATTTAATATTTAATGAGATATACGACTATTTTACTTCCATGATACAAATAAGGTATCTTTAGCTCTATGAGCCTACCTTCAGAGCAGACAGAATGCTCTTTGAATATGGAGGTCACCCAGTAGCTCCTGGACTCTACATATTTTTTTTTTGGAGGGGGGGAAAGCAGGGCAATTGGGGTTAAGTGACTTGCCCAAGGTCACATAGCTATTAAGTGTTATATGTCTGAGGCTGGATTTGAACTCAGATCCTCCTGACTCCAAGGCCAGTGCTCTATTCACTGTGCCACCTAGCCACCCAAACTCTACGTATTTCTATTCTATTGGAAATTTCTTGAGACATGGAGTCATCCTTTTCTCCACCTCCCCAAACCCATCTCCAAATGGAAAGTGATTTTTTTGGGGGGGAATCATATTTTATAAGCTTCTTTTGGTTCCTAAAATAGTGCTCTCTTTGGCAGACATTTTCACAGTTCATTGAATTCTTTAGCTGCTCATCTGAGATCCCACAATATTTTAGCTGATTTACAGTATGATGTGGATTCCTTCCATATCATGGGGGTTAGGGGCAAGGCACCCCCATGATCTGGAAAATCTGCATAAAATTTTGGCCTTTCTTTCATACCAGAGAAAAAGTCTGATTTATTATGGTATAAAAATATAAAATATATTGATATTATATGAAGTTCTACATATATTTAATGCATTTTGAGTTTCTAATTTTTTTCTGTATTGTCTGCTGGCCTTCGTGTGTCATCTGTGACTTTTGCAAAACTCCTCCAGAATTCCCAATTAATTTTTTTATGCTGACCCATGATATATCAAACTGCAATGGGGAAAGTCATGATGTGGAAGAGATAACTGTATAGGGAAGATAATCTTTTGTTGGAACCACAGGCTGCAGGGCCTGTTATGGCTGGATGAGACAGAGTATGATGGCTGTTTGGAGACGATTAATAGGAGACTGACACAACAGCAACTACTAGGCATGGAAATCACTCATTTTCCCTTTGTTGAGTAAGACAATGCAGTCATCAGTATTAGTGTTCTCCAAACTTTTTTGATCCTTTACCAAATTCCTTTCCAAAATGAGCATTCAAAATATTTTATATAAATGTAAAATGTATTTATATTTACTCATCTATAAATGTAAATTATTACTCTAATGATAATGTTCATTATAATACCTTTGCAAAAAATAGAAATTTTAAAAAGAGATACATATGTGGAAGATTGTTTTATCCAGAAAACCACTGATTGAGAAGTGTGACTTGAAACAGAGATATATAAACTGTCAACTATTTCAACAGAATAGGCAAGCATGATGAGGGTGTTGACCATGGACTAGGAAGAAGACAAAGTTAAGAGATGTTTTTGAGGTTGAAAGAATCAGATTTAGTGGCTGATTGTATATATGGGATGAGGAGAAAGTGACGATTCTAGGATAACATATATGCATATATGCGTGTGTGTGTGTGTGTGTGTGTGTGTGTGTGTGTGTGTGTGTGTATTCTCCTATCTCAATTTCTCCCCTGATCTTCAGTCTTGGATGACTAATTGTCTCTTGACAACTGGGGTCATCTTATTTATACCAATCATCTTTAACAAAACATATCCAAAACTGAACTTGTTATCTTTCCTTCTCCATTCCCTTTGTCTTTGTCAAAGGTAATACTATCCTTCCAGGTTCACAGCTTTATAATCTTGCCATTATTCTCTATCCCTCATTCTCCCTCATCCCTTAAGATTGATCAGTTTCCATGGCTAACATAATAGCACCTTTTGCATCTGACTCTGTTCTATTGATGCAGCTACTACCTTAGTTCAGGCACTTACCACTTCTCACCTAGATTAATTGTAACAGTCTCCTAATTGTTTGCCTTGCTTCAGATTTTTCCTTACTGCAGTCTATCCTACACACAGTTGCAAGTGAATTTCCTTAAGCCAAAATCTAATTAGGGGATTCCCTCACTATACCAACTCTAGGCTCTTTGTGTTTCCTCAAAGGTAAAATAAAGCATCATGTGTTTAGTTGTAAAGCCTTCCACAAGCTGGCCTCAACCTATCTTCCCAGCCTCTTTTGACATTACTCCTGATAGTGTACAATCTATCCAAACTAGTCTTCTTTCTGCTTCTCACACATAATGCTCCAATTCTCATCTCCAAGCTTTTGCACTGACCATCCCAAATGATTAGAGTGCATTCCTTCTTCCCTTCTGCCTTATAGAGTTCCATTCTTCATTTAAGATATAGTTCAAACCCTATCTTCTCTATGAAGCCTTTCCTGATTCTTCCAACTCTCAAACGACCTTGTAATTAATTCCTTGTTGTGCATTTTTATTTATTCATTTTATATATAATATATTAGGTAATATTATACATTACATGTAATATATATTGTGTGGTTCCACCAACAGTTTCTTTTCCCATTTATTGGCATGGTAAATTTTGTTTCCCCATATATAATATAGAAATATATATTTATATTATGTTTTATTATACTTATTGCTGTTTATTTATGTATGTGTTTCTTTACTCTCCTCCCCAAATTCCTCAATCCCCTATTTGTCTATTTTTCAAAGAAGAATTGTTTTATTCTTTATACTTGTGTCCCCATTGCTTAGAATAGTGGCTGACCAAAAATATTCATGTAATAAGGTTTGTTCATTCATTAATTGATAGGTACTAAATAAATGCTCATTGAATTGAATTGATTTCCATTCTATTCCTTTAAATGCTCTTTCAACCACTATCTTTGTGGTATTGAGAGTACAGCACTAATCCTTATAAAGATAACATTGGAATCTACCTGGTTGAGGAGTGCAGATGATGAAAATCTTACCATTTGTAGGCATAGATGTAAGTGTCTAATGGGGCAGATAGCTGTATGAAGTCACTGTATTGACTGGCTTTGCTGAACTTGGTTGTTGTCATCTTTGCTTTATGAGACAGTTCAAATTGGGGCTGAGAATTATATGCAAAAATAATTGTGATGCAAAAATATAAGGACACCATAAAAGTCTTTTTAAAATAAAAGAAAAAAAGTAAGGTATAAATTAAAGCTATTGCTTATAAGGGAAGTAATTTGAGACCTCCTGCAATACTTCAATGTTTAAATAGATGCACAATCACCTTCTTTTAGGGGATTACTATATAGTACTATCCTCTTGATGGAGTCCTAATAAAGCTGCCCCCAGCCCTAATATTCTAACTTCATTATGGGCCCACTCCACTGAACAGCAGCCCAATGTACCTAACTCCCCCCTCCCCAATGTCCAAACTTCTTCATATATGCCTCACTGCTCATTGGAACAACAGGGATGTCCCTGAACTCTTAGTCCCCACAGATACAGCAGGTATGTCCATTTGATGGGAACCTAGCTACTACTTCTACCTGGTCACTGCCCCCAGACCCATTCCCACAGAAACAGGTGTGCTGTATTTAATCACAATCACATCATCCTTCTAGCCCAAGACAGTACCACAATACCTAACTATCTGTCTTACCCGTATAGGACCACAATAGCTAGCCAGTTGGAGGGCAGAATGACCAGAATGTTTAACCACAGAAACATAGATGGGACCCCTCCTCCATTACCTAATCTCTTACAAACTCCTCCTGCCTTTTTAATATTAATGATATTCTCTATTCAATGTAAATTTCTGTTATATAATTGCATCTTTACCGTATGAAAATCCATCTTGCTTTCTCTGAACTTGCTGGTTACTCTTGGAACTTAGCTGGCTTCATGAGAGGTGTCAATCTCAATAAATTCCTATACTTGGATTAGGGGTAGTCTGACTTTGAACTCTTTGAGATGGTTCCACCACAACACATCATGTAATTCCAACAGGTTTTGGGTGGGCAAAGCCTACACAACAACAGTTTTTGGCATCCCTGGCTTTAAACCTCAACACTCTGATATCTTCAAAAAATCATGGAAAAGGAAGAGGGTTGAATGTTGAAAGAGGAATAAAAGAGTGTGGCTTAACGGAAATACTAAAACTAAGCATTGTTTAGTTCATTTAGCATATACATGCATGTGCATATTTGAAACATATAGGGCATATAGATATATGTGTCTGTCTATATATTCTTTATTTTTTTTAAGAAATGCTTTATTAACTTCTGGTTTACATCATTTATTTCTGCCAGATTTTGTGTTACAGTTTTTTCACCATTTTTCCCCTACCCACAAGCCCAAAATAGCAGTACCAAAAGAAAACCAAAAAAAATTTGCTCTCTCCCATATCTTCTCCCATACCCCCTTCGACTTTACCACTGGGGTGAGGTGAATCTCTGCCCCAATACCTGAAGATCTTATCTCCCAATTACATGCAAAATAGTATTAATAATAGTATTTATATATATTTGAAGCATTTAATTTTAACACTTCAAAATTCAGGTCCATTCCTTTCCTCCCTTGTCACCCATTCCCTCTGGGAAGATAAGTAATTCAGTATGTGATGTACATGTGGAGCTACGAAGAACATTACCATAGTAGATATATTGTAAAAGGCTGCTTATAATTACCTCCCACCCATCCCCCCACCACCTGGTCCATTCCCTATTTTGATCCTGTCCCTCTTTGATAGTGGGTACTTCCAACCTCCCCTCCCCCCCAGAATGCCCTCCCCTCCATCACCCTCTCTCCCCCCCTTCCCCCTACTCTCCAACAGGGTGAGATATCCCATTTAGTATGTATGTCATTCTCTCCCTGAGCCAAATTCAATGAGAATAGGTTTTGCCTTTTTGCCTACCTTTTCTTCCCCTCCCCTGCAACTACTTCCCCTTGCCTCTTCTACATGAGATAGTTTACGCTACCCTGTCTCTCCCCATCTCCTCTTGCCACTTGCCTCTCTCACCTCATAACTTCACCCCTTATGTATCATCCCTTCCCACCAAATTCAACCTGTGCCCTCTATCCATATATAACTATAAACATATATACACACATTCACATATATGTTCATATGCCCATTTACCCTTCTTCCATTATTTTCATACTGAGAAAAGTTTCATCAGTCACTGTTATTGTTTTTCCATGTAGGGATGTAGATAGGCCAACTTTGATAAGTTCCTTTTGATTTATTTTCCCTGATTATCTTCTCAGGCATCTCTTCCTTCTTCTGTCTGGATGTCAAATTTTCTATTCAATTCTAGTTTTTTTCCTCAAGAATGCTTGAAAGTCCTCTATTCCACGGAATGACCATAGTTTTCCCTGAAACAAAATACTCAGTTTTGCTGGGTTGGTGACCCTTGGTTTCAATCCCAGCTCTTTTGCCCACTGGAATATCATATTCCATGCCCTTTGACCCCTCAGTGTAGAAGCTGCCAGGTCCTGTGCTATTCTGATTGTGTTTCCACAATATTGAAATTGTTTCTTCCTGGCTTCTTGTAGTATTTTCTCCTTGGTCTGGGAATTCTGGAACCTGGCTATAATATTCCTGGGAGTTTTCTTTTTGGGATCTTTTTCAGGAGGTGATCTATGGATTCTTTCAACCTCTATTTTGCCCTCTGGGTCTAAAACATCAGGGCAATTTTCCTTGAGAATTTCTTGAAGGGTGATTTCTAGGTTCTTTCTTTGATCATGTCTTTCAGGTAGTACAATACTTTTTAAATTATCTCTCCTGGATCTATTTTCCAGGTCAGTGGTTTTTCCCATGAGATATTTCACATTGCCTTCTATTCTTTCAATTGCTTGAATCTGTTTAACAGAATCTTGATTTCTCATAAAGTCATTAGCTTCCATTTGCTCCATTCTAATTCTGAAGGAATGATTCTCCTCAGTGAGCTTTTGAGATTCTTTTTCCATCTGGCAAATTTGGCTTTCTAAGGCATTCTTCTCCTCATTGCTATTTTGGGTCTCCTTTGCCATTCGCATTAGTCTAATTTTTAAGGTGTTATTTTCCTCAGTCAGGCTGTTAACTCTCATTTCATACTTTTCCTGCATCCTTCTCATTTCTCTTTTCAATTTTTCCTCCACTTCTCTTCTTTGGTTTTTAAAATCCCTCTTAAGGTCCTCTATAGCCTGTAACCCATTCATATTTTCCTTTGGGGCTTTTGGAGCAGGATTTCTGACCTCACAGTCCTCTGACTGTTCCATTATTCGATTCTCTTTGCCCCCAAAATAGGAGTCTAATGTTGCATTTTTCTGTTTATTTTGTTTCCCTTGCCTAGGCATGTTTCCACTTATTTGCTTGACTTTTGGGCTTGTTGCCAAGGTAGGACTCTGCCACCACATAGGGGAGCTTCCATCCCGAATGTTGGGATCTTCACAACTTCTGTTTCTGGCAAGTTAGGTACCCACCCTAGAACTCCCCCCCCCCCGCCCAGATCACAATCTAGATCCAAGCAGGTTAAAGCAAAAGTGATTACCCCCAAGAGTGATCGCTGGATCTCCCTACAGTTCTCAGGTCAGGAGCTGGAGCTGCCACTGAAGCTGCAAAATGGCGAGTGTGCTGAGTCTCCTCAGCAGCTTCTAGCCCCCAGGGGAGGAAGCCGAGATATTCCCCAAATACTGATCCTGTTAGGGCCTGCCTAACAGGGATGACTTCAAACTCACCTCTCCTTCTGCCTCTATGGCACTGCAATTGCCTTCTGCAATTCCTTTTGCCCTACATACTACCCGGCTTGTCTCCACAAGCCCTTCTCCAGCTGTCCCTGCAGTCTGGTAACTCTGGTCACCCCAACGACCCGGGCTGCTTCTACAACACTCTCTCCAACTGCCACCACAGCTCTAGTCATTCTGGTTGCCCCTATGACCCGGGTTCGCCCCCATGAACCTCTCCAGGGAGCCTGCTCCTCCGAGAACAGACAAAGGAGTCCTGACACCAAGATGTAATGTCTTGCTGTTTAATCTCTTTCTGCTTTACAATCACCTCATCTCTTTCTCCTCCTGCTTTCACCTTGCCTCCCTCCTTTTAGCTCCTTTCCCTTCCCCCGACTCTCTTCTCCCATGTGCCTCAGCAGTAACAAACAAGCTTCTCATAGCAGGGGAGTGCTCCCCTGTTAGCATCACATACTCAATACCCCAAAATCACGGGGGCAAATACATGCCCAGGTACCTCTTGGACCCTGCTTGAGTTGCTCTGTCCTTTGCCTGAGTTTTCAGTGGGTTCTAAGAGTTCAGGTAGAGTCTTAAAGGGCCCCAACATGGTCCCAAAGTCCATAGGGCACTAACCTCTCACTTTGTCCTAGGCATGAATGTGTTGATAATTAGCCCCAGGGCGGCTGGCCCAGCCACCCTGGGGCTAAAACCATGGCTTATTCAGACCTGGGTTTGTCTCCCCATGTGCTGTGCTGTCAGCTGCCAGAGGCTGGCCACTCCCTGCAGGGCTGCTGGGCTGTACTCTGTGGGAGGTTAGCTTCTCTGTGTGGTTCTGTGTTTGCTGGGGCTCCAGAAGTTGTTCAGAGTGCCCTTTTACATGGTTTGGAAGTGATCTGGGGGGAGAGCACCTTGGAATTGCTTTTTCTACTCCACCATTTTGGCTCCACCCCCCTATTCTTTTTTTAAAGAAGAGATAAATTTAGCTTGAATGTTTACCAAGTATATGTAAAAGAAGGCAAGTTTTACAAAAGCTGAAAATTCAGTTGCTAACATCTTACTTATTAAATTGCTAACTCTTTTGTCACTGTGCCTCATTTTCTTTCTTATCTTTGAAGTTTTCTCAGCACCTGTGGACTCTCAAACCTGCAATATCCCTTTCTAGTTATGGCCTCCTTCTCCTACTGGTGAATTATTTTTAAAAAACCCTCTATTTTGAGGAAGGAACAATGATAGACAACCCTCTCCCTTCTTTTGGCTTTGCTTTTAGTTCTTCTAACTTTGTCTACAGCCCCATTGTCACTCCACTTTTATGCATTGTCTTCCCCTTCTAGAAAACGAGCTCCTAGAAACCAGGGACTATCTTTCTATTTACTAATATTTCCAGGCTTAGCACAGTGCCTTGAATATAAGTGCTCAATAAATGTTTGTTGATAGCCTCTCTTGGACTAAATTGTAAAATCTTCATCTTTAAAATATAGGTATTGAAGTAAACAATGAGAGGAGGAACTAATGAATGAATGGGTAAATTAATAAATGGGTGAATAAAAGGTATCTGTTAAACATTTACTATGTGCCAGTAAGGTAAGAAGATAGAGTGGATGAATGATGGGGGGAAATATAATTTGGGGCCTGGGATTGACTAGATATACTAGACTCTCACCAATAAGGACATCAGAGCATCAGAGCAGGGACTGCAGCTCCAGCATACAGTAGGGTAATGTTATACAGGAAGATACCTGGGGTAGAACATTTTAGGGGGTCTGGGTCCAGTTGGGTTGTGGATCTTCCATAAGGTCTGCTCTCCCCTGCTATAGTATGTCTAAACCAGGAAAGTCATACTGGGGGATGCCAGCCAGAATCATCCTAATAAAGTTTCCTGGCTCTAGGAGAAACCCTAACTGAGAATACAGCTTTAATCCCTCACTGTTGAAAGAAATTCATTACATGGGGTCTATGTGTTTCATTTCCTCTTCCCTTCAGAACTAGGTGTTTTTCAGTGTTAAATACCAAGTCATTATATGTCAGATGGTGGGAATAGATTTCAGTTATTTTCTTCCCTCTCATTTAATGCTAGACAAGTCTCTGATGGATTTTAGTCTGTTGCTCCTTACTCACCTGCTTATGGAGAATGTGTCTTTATACATCTCATTTTCTTCTAGCATTACTTAATGGAGTTTGTGGATGAGCCTCTTCCAAGTGGAGAAAGAAATCATGGATTTAGTTGTTGTAGATTAGGAAACCTATTTGTATCTGAACTGTCCACCCACTACAGAAGGATCACAGTCAGTGTTTACATCCAAACAGTCCTTTTTGCAGTAAAAATGATCATACAGGTAATATTTTTTTTATTGCAGGAAAGTTGAACTCCAAATAATTCAGTGAACACATTTCCAGAGGAAAGAAGGATTTAGAATTTTTTTTCTTTCCTTGATTTAGACTGGATTTTTTCTCTTGGACATTTATATTGGTAAATCTGGCTTCCTAAATGACAAAAAATCAAATCATAGGTAGCTTAGCCCCAAGGGATAGTGCTAACTCAACAGCATTACTGAACTTGGGGCATTCAAATAAATAGTTGGCAATTAACTTAAAAGCTAAACCCAGATCATTTAATTCTTCAAAGTGAATACTTCTCAATTCAAGGGATCTGAGCATAGAAAAAGTAGAAGTTTTATGGCATCTAAGGGAGAATGTCTAACATTTATTACCTCATTCTCAGACTATCCATGGCCCCCTCTCCCAAAGCTGCTAAACAAAAGAACATGAGAGTCCACATTGAATTGAGGGCCTGGCTAGAACCAAATTGGTATAGCCTACATGCTGGTCTTGGAGTGAGTGAGCACTGGGTTTGAATCCTGCTCCAGATAGTAACAATAGCTGTGTGACCCTGAACAAACTGCAGCCTGTTTAAGCATTAGTATCCTCAACAGTATAGCAGTAAAATATGGGATACAACAATCTCCAATAAGCTAAATAGAGGTCACATAGAGGTCAGAGGTAAGACCTATAGTAGATATGAGAGTGAAATATTAGTAAAAACAAAACAAAACAAAACCCCCCCAAAAGCTCTGTAGAATGAAGGGGGAAAAGTGCTCCATTGGCACCCACATGATGCTGGGAGAAATTGAGGAAGATCTGTAGCAAGCTGGGTGATAAACCACCCCAGTGGAGAATACATGGGAGGACTTGGGCAAGAGTTGAAATGATAGATATTCATGTGGGGATTACGCACTCAGTGATGAGAAGAAATCACAAATCATTGAAATAACAGTTCCATTTGCAAATTTGATGATCTTCTTCTGCAAAATGGAACTCTAGCCATATCTACCTCACAATGTTGTTGTGAAACTCAATTAATCTGATTACTGTGTCTCCCAAGTCTTTGGGCAGTTTTAAGCTTCTAAATCTGATTTAAGCTTGTGAAAGCTTATTTATGAAGCTAAAAACTTCCCTAACACTTTTGGGACACCTTATGCAACACACATTGCAAAGTTGTATATGTCAGCTTTAGGCTAGGAATATAGTTTTTAGGGTTTTTTTTTTGTCATTTAGAATCCCACACTCATGTCACTTTGTGTTTTCCTCACAGTAACTTCCTAAGTGAGGTAGTACAAGAAGTAATGTACTCATTTTATAGATGAGGAAAGTGAGGCTCAGGAAGGGGAAAGTAGCTCTTACCCCCCTAGCCTGGACTCACCATATTCTCTCATGTAACTTCATAGAATTCAACTCTATTGACTTCTGTCTTTTACACTTAATGGCTCACTGGTTGTGTTGGAACTCTGGAAATGCACCATCTTTCCTTTTCCTTCCCCCAAATATTTTGATTCTCCCCTAGTCTATTATTTCTCACTCTTCATAAGCCCATATCTACCTTATATCTTTACCTTTACCACTACCCTTCGACTCCAAAGAAGAGTAGCATGTATCACATATAACACAGAAAGAAATTTAACCAATGGGGTGAACAATGATAAAGAAGGGACAAAACAAAACAAAACACAAACAAGAGAGAGCAAACAGTTTGCTTCATTCTGCAGACTCTGTAATTCTTCCTCTGGATGTGGATATCCCTTTTTATCACGAGTCTTGTAGTTGTCTTCTAACCTTGTATTGCTGAGAGGAGTCCAGTCTATCAAAGTTAATTATCACATATATGATGTGTCTGTAATTGTGACTAATGTTCAATGTGAAGGTACTTGTAGAATCTATATTTGATTACATGCTGCCATGGGGGAAGAAGGGGGAGGGGGAAGGGGAGATGAGAGGGAGGGGGAGAAAATTTGAAACTCAAGGGATTGTGGAACTGAATGCTGTAAATGAAAAGTAAATAAATACATTTAAATTAAAAAAAAATCTAAGAGGTCATTTAGTCCAACATGCCAGCAAAAGTTGAAATGTTTTTCTCTTGTATTCCTGACAGTAGGTCATCTACTTATATACTTAAATGGGTCATTTTGAAAATAATTTGAATGGCATATGTCATCAGTTGGGTTGTCATAAAAATCCCAAGCAGGATCGATCCCCTAGACATAGTTTAAAAAAATCTATATCTTTAATAAACAGGGAGGAAGGGAATAGACATGTGTGTAACAGTGAAAATTTTCTGATCAGAGGTCATGTGGTGTTGGATGTTATTAATTATTAATATTAGTTATTGACCTAATAATATTCTATTTTTCTATGTAAATAATAAGAATAATAATTATTATAGTAGTAATAACAACAGTGATAATAGTAACAGGTAACATTTATGTAGCTTTTTAAGGTGTGCAAAGAGTTTTACAGACACTATCATATTTAAATGTGACAATAGCCCTGTGAGGTAGGTGCTTTATTATACACATTTTCAGATGAGAAAACTGAAACATACAGAGGTTAAGTAACTTGCCCAGGTGGCACAGCCAGCGATATTCATGGCTCACTGATTTTAAGTCCAGCATTCTGCTATTAAAATGGAAGGCAAATGTGTTGTTTAGTTGTTTCAGCTGTGTCTGACTCTTTGTGACCCCATTTGGGCTTTCTTGGCAAAGATATTAGAGTGGCTTTCCGTTTCTTTCTCCAGATCATTTTATAGATGAGGACACTGAGGGAAAGAAGGTTAAGTGATTTGACAAGGGTCATAGAGCTAGTAAATGTCTACGCCCTGAATTGAACTCAGGCCTTCCTGACCATATACCCTGTGCCCTATCCACTTAGCCACCTGCAACTTTAACTTTCTGCAAATGCCTGATTTGATGAAATTGAATCAAGAATGCAGACATAACTGAAAAAAAAAAATAGGATCCTAGTATTATTTTGGATTTGATATTGCAAAGGTTCTCTAGTATCATCTAGTCTACCACACTTTATTTTAAAGATGATAAAACTAAGCTGGTTTCCAGTGGTTGCCCCAGGCACAAAGTATCTGTACTATCCATCAACTGGTAGTTTCATTGACATTCTACCAAAAGACCAATTCAAATGATTATTCCTTCTAAATTGACTGCTGCTTTTTTATAGTCATGTAGAACCAGCCTTCATTTCCTAAAGCAATCTCAGTCCTAAATTCCAGATGGCCTAGAGGGGAGCATGAATACTTGGTGCTTCCTGGTTGAGGCTGAAGAGGCAATGGATAGTCTCTGAAGATAATTAAAATAAAAATATTACTTAAAACCTCACATTTACAGACATTTAAAGTAAACTATAGATGCTTATTGATTATATTTGTGAGATAAAGATGCTTATCATCCTATGCTTTGCTATTTCTTTTTAATCCTCAGCAGATGGCACTGAATACATTATAGCTGGGCCCAAATCACAACAAATATTTCCTTGTCATCCCAATGTTCCTTATTCCTTAAAGAGAAAGCTGATTTTAGAACAAGGTGGTATACCTGTAATGTTAATGGGATTTAAGATCTTCCTGGACCATTTTAGGCCTCATATGGAGCTCATTAAGAGAAGTTTCCTTAGGGGAGGCTTGCTTGTAGGAAGGCTTTCACACCTTTTGCTAATTTTTAATTAGGTACTAAGTCATGAGAGTTGGGATGCTTTCTGGCTCTGAGAAGTGTATATATACTCTGAGTTGTTATTTTCTTTTGGGGACTGTCTCTTGGTCTTCATTTCTCTGCTTGTATTTTCTCTATTTATATTTTCTCTGAAGTTCAGAGTGCTGCCTTTTCCCCTGAACTGGTGAATGTAATTAAAAAAGATTGTTGACCCCTTAAACAGCTATCTTTGCTAGTAAAGCAAATAAAAGTAAAGCAGATCTAAGACCTGTGCTAGCAGCCATCTTGGGTATACCAGTGTGGTTGCTGCTACCATATCATACAAATAATAGTAGTTGACATTTACTGTTGGGGCCCTTTAAGACTCTACCCAAACTCTGAGAACCCATGGAAATCTCAGGCAAAGGACAGAGCAACTCAAGCAGGGTCCAAGAGGTACCTGGGCATGTATTTGCCCCCGTGATTTTGGGGTATTGAGTATGCGATGCTAACAGGGGAGCACTCCCCTGCTATGAGAAGCTTGTTTGTTACTGCTGAGGCACATGGGAGAAGAGAGTCGGGGGAAGGGAAAGGAGCTAAAAGGAGGGAGGCAAGGTGAAAGCAGGAGGAGAAAGAGATGAGGTGATTGTAAAGCAGAAAGAGATTAAACAGCAAGACATTACATCTTGGTGTCAGGACTCCTTTGTCTGTTCTCGGAGGAGCAGGCTCCCTTGAGGGGTTCATGGGGGGGAACCCGGGTCATAGGGGCAACCAGAATGACTAGAGCTGTGGTGGCAGTTGGAGAGAGTGTTGTAGAAGCAGCCCGGGTCGTTGGGGTGACCAGAGTTACCAGACTGCAGGGACAGCTGGAGAAGGGCTTGTGGAGGCAAGCCGGGTTGTAGGGGCGACAGGAATCATGGAAGGCGATTGGAGTGCCGCAGAGGCGGCTGGAGAGGTGAGTTTGACATAAGTCCAGTAAGGCGGGCCCTAACAATTTACATACTCCAGGGATCTGTAATTTCATTACTACCGATATTCCCTTTAGTGAAATAAATTTTGTTTACTCTATTACTTAATAGATGGGGTTTAAATATTGCCATGAAAAAATTCCCACCTTATAGCCCCCACCCACCCCCACTCCATGACCCTCTTCAAACTTAGGTAGGTTGGATAAAGGCAATAGATATATAATGCATCAGAATGAATGCTTTTTCAGCTTAGTTGGATCTGATCAACCCTATTCTCTTCTGGCATAGCCTTGATGAACTCAGGGTTTTACTTCCATGCTATGACAAGTATTGAAGCAAGATTTGTGAAAATACTTAAGTGATTTCAGCAAATCTATAAAATCTGCAATTAGGACAAGTTTGGCCCAGATATTGAGTAATCAGGGTCCACTGCACAAGACTCTTAGGTTTCCATAATGGAAGACCCAACTTTATACCGTTAGCAGTTTATGCCTTTAGTCAGAAGGAAGGAACTGAGAAGTTTATAGCTCAATATATGGATCAAGCTTTACTTAAAAAATATTTATTTTGGTAAATATTTTCTAATTACAATTAAAAATTTAACATTTAAAAAAATTTGAGATCCAGTTCTCTCCCTCTCTCTTATTCCTCCCTGTCCCTTAAGAAATCAAGCACTTTGATTTCAATTATATGTCTGAGGTCATGAAAAATATTTTTATGTATTAGCCATGTTGCAAAAGAAAACACAAAATAAAACAAAAATAAGGAAAGTTTAAAAAAATTTGCTTCAATCAGCATTCAGAGCTCATCACCTCATGGAGGTGGATAGCATTTTTCATCGTGAGTTTTTGAAAGTGTCTGAATCATCATCCTGAATGAAGTAACTAAATATTTCACAGTTGATGACATTTATAACATTGCTCTTACTGTGTGCAATGTTCCCCTTGATCTGCTCTCTTTATTTTCCATCAGTCCATATAAGTTTTCTCAGGTTTTCCTGGAACCATCTTGTTCATCATTTCTTATTGCATAATAGTATTCCAGAATAAGCATATACCACAACTTATTTAGCCATTCTTCAATTGATGAGCATTCTTCAGTTTCCAATTTCTGCCACCAAAAAAGAGTTGCTATAAATATTTTTGTACAAAGAGGTCATTCTCTCTTTTCTTAGATCTCTTTGGGATACAGATCTAGTAGTGATATTGCTGGGTTAAAGGGTATGTATAGTTTTCTAGTCCTTTTGGCATAGTTCTAAATTATTCTACAGAATGGTTAGATTAGTTCACAACTTCAGCAACAGTGCATAAGTGTCCCAATTTTCCCACATCATCTCCAGCGTTTGTCATTTTCCTTTTCTGCAATGGTAGCAATCTGATAGGTGTGAAATGGTAGATTAGACCTGCTTCAATTTTAATTTCTCTAAACAATAGTGATTTAGAGTATGTTTTCATATGACTATGGATAACTTGGATTTCTTCTGAAAACTGACTGTTTATAACCTTTGACCACTTATCAATTGAGCAATGATCCTAATTTCTATAAATTTTGCTTAGTTCCCAATATTTAAAAATGAGGTCTTTATCATAGATACTTAATACAAAAATTTCCCCCCAGTTTCCTCTTTTCTTTCTAATTCCGGTTGAATAGTTTTGTTTGCACAAGAGCTTTTTAATTTCAGATAATTGGAATTATCTATTTTGCTTTCCACAATCCCCTCTATCTCATATTCACTTCATTTATTTAAAGATTTTTTTCTCAATTACATCTAAAAACAATTTTTAACATTAGGTGTTTTTTTTTTCCTGTTTTGAGTTCCAAACAGGAACAGATCACAAAAGAACAAGGTGTTTGGAATATTTTGGGCAGGAAATTTAAAACCAGTGAGGAATAGATACACCAACCAACTAGTTTAGATTTTGGCATTATTACCAGAGGAATTTCATCTCACGAATCCAACACACATTTACTGAGATCCCACTGTATGTAAGGCATTGTGCCTACTGCCTGGGACATAAAGACAAGACAAACAAAAAACAATTGTCCTCTGAAGAAGCTCATATTTCATTGGGAAAAATGATTATAAATGAACACAGTGGTACAATTTAATACCCCTAATCAGTCTGGACTGACAAATCAATTCAAGCAACAGTTTATTTGGTATCATTTGGTAAAACCAAGTAAAACAAGAAGGGATGGGATATCAGTTTAACTGATATTTCATTTTTCTGCTTCTTGAACTGCTACCTTGAAGACATACAATGCCATGGGTATAGTGCTGGGACTGTAGTTAGGAAGAGCTGAGTTTATATTCAACTTCAGATATTTAGCTGCTGTATAGCCCTTGGCAAATAACTTATACCACCCTTTCCCAAGTGCTGTTGTGAGACTCAAATGATACAATATCTGTAAAATTCTTAGCATAGGATGTGACACATAAGAGAAGCTTAATAAATATGACTTTTTCCACTTCCTATGTTATCTATGTAGTTATTACAATGCAGTAAAGTTTTTAAAGTCAGCAGTTCAAATTATAAATAGAAGCTCTGACTGAGGCAAGTGATCAATTGAAAACAAAGAAACAAACATTTATTGAGCCCCTGAATATCATAAGCACTGAGGATAAAAAGAAATGTAAAGACATGGTCTTGCCCTCAGATGAGGAGGTGAACTGAGAGTCTTCAGCTCCACCTGCTGAGAACATGGCTTGATGATAAGACCCAGCAAAGTCAAGACATTTGGGCAGGGGAAGCCCTCTCTATCCAGACCTCTTCAGATAGCTTTCTCCTTTATGAACTGGGTTACCCTAGACTCTAATGGAGGCCATCAAGGACAGGTGGTTCTTCCCCTTCACAAAGGTTCATGTAGATGGATTTTGTTTTTACTCTAAACAGAAACTACATCTTCCAGTTGGGTAGGTTCCCACCAAACTAAGGAACATGTGCCTTGAAGGCTAAGAAAAAATATCATCAATCAGACATGCCCTTCAGAGGCTGACTTTTTCAGGAGTTGGATTTTAACAGAAAGGAAAAGAGTGGATCATAAATCAGTATTTAGTTATTAATATAAAAGTATGCTATTAATTAATCTCATATCCCAAAGTAAGTTGACACGTAGACAAAATTTGTCATGCAGAATTTCCTAGCTATCATCTAGTATAATTCAAACCATATGCTACCCCTCCTCCAAATGTCTATCAAATACTTTCTTGAAGACCTCCAGTGGGAATGGGGTGAGGTTCAACCCATTACTTCCAGAAGTAGCCCATTATATTTTTAAACAGTTCTAATTTAAAAAAAAATGTATAGACATCAAGCCTAAATTGCCTTCGCATAACTTCTATCCATTGTATTTATTATACCTTTGGGTGCTAAACAGAACATATCCAATACCTCTTCTACATCATAGTTTTTTAAGTACTTGAAGAACTTATCACATCCCTCCTGAAGCCTTCTCTTCTCATATCTAGGCTAAATATCTCCAAATCTTTCATCTGATCCTTAAAAGGCATGGAATAGAGAGACCTGTCACCACTGTGGTTGTCTTTCTTTGGACATTATAGTTATTTCTAAATTGTGGTGCTCAAAACTAAACACAGTATTCCAGATGTGGATCAACTAAGTCACATTAAAAAGAGATTGTTATATTTTTATTCCTGAAAACTATATCTTATTCCTGAACTTCACTATCACTACTTAGCTGCCTCCTACTTTACACCTATTGACCTTTTTCCCACTGTTGTATTCATACCAGAACCTCAATTTTGGGGAAGACACCAAGCAAGGCTTTCTTTCTTCCTCCTATACCATAATGGCAGGAGAGGGTAATCCCACTCCTTTGCTTTTTATTTCTTTTTTTCTGTTATCTTCTGCTAATAGAATGTAAACTCATTGAGGGCAGAGACTTTCTTTTTGCTTGTATTTGTATCCTTAGTGCTTAACATGGTATCTAGAAAATAGCAAGAACTTGATAAATGCTTGTTGACTGATTTAAAGTGTACATAGTCACATTAACTTTCTTGGTATTCATATTCACTAGTATCCCCATTAGATTGTTGTTTCCTTGAGGGCAGGGACCCTCTTTAGCTTTTCTTTGCATCCCCAGCACTTAGGACAGCACCTGACCCATAGTAGGTGTTAAACAAATGCTAACTGATTGACTATTGATTGACTGTTAACTGACTCATTACTGACATACTGAGCATACAGTCCAACTGAATCTTTTTCAAGTAAAAAAGAAATAATACTATTAAAACATCTCAGATTTATATTTGTCATCCTACTTATTTTTATATATTTTATTTATGTTTTATATTCATATTTGTCACCCTTAAGCTTTATCTTTTCTGAGTAAAGCTTTGTATCTAAGCATGGGACAATAGAAATAGTACCAGGTTCTCAAAAGGACCAGAGGCCTGAATTCTGTTCCTAACTGAGCCTCCACTTATGGTGTAGGCAGCTACATACTACAGCAAAAAGAGCACTGGACCTAAAGTCAGGACAACCTGAGTTGAAATCTGACCTCACTTACTAGCTATGTAACCCTGTACAAATCACTTAACCTGTGCCTGCCTCTGTTTCCTCCTCTATAAACTGGCAGTAGTAATAGCATTTGCTTCCTAGGGCTGTTGTGAGGATGAAATGAGATAACATTTGTAAAGCACTTAGCAAATATGGAAGTACTATATAAATGCTAGCTAGCTTTATGTTATTGTTAGTGTTGTTATCATAATGTCACCCTGAGTAACTCACTCTCTCTTTGATCTCAATTTCATTATGTGACATGAGGAAGAAATTATCTTTGAATTCTTCTTAAATTATTGAGGTCTTCTTGAGTCTATTATGGCACCAACCCATTCCATGATTCTCACTTATGATATTCAATATTATCTTTGAGAATGATTCATCCTCATATCAAATGGACTTCAATATTCCCTCTACCTTCCTGATGTAGGAAGGTTATGATGTTGTTATCACATGTAAAGAGCTCATATCTCCACTGAGCACTAAGATCAATGGGAAAAAAAAAGTGCTACTAAACACACACACACACACACACACACACACACACACACACACACACATTCCAGGTAACATTCCTATTGAAATATAAAAATACTGAGATATATAAGAAGATTTTTGGAAGATTTGATTAACCCCTTGTTTGTGACTTTTAGGAAGGTATTCATAGGATTAGAAAATGAAGAAGACAGGTTCATATTTTTATAAGATTCATTATCATTTGTGTAAACTTTCCAGAGGAGGCTAAATACTGGGTTCTGCCACAAAGCAAATGCTTACTTGGAGAAATGAAATTGCCTACTTAATATTTTATATTGCAACAGCATCACTGTCTCATTTTGTGTATTCTTTTATTTACTTCATTGCAACTTGGCAGATAAAAGATCATTTTCATGTGAGGAGGAAAGTAAAAGTGACTTAGCTTCATTAAGTTTCTATATAGAGATCAGTATTTCTCTATGCTGCCAAGAGGAAGGTTGAACAAAATAAGGAAATTTGGGGGAAAGAAGATAAGACCATCCAATACTGTAATCATAAGGAAAGTATTTTTATTAGACACAAAGCCACACACATATACACAGGCAATACATATTTCTAGGTATAATGATATTCAGTCTAAGATAAAAAGTGAACCCAGAATTCAGGCGATTTTAGAAAACTAAATAATAGTCTAAAAATCAAAAAGGTCCTATAAGTATACCAAGAAATTATACAATAGGCTGCTCTCCAAACAAAGCTAATAGGAGATGGAACAACAAAACAGATTTGATTTTGTGTGTGTGTATATATATATAATGCAGAACCATAGAATTTAAGAATTGGAAGAGACATCAGTCACCATCTAGTCATACCTATGTAGGAAAAGAATGTCTACTATAACATACTGACAAGAAGGTAGTCTATTCTTCTTTTGGATAGTTCTAATTATCAGGTTATACATTCTGAAATCAAGCATGCCTCCACAACTTTTGCTCATTGCTCCTGATTCTGCCCTCTGGGACCAAAGAAAATGAGTTTATCCTTTCTTCCATATAACAGCCCTTAAAATACTTGAAGATAACCATCATGAATCCTCTTAGTATTTTCTTCCAAAAATGACTAGGTACTTCAATAAATTATCATGTTATGAACCCAAGGGCATTTACCATACTGGCTCCCTTCCTCTAGGCGCTCTCTATTAAGTCCTTAAATGCTTGTGCCCAAAACTGAACATAGCACTTCTGTGGAGGTCTAAATAGACAGAGTGCAGTGGGAATATTACCTTTATTTCTGTGAGATAGGTCTTTCTTAATCTAGTCCAAGATTATTTTAGCATTTGGGACTGCTACATCAGAATACTCATATATATTTAACTTGTAGTCCTCTAAAACTTTCAATTCTTTTTCAGAATAATTGATATCCAATCATAGTTTTATCTCATTTTATAGTAACAATTTTTTAGCTTGAATAAAATAGTTTTTTTTAAACAAATGCTTTATTAAATTCTGTTTTACATCATTCATTTCTGCCAGATTTTGAGTTACAATCATTCCCCCCCCCATTATTCCCCTACCCAACCTCCCAGAATAGCAGTCCCACAAGATATCGCTTCCTCCTATCTGCTCTCTCCCATATCTTCTCCCATACGCCCTTCGACTTTTCCATTAGAGGAAGGTGAATCTTTGTGTCCCAGTGCCTGCACAGCTTATCTCCCAATTATAAGCAAAAGATTATTAATAATAGTATTTATATATATTTGAAACATTTAATCTTAAGACCTCGAATTTCAGATCCATCCTTCCTCCCTTGTCACCCACTCCCTCTTGGGATATAAGTAATTCAGTATATGTAGTACATGTCTAGCTATGCAAAACATTATCATAGTAGATATATTGTACAAGGCTGCTTATAATTCCCTCCCACTCATCCCACCCCCCACCTGGTCCATTCCCTACATGATCCTGTCCCTCTTCTATAGTGGGTACTTCCAACCTCCCCTCCCCCCAAGGATGCCCTCCCATCCATCATCCCTCCTCTCATCCCCCTTGCCCCTATTCTGCTGCAGGTTGAGATATCCCATTTAGTATGTATGTCATTCTCTCCCTGAATCAAACTCAATGAGAATGTGGATTTGCCTTTTTTCCCCTTCCTATTCTCCCCCTCCCTTATAACCACTTCCCCTTGCTTCTTCTACATGAGATAGTTTACCCTACCCTGTCTTTCCCTATCTGCTCTTGCCACTTTCCTCTCTCACCTCATAAATTCATCCCTTGAGTATTCTCCCTTCCAAACAAATTCAACCTATGCCCTCTATCCATATACACACCATTCACATATGTATTCATATGACCACACCCCCTTCTTCCATTACTTTCATAGTGAGAAAGATATCATCACTCACAGTTATTGTTTTTCCATATAGGAATGTAAATAGTTCAACTTTGATAAGTTCCTTTTGATTTCTTTTCCCTGATTACCTTCTCAGGCATCTCTTGCTTCTTGTGTCTGGATGTCAAATTTTCTATTCAATTCTGGTTTTTTCCTCAAGAATGCTTGAAAGTCCTCTATTCCACTGAATGACCATATTTTCCCCTGAAACAAAATACTCAGTTTTGCTGGGTAGGTGACCCTTGGGTTCATTCCCAGCTCTTTTGCCCTCTGGAATATTATATTCCATGCCCTTCGATCCCTCAGTGTAGAAGCTGCCAGGTCCTGGGCTATTCTGATTGTGTTTCCACAATATTGAAATTGTTTCTTCCTGGCTGCTTGTAGTATTTTCTCCTTGATCTGGGGATTCTGGAACCTGGCTATAATATTCCTGGGAGTTTTCTTTTTGGGATCTTTTTCAGGAGGTGATTAGTGGATTCTTTCAACCTCTATTTTGCCCTCTGGATCTAAAACATCAGGGCAATTTTCCTTGAGAATTTCTTGAAGGGTGATTTCTAGGTTCTTTCTTTGATCATGGCTTTCAGGTAGTCCAATAATTTTTAAATTGTCTCTCCTGGATCTATTTTCCAGGTCAGTGTTTTTCCCATGAGATATTTCACATTGCCTTCTAATCTTTCATTTGTTTGGATCTGCTTAACAGCATCTTGATTTCTCATAAAGTCATTAGCTTCCATTTGCTCCAGTCTAACTCTGAAGGAATGAATCTCCTCAGTGAACTTTTGAGATTCTTTTTCCATCTGGCAAATTCGACTTTTTAAGGCATTCTTCTCCTCATTGCCCTTTTGGGCCTCCTTTGCCATTTGAGTTAGTCTATTTTTTAAGGTGTTGTTTTCCTCAGTCAGGCTGTTGACCCTCATTTCATACTTTTCCTGCATCCTTCTCATTTCTCTTTCCAATTTTTCCTCCACTTCTCTTATTTGATTTTTAAATTCCTTCTTAAGGTCCTCTATGGCCTGCAACAAGCTCGTGTTTTCCCCTGTGGCTTTTGGAGCAGGACTTCTGACCTCACAGTCCTTTTCCCGCTCTATGCCCCCAAAATAGGAGTCTAGGGTTGCATTTTTCTGTTTCCTTTGCCTTGGCATGTTGCCACTTGATTACCTGACTTTTGGGCTTGTTGCCACACTATGGCTTGAAGGCCAGATAGAAGAATTTTCGTCCCAAACGTGTGGGGGGCAACTTCCGTTTCTGGCAAGCTGTAAACCCACCCACGACTTCCACCCTAGATCACAATCCAGATCCAGGGAGGTTAAAGCAAGAGCGATTACCCCCCCAACACTGATCGCTGGATCTCCCTGCAATTAATTGCAGGCCGGGAGCCGGAGCTGCCTCTGAAAACTACAAAATGGCGTGTCTCCTCAGCGGCTTTTAGCCCCCAGAGGAAGGAGCTGACGCTTTCCCCCAAATACAGGTCCCAAAGTCCATAGAACATTAACCTCTTACTTTTTCCTAGGCATGTCTATGTTGATAATTCTGGAGTTGCCACAGCTGCTGGTGTTCTGGGGTTCTTCCAGCCGGCTGCTGGCCCTGCCACCCTGGGGCTAAAACCTCGGCTCATGCTGACCTGGGCTCTGCTCAGCTCTGCTTCCTGCGCTCTGCATGTTGCGTGCTGCAGGCTCCCAGACCGCTGAGCTGGTCCTTCCTGCAGGGCTGCTGGGCTGTCCTCAGTGGGAGGTTAGCTTCTCTGTGTCATTCTGTGGGTGCTGGGGCTCCAGAAGTTGTTCAGAGTCCCCTTTTACATAGTTTGGGAGGAATCTGGGAGCAGAGTGGCTTGGACGAGCTGTTTCTACTCCTCCATCTTGGCTCCGCCCTCCTAAAATAGTTTTTTTAAAATTCAAGAGCAAAAATTTATTCTTGGGTTTCATCTTATCAAATGTAGCCCAATGCTCTTGTCTTTCAATGTCTTTCAATTCTAAAGATTATCCAGTGTGCTTTGCATTCTCCTAGGTTTATTTAATGTGAAAATGTGATTAGCATGTCATCTTCACCTTTTTGTCAAGAAGCTCATAAAAAGTGCTCAAGATCATATGGCCAAAATAGATCTTTTTTTTTTTTGGTCAGCTGGAGACCTACTCTTTGAGTCCTGTAGTATCAAAAGATCTGAATTCATCTAACTATGTTTTCTCCTTTTCCATGAGAAAACTATGAAATTCATTACCAAAACCTATGCTAATAATTGTTTGCCTTTCTCGATATTCACCAACTGTGTTCTTAATGTTTAATTCTAAATTTTCAAGAAAAAAAAAGTCACGTTAACTGCCCAATATGCACCAGAAAGGGTATTTTGAAGGAGGATTTGAGCTGAGCCTTGAAGGAGCCTAAGATTTATAAAAGATGGAGATAAGAAGGAAGAGCATGTCCAACATTGTGAATAGACTGTACAAGGACATGGACACAAGAGATTAAGGCTGTGTATTCATGTAATGCCATACACAAGCAGCTTTACAGAAGAATGCTACAGTGAACAGCTTTTAAGGTTCTGATTACACAGTATAGTGGACACTCTATTTATTCCATAACAAATCAAAGCAAAACATTCACAGAAAATCAAGGTACAGCATTCACAATATTACAACTTATCACAGAACATCACAATATAGTATTCACACAAACTTATCATTAAAATGGCCACATAGTTTTCACCAAAGTAGTCACAATATTTAGAACAAAGAACGATCATCTCAAAGTACAATAGTCAAAGTCTTCCACTCATGGGGCAACTTGATTAACTCAATCAGTCACTTATTCAGGAATCAATTATTAAGTACCATACACAAACCCTCTACTGCTAGGTCACTAGTAAACTACAATTTCATCATTACTCAGCACCCATGGAGAAGCCTTTTCATCTTGACTTGAGGAAGGCTTTCAGCTTCCCTAGATCCCTTTCCATGGTCCCAACTCCAACCAGAATTCACCAGACTGTCACCTGGGTTCAATGGCAGACACCTCCCAGTCCCTTGTCTCACTCTCTGGGTAGGTCCTGCTCCACAGTGAAGTTCACAAGGTCTGGTCCATGTCAGATCCTTCACAATTTCTGTTCTAGGGAATTCAAGGCTCAACAAAGCCACAAACAAAGTCTGAGCATCCCAGTTATGTTTCCTCAGTTGCCTGGACTCTTGGCTCTGGGCCCCAGGATTTAGTATCTGGGCTGTGGGCTCCTGTTCAGAAGAAGCTCCACTACCACAAGTTCTCAGGAAATTCTGGCCCCATTCTCGATTCTCTCTTCTGTAGCTGCTCTGCCACCAGATGCTGGTCCCAAGAAATTCTGACTGTGCCTCTCTTGGGCTTTTCTTATATACACAGCATTAACTACTTCCTGTTTCAGCCAACCCCTTCCTGTTAGGTCAGCAACAGGAGACAGGAGTTCATACCTTCTGTTTCCCCAACAGAGGCTTTATCAATTACCAAGTGCTAAGTACCTACCACCTTTGCCAACACAAAGGGACGTTCAAATTCAAATTACATTACCATTACATTTGGGAATAGCATAGTATGGATTATGTGTAATGGAATAATGTGTAGCAAATTGAGAAAGGTAGACTATAGTCAGATTACAGAGATACCTAAATGACAAATAGATATGTTTTATGTTTGATCCCAGAGGGAGTGGGGACATTACATCTTCTTTTACAGGGGAATGATGTAGCCAAAGCTG
The DNA here is from genome assembly GCA_011680675.1 of Gymnobelideus leadbeateri. Classification (NCBI taxonomy): domain Eukaryota; kingdom Metazoa; phylum Chordata; class Mammalia; order Diprotodontia; family Petauridae; genus Gymnobelideus; species Gymnobelideus leadbeateri. The sequence continues at coordinate 26,318 of WOXC01004934.1, forward strand.
TGTTTTAGGAATATTAATTTGGCAACTATGTGGATAGGGGAAGGGAGAGACTTGAGGCAGAAGACTAATTTGAAGCCTATTGCAATAGGTGAGATTCTTTGAGAGATGATGAGGGCCTGGCATAGAGAAGTTGTTATCCAAGTAGGGAGGAAGGAACAGTTTTGAGAGATGTTGAGTAGGGGGACTGACATTTTTCCTTCATGTGAGAATTGGAGGAATATGAGAAGTCAAAGATAACTCTGAGGTCGTTAACCTGGGTGACTAGAAGAATGATGATGACCTTGACAGAAATAGGGAGGCCATGGGGGGCCAAGCCAAGATGGCGGAAAGGAAGCAGTAACCTTGCTGAGCTCCTCTGTCACTAAGTCTCAAAGGGTGAATCTGAGCGGATTCCTGAGTGATGGAGCCCACTGGAAGACAGAGCGTGGCAGAATCCAGCCCAGGAGGTTACCCAGAGTGTCCCGACAGGTCGAGGGCAGAGCACATGGGGTCTGCACAGCTCAGACCTAAGAGCAGACAAGCAGACTACACCAGAGAGAGAAAAAGCCCCAGCCTGCAGACTTACCAAGGGTGAATCACAGTCATCTCACGGAGGGAAAGGATCACTGGAGCCAGGTAGGAGAGTCAGGCCTCCAGTGGAGAGAGTGGCTTCTCCTGCTGCATTCAACCCCCAGCCTGGAAGTTTAGAAACTGCCTGCCTGTATAATACAGGGGCTGGAATGGCAAAGTAAATTCTAGCTGCTCTGATCCTCCCATCCCTCCTTCATGAAGCAGAACACCCAAAGATAAGTCTCCCACCCAGATTGAAATCCCAAGTTAATGGAAATAGCCTCAGGCTTGAGAATCTCCAAGAAGGGGTGTAACTGAGACAGCCAGGAGTCTAAAGAGAAGAGAGGGAGGGGTCACAACAAGTTTCACCTCACTTCACCAACAAAAGCCTACTTATAGCCCAGGGGTATAGAGGCAGAAATCTGAAGTGGTCAGACTCACCCCCACCCACACATCTACATTCCTCACTGACTTCCCTGACTTAGCCATAAAATAGCCACCCAGAGGTATTCAAAGTCAAGGATCAGGCCCTAAACTCATAGCCTGAGACACTAAGAAACAGGAAGTCACAATGGGAAGGAAGGAAGCTGAAAAGAAGAAAGGGAAGGCAAGAAAGTCTATTCGAGCATACTATGCAGGGCAAGAACAACAAAATACACAGGACAATATAGACTCTCTGCCCACACCTGAGACCACAGAAGGAAACAAGATCTGGTCTCAAGCCCAAATAGCATTCCTGGAGGAGCTTAAGAAAAATTTTAAAGACCAAATCAGGGAGGCAGTGAAGAACTTGGAAAAAAAAATACCTCCCTAAAAAAGGAACTTCAAAAACTAACTGAAGACCATAATTCGCTAAAAATCAGATACAATCAAACTGAAACTCAGAACTCTATGATGCAGCAGGAGTCAATAAAAAAAAGATAAAAAAATTGGAAGAAAATGTAAAATATCTCACTGGAAAAATAACTTACCTAGAGAACAGATCCAGGAGAGACAACTTAAGAATTATTGGTCTACCAGAAAGCCATGATGAAAAAAAAGCAGTCTAGACAACATCCTCCAAGAGACTGTCAAAGAAAACTGTCCTGAGGTCCTGGAATCAGAAGATAAAATAGCTATCGATAGAATTCACCAGACTCCTCCTGAAAGGGATCCCAAACTGAAAACTCCAAGAAATATAGTAGCCAAATTCCAGAATTACAAGATTAAAGAAAAAAATCTAAAAGCAGCCAAACAGAAATAATTCAAATATCGAGGAACTACAGTTAGGATCACACAGGACCTAGCAGCTTCTACATTAAAAGAGTGGAGGGACTGGAATTTGATATTTCATAGGGCAAGAGAGCTAGGACTACAAGCAAGGATTAACTACCCAGCAAAACTGAGCATAATCTTTCAGGCAAGGAGATGGTCGTTTAATGAAATAAGGGACTTCCAGTCTTCCCTGATGAAAAAGCCAGAGCTCAGTGGAAAATTTGATCTCCAATTACAAGACTCCAGAACGACATAAAAAGGGAAACAAGGGAAACACAGACTCACACATGCATAAGTGCACACACCCATACCCACACACACATTCTCATTACTTGGGATGCAACAAGAGCAAAATGTTCACATCCCTATATGTGGAGCTGATAACTGTCAATATTCAAAATCTTTATGATTATCATGACCTTCAAAAGGGTTATACTTAGACAGAGGGTGTGGGTATGAATTCACTAACATGAAGTCTAAAAAAAAAAGACTATTAAGGGGACCAAAGGGACTGTAATGGGAAAAAGGAAAGGATGAGCCAGGAAAAGGTAAAATATGCCATCTGAAGAGGCATCAAAACACACTATAGAAGAGGGGAAAGAAAGAGGGAGAAGAACATCACTTAAACACTATTCTCACTGGTTCTGGTTCAAAGAGGGATCAAATTAATCAGTGAAGTTTAAGATTCTAACGTGAATAGACACATAAATTCATTAAATAGAGGAAAAGGAGGGAGGGAGAGGAGCAATGTTTGAAATTTACTCTCATTGGTTTGGAATCAAATGGGGAGTAATTTACTCAGATAAGTATAAAAATTTATTGCGTCTTATAGATAGTGGGAGGGTAAGGGGGGTGAAAAGGAGGAGACAAAAGGGGGGATTAGAAGGGAGGGAAATAGTAGTAAGGGGAGAGGGTAGGTTAAGAAGGGGGGTCACTAGGTGGGAACACTGAGGGAGGGGGTGGTCAAAAGGGAAAACTTCAAGGAGGGGAAGGGAGAAGGAAGAAACAAAAACATAAAGATGGGAGGGAATAGGATGGAGGGGAAGAGACAGATAGTCATCATTACTGTGAATGTGAATGGGATTAACTCTCCCATAAAACAGAGGCAGATAGCAGAATGGATTAAAACCATAATCCTACAATATGCTGTCTACAAGAAACACATTTGAAACAAAGGGATACCCACAGTGTAAAGGTAAATAACTGGAGTAAAATTTATTATGCCTCAGCTAAAGTAAAAAAAAAAGCAGGGGTAGCAATACTTATCTCAGATAAAGCAAAAGCAAAAACAGATCTAATTAAAAGAGATGAGGAAGGCAACTATATCCTACTAAAAGGCACCATCGAGAATGAAGCAATATCACTACTTAATATATATGCACCAAGTGATATAGCATCCAAATTCCTGGAGGAGAAGTTAAAGGAATTAGAGGAAGAAATAGATAGCAAAACTATACTAGTGGGGGACCTTAATCTCCCCCTCTCTGAACTCGATAAATCTAACCTCAAAATAAACAAGAAAGAGGTTAAGGAGGTGAATAGAATCTTAGAGAGACTAGATATGATGGATCTCTGGAGAAAACTGAATGGGGATAAAAAGGAATTTACTTTCTTTTCAGCAGTGCATGGTATATGCTCAAAAGACCATGTACTAGGGCATAAAAACCTCACAATCCAGTGCAAAAAGGCAGAAATATTAAATGGATCATTCTCAGATCATGATGCAATAAAAATTATATGCAATAAAGGGCCAGGGAAAGATATACTAAAAACTAATTGGAAATTAAACAATTTAATCCTAAAGAATAGATGGATCAAACAAGAAATTATAGAAACAATCAATAATTTCATTCCAGAGAATGATAATAATGAGACAACATACCAAAATTTGTGGGATGCACTAAAGGCAGTTCTCAGGGGAAGTTTTATATCCCTGAGTGCATACTTAATTAAAGAAGAGAGAAGGGAGGTCAATGAATTGGACATACAGTTGAAAAAGCTAGAAAAAGAACAAATAGAAAACCCCAATTTAGTACTAAATTAGAAATATTGAAAACCAAAGGTGAGATTAATAAAATTGAAATTAAGAAAACTATTAAATTAATAAATAAAACTAAGAGCTAGTTTTATGAAAAAATCCATAAAATTGATAGACCTTTAGTCAATATGATAAAAAAAAGAAAGAAGAAAACCAAATTATGAGTATCAAAAATAAAAAGGGTGAATCTACCTCCAATGAAGAGGAAGTCAAAAAAGTAATGAGGAATTATTTTTCCCAATTGTATGCACATAAATATGACAATCTTAGTGAAATGGATGAATATTTACAAAATCACAAGTTGCCCAGATTAACTGAAGAGGAAGTGAATTACCTAAATAACCCCATCTCAGAAGAAGAAATCAAACAAACCATCAATGAACTCCCTAGGAAAAAATCTCCAGGGCCATATGGGTTTACTAGTGAATTCTATCAAACATTTAAAGAACAATTGATTCCAATACTGTAAAAATTATTTGGGAAAAATTAGTGAAGAAGGAGTCCTACCAAACTCTTTCTATGACACAAATATGGTACTGATTCCTAAATCAGGAAGAGATAAAGCAGAGAAAGAAAATTATAGACCAATTTCCCTCATGAATTTAGACGCAAAAATTCTAAATAAAATATTAGCCAAAAGACTCCAACAACTTATCACAAAGATAATACACTCTGATCAGGTAGGATTCATCCCAGGAATGCAAGCATGGTTTAATATTAGGAAAACCATCAGTATAATTGAGCACATCAACAATAAAACTAGCAGAAACCACATGATCATCTCAATAGATGCAGAAAAGGCTTTTGACAAAGTACAACACCCATTCCTATTAAAAACACTAGAAAGTATAGGAATAAATAGAGCCTTCCTTAAAATAGTTGATAGCATCTATTTAAAACCATTAGCAAGTATTATATGCAATGGGGATAAACTAGAAGCCTTTCCAATAAGATCAGGAGTGAAACAAGGGTGTCCACTATCACCCCTCTTATTCAATCTGGTACTAGAAACACTAGAAGTAGCAATTAGAGAAGAAAAAGAAATCAAAGGAATCAAATTAGGTAAAGAAGTGACCAAGCTATCACTCTTTGCAGATGATATGATGATATACTTAGAGAATCCTAGAGAATCAAGTAAAAAACTACTTGAGACAATAAATAAATTTGGCAAAGTTGCAGGATATAAAATAAACCCACATAAATCCTCGGCATTCCTGTACATCTCTAATAAAACTCAACAGCAAGAGATAGAAAGAGAATCCCATTTAAAGTCACTGTAGACATTATAAAATATTTGGGAATCTACTTGCCAAAACAAACCCAGAATCTATATGATCACAACTACAAATCACTTCTCACACAAACAAAATCAGATCTAAATAGTTGGAAAAATATCAATTGCTCATGGCTGGGTTGAGTTAATATAATAAAAATGACAATTTTACCCAAACTAAACTATATATTTAGTGCCATACCAACCAATCTACCAAAAAACTACTTTGTAGAATTAGACAAAATAATAACAAAATTTATTTGGAAAAACAAACGGTCTAGAATATCAAGGGAATTAATGAAAAGAAATGCTAGGGAAGGTGGAGTAGCTATGCCAGATCTTAATCTGTATTATACAGCAGCAGTCATCAAAACTGCTTGTTACTGGCAGAGGTATAGAGTAGTGGATCAATGGAATAGATTAGGTGAAGGAGACCCAGCAGTTAATGAATATAGTAATCTATTGTTTGATAAACCCAAAGACCCCAGTTTTGGGGATAAGAGTGCACTATTTGACAAAAACTACTGGGAAAACTGGAATACAGTATGGCAGAAAGTGGGCATAGATCACTATCTAACACCATATACCAAAATCAAGTCTAAATGGGTGCATGATTTAGGTGTAAAGGATGATACTGTAAGCAATGTGGGAAAGCAAGGAGTAGTTTACCTGACATATTTGTGGAGAGGGGAAGATTTTAGGACCAAACAAGAATTAGAGAGCATTATAAAATGCAATATGGATAATTATGATTACATTAAATTGAAAAGCTTCTGCACAAAGAAAGCCAGTGATCAAGAGGGAGGTGGGAAATTGGGAAAGAATTTTTACAACTTGTGTCTCTGATAAAGGACTCATTTCTAAAATTTATAGAGAATTGAGCCAAATCTATATGAATACAAGTCATTCCCCAATTGATAAATGGTCAAAGGATATGAACAGGAAGTTTTCAGAGAAAGAAATTAAAGATATCTGTAAGTATATGAAGAAATGCTCTAAATCACTATTGATTAGAGAAATGCAAATCAAAACAACTCTGAGATACCACATCTCTCCAGTCAGATTGGCTAAGATGACAAAACAAGAAAGTGACAAATGCTGGAGAGGATGCAGACAAATTGGAACACTAATACATTGCTGGTGGAATTGTGAACTTATCCAACCATTCTGGAGAGCAATCTGGAATTATGCCCAAAGGATTATAAATAATTTCATACCCTTTGACCCAACAATACCACTTCTAGGGTTATATCCCAAAGAGATCATAGAAGTGGGAGGAAGACCCATATGTACAAAAATATTTACAGCAGCCCTTTTTGTTGTTGCAAAGAATTGGAAACTAAAGGGGTGCCCATCAATTGGGGAATGGCTAAATGAGTTGTGGTATATGAATGTAATGGAATATTATTGTGCTATAAGAAACGAGGAGGTGACAGATTTCATAATTACCTGGAGAGACTTATACAAACTGATGCTGAGCGAGAAGAGTAGAATCAGAAGAAATTTGTATACAATCACAGACAAACCATATCTGTGATGACCAACTATGACAGACTGCACTCTTTTCAGCAATATAGTGATATAACTTAATCCCGAAAGACTCAAGAAAGTGACAAATGCGCCATCCAGAGATATAACTAGAAAGAACTGAGCCTGAATCCTGATGGAAGCAAACTAAATGATCTTGTTCTTTTCATTGTTTTTTTGTTTCTTCCTTACCATCTTTCATCCCACCTAGTACAATACACCTTTGTAATTGGAATAATGTCCAATATGAATGCATTTGCAGACCCTATACTGGACTATATGCTGTAGTGGGGGGAGGGCGGAGGGAAGTAAAGGAAATTTGAAAATCAAGAAACTATGAAATTGAATCTTGTTAACTGAAACTAAACTAATAAATTAATAAAAAAAAAGAAATAGGGAGGCCATGGAATGTGTGGAATTAGAAAAATAATCAGTTCTGTTCTGGACATGTTGAATTTGAGTAGCAAAAGAAATATTTTTTATAGTATTTATGACATAACTATAAGTCATGCAAAGTTTCATTTCTTACCTCTGCAAAACTACAAAATGTTACCATAAAAGTGACATCCATTTTACAGTTTATAATAAAGTTTTATCGTTTATAACAAGGAGCCATTCCTTCTAATGATCTACTGTAGTTAAGAGCCTGTTATATTTTAGAAGGCATATTTATATTACTATTGGCCATGTATTATATCTAGATCTATATCTATCTATATATATCTGCACATATATACATATATATATATATATACATGTATACATATATACATGTATATATATATATATAGACCAAATTACATATACATTACAAATATACATATATATATATAGACCAAATTCTGATATAAACAGAAATTAGAAAATATAAACACAAATGTATTAGAAAATTGGTGTACAAAACTGATCAATTAAGGAAGGGGAAATATCTGACAACATATACATGAAGGATTTCATCCCCCTGCACTATGTCATGCTCAACCAGCTTCTTGAGGAGTTTGTTCACTTCTAAGAACCATTATTTTAGAAAGGACATTGATAAGTGGCAAATATCTAGATAAGGGCAGATAATTCCATTGAAGGAATTTGGGATAGTTAGTCTAGAGAGAAGAAAATTTAAGGAGATAATAATGACTATTGTCAAGTATTCAAAAGAATTACATGTGGCAGAAGAACCATTTCTGATACCCTAGGACAAGAGGTGATTACAAAAATTGACCTATTACCGCAAAAAAATGCACAAAGAAGAAAGAATCCAACCATAGAAAGCTATTATGGGAACAGAGATGACTGGGGTTCAGCTTCAGAGGAGGATATTGAAGTAAAGAAATCCCCAAAGAGTAATGTCAAATGGTCACCTGTCAAAGAAGAATTCATGGTTCTTAAAAGAAGACTTTAAAAATTAAATGACAGAGATTGAGGAAAAAGTTAACAAGCCCTCAAAATGATAAGAGATCAAGAAATAATTAAACAAAATATGAATAATGAAAAAATGGAAGAGAAAGCAAAACATCTTGTAAGATAAAGAACAGATTTGGAGAATAGATCAAGAAAGATACTTATCATATCTACTTCTTAGGGCTGTTGAAAGACTCAATGCAATAATGTATATAATGTAGTTATAAAATTTTAATCGCTATAAAACAGTATTTTTTATTATTAAGACTCGGTTATCATGTATTAGATATGTTGTAGAGAATAGTTTTGTTTAGGAATGGGTTGAATTGGCAATATTAACATAAATATCCTTCTAGTGATTTTGCATGATGAAAATATATACAAATAAAAACAGTGTATTCAAAGAATTAAAAGCTATGAATCACCCACAGGGTAATAGAAACCAGATGGTAGAATTGAGTAGAGATGAATGCATTACAGATGAGTAATTGCATAGGAAGAGGAAGTAATCAAATAAATGATTCAAATATTCAAATAGATCTGGGATCTTGTTGATTTGCATGTTTCTTCCAAAGAAGTAGATCATAATTCCTCCATGCCTTTGAATTCTGTGTGACTCTTGTTCATATTCTCTTAACCATAGGGGTCCATTCAACATGCTGGAGGAATTCCTTGATTTATTTTAGTACTTCATGGATGCCAGAGGTTCACAGTGACTGTTTACCTGTTAGTGCTCACCTTTCCCAAAGAACTAGCTCATCTTCTTCTTCAAAATATATGTCCTACATGCGTTAGATTGAATTAGATCATCCTTGAACACAGGGATTAATTTTTTTGCCTCTTTTTTTTGTATTTACAGCATTGACATAGTCCCTGGCTCATAGTAGGCACTTGATAAGTATTTGTTAATAGATTGATCCTTTAAACACATTCTTCCTCATACTTAATTTTTTTTTCAAGAAAAGACTTCATAAAAATGGGGAAAAGATGATAAAAACATGATGATACATAATAATCCGTATAAAATTTTGACCAATGTACTCCTATTGGCACATTATAGAAACCAAAGGACACTGGTTAATTGACAAAACTTGGGTGTTTGCCAAACAGAGATGACAACTGAAAGTAGAACATAATCTTATTTATAGAAACTTACAAAGAAGGATGATGGAAGTTTATGAGCAGCATTGCTTCATAAAATAAAGATAAGCAGTCAAAGGTAAAACTAGTCCAATGAAAGTTTGGTGGGAGAGACAACTAATCTTAAGTCACTTTCTATCACTTCCTTTCCTCCTGCCTACAAACATGCTCAAGCCCCCCCTATACAAAAACAAACAAACAAACAAAAACATCTCTGTTGGTCCTATCTTCCCTTCTAGTTGGTATCATCCTATGTCTCTCCTTACATCCTTTGATAAATTCCTGAAAAAAAAAAAACTGTTTATATTTGGTGTTTCCACTTTCTCTTACTCTTTTCTATACTGTCTGTGATATGCCTGAGGTCACAGAAGTAATTAGTGGTAGGTTTGGAATTAGAACTCAGGTCTTCCAACTCAAAAATTCAATATTCTTTTCACTGAACCATTTTTCATATTCTGAGTCATGTAAATTTAAATCATTCTTTCAATGAGAATGATGTAAAACAAACAGAAACACATGTTCAACAATCACCACATTTATCCCTGGAATAATTGTAGTCTTCCATTCTACTATGCATCAGTAATTACTCTTATGGAGAATCCACATATGTCAGCTTAATTGTAGAGTGTTATTTTCTAAAATCTCTTTAAGATTCACTTGTCTTCCCAGTATTGTCTTCTTTTTTGATGGGACTCACATTTGAATTTATTAAGGAAAGTTGTGGTATTTGCACAGCTGCTAAGTGACAGCCACTAAACTTTTAGTCAATTTTTTTGCTTTGCCTTTTTTCCCCCTTTTTGAAGGCCATATTTGACTTTGAGCTAATTGCAACTATGAGTTTATTCTTAAAGCTGTTTCCCCCTTGTGTTTGGAGCAAAAGCATTGGAGGGGAGAATGTATTTGAGATTCAGCATCTTCATAGAGAGTCATTTCCATAGAAATTAGATCTAATAAAATCATTCTTTAAAAAAATCTAGAAAAAATATTGTAGAAATATGGGTAAAAAAATGCAAAAAAATAAATAAAAAGAAACACTGACAGTATGGTAAGTTGAAGATTCCTAGATTTTATTTATTTATTTTCTTCAAATAGCATTTTTCCCCAATTACATATCAAGAAAGATTTTAGCATTCATTTAGCGTTTATTTATTTATTTTCTTCTAAAATTTTCTCTTTCCCTACCTCCTTCCTCTTCCCTTTCCTGATAATGGTAGGAAGTTGGATATACTTTATACATGTGCTGTCAAGTAAAACATTTCCACATTCATCACAGTTGTGGAAAAATAAACAAAAATGCAAGAAAAGATAAAGTGAAAAATCATGCTTCAATCTGCATTCAGAGTATACCAATTCTTTATCTGGATATGGATAACATTTTCCTTCATTGGTCCTTTGTATCTGTCTTAAATCATTATATTGTTGAGAAGAATTGCATCATTCATAGCTGGCCATCACACCATGTTGCTGATACTGTGTACAATGTTTTCCTGGTGCTGCTCATTTCACTTTTCATAAGTTTGTACAAGTCTTTCCAGGTTTTTCTGAAATCTTCCTGTTCATCATTTCTTATTGCACAATAGTATTCCATTAAATTCACAGACTAGAGCTTGTTCAGTCATGCCCTGATTGATGGACATTCCCTCAATTTTTAATATTTTGTCACCTTGAATATGGCTGCTGTAAATATCTTTGCATATGTAGGCCATTTCCCCTTTTTTAATGATCTCTTTGCTATATAGACTTATTAGTGATAAGGATCAAAGGGTATGCACAATTTGATGTCTTTTGGGCATAGTTCCAAGTTGTTCTCCAGAATGGTTGGATCAGTTCACAACTCTACCAATAATGCATCGGTATTCTAATTTTGCCATATCCTCTCTACCATTTATCATTTTTCTTTTCTTTTTTTAAACAAATGCTTTATTAACTTCTGTTTTACATCGTTCATTTCCGCCAGATTTTGGGTTACAATCATTTTCCCCCCATTATTCCCCTACCCAACCTCCCAGAATAGTAGTCCCACAAGATATCGCTTCCTCCAATCTGCTCTCTCCCATACCTTCTCCCAAGCCCCCATCGACTTTTCCATTAGAGGAAGGTGAGTCTTTGTATCCCAATGCCTGCACATCTTATCTCCCTATTACAAGCAAAAGAGTATTAATAATAGTATTTATATATATTTGAAATATTTAATGTTACGACCTCGAATTTCAGATCCATTTCCTTCCTCCCTTGTCACCCATTCCTCCTTGGGAGATAAGTAATTCAGTATATGTTGTACATGTCTAGTTGTGCAAAACATTATCACAGTAGATATATTGTACAAGGCTGCTTATAATTCCCTCCCACTCATCCCACCCCCCCACCTGGTCCATTCCCTACATGATCCTGTCCCTCTTCTATAGTGGGTACTTCCAACCTCCCCTCACCCCAAGGATGCCCTCCCATCCATCATCCCTCCTCTCATCTACCTTCCCCCTATCCTGCTGCAGGTTGAGATTTCCCATTTAGTATGTATGTCATTTTCTCCCTGAACCAAATTCAATGTGAATGTGGTTTTGCCTTTTTAGCCTTCCTTATTCTCCCCCTCCTTTGCAGCCACTTCCCCCTGCTTTTTCTACATGGGATAGTTTACCCTACCCTGTCTCTCCCCATCTCCTCTTGCCACTTTCCTCTCTCACCTCATAATTTCATCCCTTGAGTATTCTCCCTTCCCAACAAATTCAACCTATGCCCTCTATCCATATGTAACTGTAACCATATACACACACATTCACATATGTATTCATATGACCACACCCCCTTCTTCCATTATTTTCATAGTGAGAAAGATATCATCAGTCACAGTAATTGCTTTTCCATATAGGAATGAAAAGAGTTCAACTTTGATAAGTTCCCCTTGATCTCTCTTCCCCGATTACCTTCTCAGGCATCTCTTCCTTCCTGTGTCTGGATGTAAAATTTTCTATTCAATTCTGGTTTTTTCCTCAAGAATGCTTGAAAGTCCTCTATTCCACTGAATGACCATATTTTCCCCTGAAACAAAATACTCAGTTTTGCTGGGTAGGTGACCCTTGGGTTCATTCCCAGTTCTTTTTGCCCTCTGGAATATCATATTCCATGCCCTTCGATCCCTCAGTGTAGAAGCTGCCAGGTCCTGGGCTATTCTGATTGTGTTTCCACAATATTGAAATTGTTTCTTCCTGGCTGCTTGTAGTATTTTCTCCTTGATCTGGGGATTCTGGAACCTGGCTATAATATTCCTGGGGGTTTTCTTTTTGGGATCTTTTTCAGGAGGTGATCGGTGGATTCTTTCAACCTCTATTTTGCCCTCTGGATCTAAAACATCAGGGCAGTTTTCCTTGAGAATTTCTTGAAGGGTGATTTCTAGGTTCTTTCCTTGATCATGGCTTTCAGGTAGTCCAATAATTTTTAAATTGTCTCTCCTGGATCTATTTTCCAGGTCAGTGGTTTTTCCCATGAGATATTTCACATTGCCTTCTAATCTTTCGTTTGTTTGGATCTGCTTAACAGCATCTTGATTTCTCATAAAGTCACTAGCTTCCATTTGCTCCAGTCTAACTCTGAAGGAATGAATCTCCTCAGTGAACTTTTGAAATTCTTTTTCCATCTGGCAAATTCGACTTTTTAAGGCATTCTTCTCCTCATTGCCTTTTTGGGCCTCCTTTGCCATTTGAGTTAGTCTATTTTTTAAGGTGTTGTTTTCCTCAGTCAGGCTGTTGACCCTCATTTCATACTTTTCCTGCATCCTTCTCATTTCTCTTTCCAATTTTTCCTCCACTTCTCTTATTTGATTTTTAAAGTCCTTCTTAAGGTCCTCTATGGCCTGCAACCCGCTCATGTTTTCCCCTGGGGCTTTTGGAGCAGGACTTCTGACCTCACAGTCCTTTTCCCGCTCTATGCCCCAAAATAGGAGTCTAGGGTTGCATTTTTCTGTTTCCTTTGCCTTGGCATGTTGCTACTTAATTACTTGACTTTTGGGCTTGTTGCCACACTATGGCTTTAAGGCCAGCTAGAGGAATTTTCGTCCCGAACGTGTGGGGGGCAACTTCCATTTCTGGCAAGCTGTAAACCCACCCACAATTTCCACCCTAGATCACAATCCAGATCCAGGGAGGTTAAAACAAGAGCGATTACCCCCCAAGACTGATAGCTGGATCTCCCCACGATTTGTAGGCTGAGAGCTGGAGCTGCCTCTGAAAACTGCAAAATGGCATGTCTCCTCAGTGGCTTCTAGCCCCCAGGGGAGGGAGCTGACGCATTCCCCAAATACAGGTCCCAAAGTCCATAGGACACTAACCTCTTACTTTGTCCTAGGCATGTCTATGTTGATAATTCTGGAGTCGCCACAGCTCCTGGTGTTCTGGGGTTCCTCCAGCCGGCTGCTGGCCCTGCCGCCCTGAGGCTAAAACCTCGGCTCAGGCGGACCTGCGCTCGGCTCGGCTCCTGCGCTCTGCGCTCTGCTCTCTGCGTGCTGCCAGGTCCCAGACCTCTGCGCTGGTCCTTCCTACAGGGCTGCTGGGCTGTCCTCAGCGGGAGGTTAGCTTCTCTGTGTCGTTCTGTGGGTGCTGGGGCTCCAGAAGTTGTTCAGAGTCCCCTTTTACATAGTTTGGGGGGAATCTGGGGGAAGAGAGGCTTGGACGAGCAGTTTCTACTCCGCCATCTTGGCTCCGCCCCCCTATCATTTTTCTTTTATGTCATATCAGCCAATATATTTTTTTTTGCTTTTTGGAGGGGGGAAGGCAGGGCAATTGGGGTTAAATGACTTGCCCAAGGTCACATGGCCATCAAGTGTTAAGTGTCTGAGGCCAGATTTGAACTCCGGTTCTCCTGGCTCCAAGGCCAGTGCTCTATTCACTGCACCACCTAGCTGCTCCATATTAGTCAATTTTATTGATGTGAAGTGATATTTAAGAGTTGTTTCTATTTACGTTTCTCCAATGAAAAGCGATTTATAGTACTTCTTCATATACCTATGGATATGTTTGATTTCTTCATCTGAAAACTACCTGTTCATGTCCTTTGCCCATTTGTCAATTGGGGAATGACTTGTATTCTCATCAGTTTGACTCTGTCTCCTATATATTTTAAAATTAGGCCTTTTACAGAGGTACTTTCTGTAAACATTGTTTCCTGGCTTTCTGCCTTCTAATTTTGGTTGCATTGGTTTTGTGTGTACAAAGCATTTCAATTTAATCTCAAAACTATCTATTCTATATTTTGTAATGCTCTCTATCTCTTGTTTGGTCATGAATTCTTCCCTTCCCCATATATCTGAAAGTCTATTTCTTACTCTTCTAATTTGATTGCTTTATTGTTTATGGTACTTTTGAGCAAGATGTAGTTTCCTTCCTTATCTCTTTCAAATACATCTAATTTTGCTTTTACTTTGTTTAACATCAGGATTGCTGCCCCTGCTTTTTGTTTTTACTTCAGCTGATGTATAATAGATTTTGCTCCAAATGCTTGCCTTTACTTTGTGTGCATCCTGTTTTTTTGAGCCGCTCTGTAAGGCACTTTTGTTTTATGGGAGAGTTCATCCCATTCACATTCACAGTTAGTATTATTACCTGTTAATTTCTCTTCATCCTATTCTTTATTTTCTTTGTCTTTTCTTCTTTTACCCTTTCCCACATCACCAGTGTTTTCTTTCTGTCTACCACCTCCCCTGATCTGCCCTCCCTACTGTTAGTCCACAGCCACCCCTTTTATTAATGTCCTCCCCTTCTATTACCTATTGGGTAAGCTAGATTTCTATATTCAACTGATTGTGTATATTATCACCTCTTTGATCCAACACTGATGAGAGCAAGGTTTAAGTGACATCCATCGTTCATACTTTCATCTTCTCCCTGTCTAAATAGGGTTTTTGTGCCTCTTTATATGAGATAATTTACCACATTCTACATCTCCCTTCCTTCTGCACCCATTGTACTCCTCTCCCTTGTCCTTAATTTTTTTACGTCATTCCCTCACACTCACCTTATACCCATATAAGGAGTATATCTGCATGTATGTATGTATATTCCATCTATCCATACTGTTAGTGATAGTATTTTTAAGAGTTACAAGTATCACCTTCCCAGGCAGGAATGTAAAAAGCAGCTCTATTCAACCTCTTATGTTTTCTTTCCCCTTTTTACCTGTTTAGGCTTCTCTTGGGTCTAGATATGAGAGGTCTAATTTTTGGTTTAATTCTGGTCTTCTCCTTATGAAGACTTGAAATGCTTCTATTTTGTTGAATGACTATTTTTCTTCTTGATGTATTATATTTAATTTTTCCAGGTAAATGATTTTTGGTTGTAGTCTTAGCTCCGTTGCCCTCTGGAATATTGTCTTTCATTAATCTGATTAATGTTGCAACTAATAAGTCCTGTATGATCCTCATTGTGATTCCTTAATATTTGGATTGTTTCTGTCTAGATACTTGTAGTATTTTTTCCTTAACGTATGGCTCTAACGTTCCTTTTTTTTTTGGTGGGGAGGATCTCTTTCCTGAGGTGTTCAGTGAATTCTTTCAATGCCTGTTTTGCCCTCTGGTTCCAGAATATCACAGCAGTCTTCCTTGATAATTTCTTGAAAAATGCTATTCAGGTCCTCCTTTTGATTATGACTTTCAGAAAGTCCAATGATTCTGATGTTGTCTCTTCTGGATTTATTTTCCAGGTTAATTATTTTTCCCATGAGTAATTTTACATTTTTTCTCCATTTTTTCATTCTTTTGAATTTGTTTGATTGATTTATGACGTCTCTTAGTGTCATTAACTTTTACTTGCTCAATTCTAACTTTTAAGTTGTTGTTTTCCTGAATTAACTATTGTACAATCTTTTCCATTTGACCAATTATACTCTTCAAGGAGTTGTTTTCTTTAGTGGATTTTTGTATCTCATTTTCTATTTCTCCAATTCTACTTTTTAAGCAGTTTTCCAAGCTATTGACTTTTCCCCATACTTCTTTTGCATAAGTCTCATTTCCCCCAAAATTTTCTTCTAGCTCTTTTGTATGAGTTTTAAGCTCGTTTTCAGGCTCTTCTATAAGTTATTTTTGGACGTGAGACCACTTCCAAGTTTTCTTTGGGGTTTTGCCCATAGTTGTTTTGACATTGTTGCCCTATTCTGAATTTGTGTCTTGGTCTTCCCTGTCACCATAATAATTTTCTATGGTTGGATTATTTTTTGTTGTTGTTTTTTTCTTCATCTATTTTTCTTTTGTATTTTTCCTTTCTTTTAAATTTGAGCTCTAGGAGAGAATTCTAGGAAGATGATGGAATATGTTAGAAAATTCCAAGCTCTCAAGATTTTCTTTCATAAAAGAGATAAGATAGAACCTCAGGTTGAATAGAGAGTGGTAAAAATAAATAAGGGTAGGGGCAGAACACTGGTCCTCCTGGGACAATTGGAGAAGATATGAAGAAAAATCCCTACATGAGGTTTTGTCCCTGTGAAGTGTAAACACTTCTAGGCCAGGGACCACTTAAACAACAAGCAAAATAATGAGATCCTGAAAAGAAAGTCAACCAATTAGAAAAGGAGATCCAGAATTTTAAGGAAGAAAATGACTCCTTGAAAATCAGAATTGGGTAAGGGAAATCCAGCAAAATTAGAGATCGAGAAACAATAAAACAAAATATAAATAATGAAAAAAATAGAAGATAATGTGAAACATCTCATAAGAAAAACAATTGATCTGGAGAACAGATCAAGAAGAAAAAATGTGAGAATAATTGGAATTACCTGAAACCTATGATTAAAAAAAATCTTGATACAACAATATAAGAAATAAATAAATAAAATTGCCCCAGAGCATTAGAACAAAAGAGGAAAGTAGAAATAGAAAAAAAAAAAAAACAGTCCACTGATCAGCAACTGAAAGAGATTCTATGAAAAGTCACAGGAATATTATAGTGAAATTCTAAAACCCATACCTCAAGGATAAAATATTATGAGCAACAAGAAAATAGAAACAATTTACATATGACTGCCATAATTAGAATCACACAAGACTTAGCCATAGTGACACTAGAAGATCACAGGTCTTGGGCCTCTGGCTGAAAATATCATACCAAACAAAGGTATGCATTGTCCTGAATGGGAAAAAAATGTACATTTAACACATTGTCAGGTTTTCAGGACTTTGCTAAAAAACAAACAAACAAAAAAAAAACAAAAACAAAAACAAAAACAAAAACCTGAACTAAACAGAAGATTTGACATGCAAGAGTCAAGAGAAACATAAGACTACAATGCAACATGCAGTATATGAAGAGGAGAAATATGTAACGTTTGAGAAAATAGTTGAAAACTAAACTGTGAAGGACTTTAAGTGCCATGCTGAAGAGTTTGCATTTTATCCTAGAGGTGATTCATTCATTCCTTACTGAGTACTTACATACTTACATACATAGCCGAGCTATACAATGCCTACAAAATAATTTCTTTTAACAATAATGACACAATTTATATACAAATGAATATTTAAACTTAATAATATCCTTGCAAGCTTTTATATTTATGAAGTTGATACTTCTGCTCAAGGTATTTTTAGGACATGGGTATTCATACAATCATTTGAACGATTATTCATTTGAGTTTAAAGAGAGAGTTTATTTCTGGATTTAAAAAAAAAAAAAGATTAAATCAACTTGATCACCTACCTGATTCAATAAGCTTGGATCTGAATAATCAGTCACTTTCTTTTCCTTCCTTCCTTCCTTCCTTCCTTCCTTCCTTCCTTCCTTCCTTCCTTCCTTCCTTCCTTCCTTCCTTCTCTTCTTCCCTCCAAATATTATAGTTGCAGTTTCTGAAAACTAGAGAGATTAAATAGTCCCATACTACTGCTATTAAATAGTCCTTTGAAGTCCCTTACTACTATTGCATCTTGTTGTTCTACTGACTTAATGATCTACATTGGGAATTAGCTCATTTTCCATTTCTATCATTTGTCTGAAAAATCTATAGTATATTTACCCCATGATGGTACATCTACGCCTCTCCTGTGCTTTCCTCTCCTCCCCCCTCTTCTCCTCTCCTCCCTGCTTCTCTTCTCCCATCCCCTCTTTTCCTCTCCCATTCCTTCTCTTCTCTTCTCTTCTCTTCTCTCCCCTCCCCTTATGTCCCCTCCCCTCCCCCCTCCCCTTCTCTTCTCTTCTCTTCTCTTCTCTTCTCTTCTCTTCTCTTCTCTTCTCTTCTCTTCTCTTCTCTTCTCTTCTCTTCTCTTCTCTTCTCTTCTCTTCTCTTCTCTTCTCTTCATTGATATTTATTCTCAATTAGAAGTCATGTAGCATAGTGAGTATAGGGTTACCTTTGTAATTGGGAAGACTGGAGTTCAATCATGGATGACATATGAAGGCCTGAATAAATATATGGCAGGATAAAAACCGAACATGATTTCAGATTTCAATTCAGAAACACAGTTTCAAGAATAGTTCTTTCCTGGTCATATCTGGCCAGATCATTTGTGGAGTATTGATGTATTTGAGACATCAATTTTAAGGGCACTAAGATAGAGAATTCCAGAAGAAAGAAAGCAAGAAGGTAAAGTTTCTCGAGTGCATTTCCTATGTGCATAGGTTAAAAGAATTAGAGAACTTTATTCTGGAGACATGTAGACTGAAGGAGAGAGGGAAAAATAATAACATTTTACAAGAACAACCAAATAAAAGAACCAAAATCAGGGGTGGCTAGGTGGTGCAGTGAGTAAGGGCACCGGCCTCGGAGTTGGGATGACATGGGATCGAAACCGGCCTCAGAAAATGAGCACCCACACATAAATAATGACTAGCCATGTAACCTTGAGCAAATTACTTAACCCCAATTGCTTAAAAAAACAAACAAACCCAAAATCCTTCCTCCAATTTAGACTTGCTCCAAAATAGAGTGTGCTGCTTCAGAGAGATTCCCCTTATTGGAACTCTTCATACCAAATGAATACTTGAATATGTAACAGCACCTAATTTTAAATGTCAAAGGAGATCCCTTTCAAATCTTAAATTCTCTGATTCTGTTAATGTATTAGTATAATATTAAGTATGTTAGTATTGAAAAGTAAGTTTATGAAGTTATCTATATACATTACACAGTACAATAATTTTGTTTGTAATATAATATTTTTAAGCATATGTAATAGTGACATAACATTTGTTCACAGTTATTCTTATCGATACCAATTTGGGTTATAGATTTAGTATTGGAAGGGACTTTAAAGGTCATCTGGTCCAGAAGTGTGTAACTCTTTGCCTGATAGTAACATTGCAACCCACAAAAATTCCTAGTGTGGCATAAACCAGATTAAAATGTAATTTTAAAATGTTTAACAAAATAAATAAAAATACAATGTAACATATATAATATAAATTTATGGTTTTCTAAATCAATAGATCTCTCAAAGGGCTTTGTTTCTCTTTGAGTTGGAGACCACTGATCCATTCTAATTTCTTCATTTTACAGAGGATGAAACTGAGACCCTGAGAGGATAAATAATTTGTCCAGTTGAACACAGGCAGTATATGGTAAAGCTGAGATTTAGATAATGGAGATAAATTCTCTATATTTTCTGCATTCAACATTCCTTCCATTAAATCACACAACATTTTTATTTTAAAATAATAACATGTTTGCAGAAATTTAAGATTCACGATAAGTCAGTCAATAAATATTTATTAAGTGTATACTATGAGTCAGACAAAGTGTTAAGTGCTATGGATGTAAAAAAAATAAATAACCATGAACAAACAAGTTATATTTTAGATGAATTAGAGGTAATTAATAGAAGTAAGGCACTAGAATTAAGAAGGAAAAGGCTTCTTGTAGAAGGTAGGATTTCATCTGGGACTTAAAGAAAATCAGGGATCCAGGAAAAAAGAAATGAGGAAGGAGGATATTCTATATAAAAATGATTAGAACCAGGAGATATGTTCTGGTCCTATTTAATTACTCCCAAAGATACATGGGTAGTAAGTAGTAGAATCAGGATTCACACTTATATGCTATGACTAAGTTAAACACCTTTTTCATTGCATCTGTGAGGATTGATTTTCCCTACTACATGATGGTAATAGAGGAAAATGGTGATAGAAGTCATGGAGGAAAGAAAATTTTAAAAATTCATAAAGTTCATAGAATAACACTAAAATGTGACTGGCAGTGGAAGGTCTGTAATTGTATAGAAGACATGAATTGGATGGCTATTGTATTTAGGGGAAATTCTTGAAGATTCGTAGAAAGCAGTGAGTTGGGCCCAGAGTTGAATAGGAGTAGGAGAATGGATTAGAATGCATTTTGGTAATTTTGGAGCACTTTCAAAAATCTTACACTATTTCTTGAAATAAAACAAAGAAAGGAAACATCAGGATTTTCGTATTGACAATATGTAGTTGAAAAATCATAGAATATCATTTCCTCTGAAGAAATCTGATAGTGTGTCCTGGGTTTGATTGGGGGGCAAATTTTAAGTGACTGATGAGATGACCAATCTCTTCTACCTTTTCCCCAACATTTAGTATTAAATACTCTTAAAATGAATGGTTATGTTGTATCTCAAAATTAAAAGTTGTAACTCAGAATTAAAGCATTGTCCAGCTCATTTGTATTAAAAGGAAGTTTGTTGAAGGATATAATATAGCAACCTGTGTTTTGAGATTATTGGCAGGGATATTGGAATCACCTCCAATGGAAACACCTTTGATATCACTCCCAGATTAATGATAAATCTTCCCATCTTCAGACCAATAATGAGCTCCCACAATGATGAAGAACAGTACAAAGGCTGGGAAACTGGTGTCTGGACTCCTTTTTTATTTACATAGAAAACTCAGTTGGTTTGACATGAAACAGTAAGGTCTTGAGATTGATATAAGTTTGGAGAGTTGATCTGATTTATTTTGCTTTGGTTTTCAAGGGGAGAAGGATGATGAAAATTGCTGACCTAATGACAGGTCTTTGGATATGCTCTATTTTTAGCAAGCACCCAACAACCTAAGGAGATAGCTATTTCTCAGGGTGAATCATTTAGCTTAGAGACTAGGCAGAATTGTCTTATTGGCTAGCCTCAAAAATAGTTGCTGTTATCTTATTGCATTTGAAGATGACTTCTCTAAACAGATCAGGCAACTTATATTTTTAGGTATTTCCCAGAACTTGGGAATGTTACAGTAAAAAAAATAAACTTAGATCAAGTGAGTATAAAAGTTGTCAGAATATACAATAACAAAAATAGAATCTCATAGAAATAAACTTAATTTTTTGTTAAATTGTGCTCTTATAATGTCTAATATGGTCTCATACTTTCTTAATATCTTCCCAGGAGTAACAGACCCATTAGAGAACATTTATGGAAGGTTAGAGAGAAGAACAACCCAAGATGAGCTGGGTAAGTTGTTATCTAGCCTGTTATAGCAAGATTTATGGGAGAGAATAATAGATCTATTGAAGAAGAATTTAAGGTTTACACAGTAACTACTCACCTAGACTTATGGTCCTTAAAGTTTTTATTATGTTTTGATTTCTAAATGACATTAAATAAAAATAATCCACCTTCATCTTTAAATATAACAAAAAATTCCAAATTGCTGAATTTTCTGATGAGAAATTTTGTAGTAATTGAAATGTTTCCAAGAGCCACATGGGGTCTAGGATAGCAAAGCAGCTTATTAATAGGGTGATAGAATTGGGAAGTTTCACAGGTATTGGCTTCATAGAACTAGTATTGAAATTCTTATTCTGCCCTCTGTGCAACCTTGGTCAAGGCAATTAAACTCCCCGAGTCTTGATTTTCACACCTCTAAAATAAGGGAGTTAGACTAAGTGATCAATTGCTTCTGAATCACCATATGTTTTTAGATATATTTATTATTTAATGGTTCTACCCAAAATATACCAAACATTCTAATTGGCCAGTATCAGAAATCACAACCCATACTCTGGGAAATGTTAAAATCTGTTAGGAGACTATAGTTAAGTAGCTATCACTTATTCCTTAAATACTCTGAATAACAACTTATCCAATAACGTAGAATATTAGATTCCTAAGCAAACAGTGTAGTTATTGTCAGATAAGTGCTTATAGCTTAATCCATGTTATAAAATATATAAAAGCTCCAAAGCTTTTAAAATTATCACTTTTTCATGGAATTAGTTAGGTGTTAGGTATATTTTCTGAAGTTCTAATTGTCTGTTTCTGAACGGAGAGTGAAATAGAGGCACATTTTTTTCCAAATCATATAGTTTAAAATATCATGCTCCTGAGGGGGAAAATAAGCTAATTTTATTTTATTTTATGTGCTTTTTTTTTTGGAGGGGGAAGGGCAGGGCAATTGGGGTTAAGTGACTTGCCTGAGGTCACATGGCTAATAAGGGTTAAGTGTCTGAGTCCAAATTTGAACTCAGGTCCTTCTGACTCTAAGGCCAGTGCTCTATTCACTGTACCACCTACCTGCCCTTCTGATTTTATTTTTTAAAATCCAAATAATTAGAATCACCATTGCTCTATATTGGTCAAAAAAACTAGAAAAATGATTGCTTCTGCAATTTGACATTACAAACTTTGAGTCCTATATAAATATCACATTATTATTGTTGCTGTTCTTAATTTCTTGAGCATAAAGACATATGTGTATAGGTTAGGAGGGCAGCTGGGTGGTAAAGTGGATAGAGTGCCTGGCCTAGAGTCAGAAAAATACCTTTATGAATTCAAATCTGGCCTTAGAAACTTATTAGCTGTGTGATCTTGGTCAAGTCCCTTAACACTGTTGATCTCAGTTTCTTCAACTGTAAAATGAACTGGAGAAGGAAATGGAAAGCCACTCAAGTATATTATCAAGAAAACACCAGGGGGTGGAGTCAAGATGGTAGAGTAGAAACAGCACTTCCTCAGAGCTCTGGCCCACTCAACTTCCAAATTCATGTGAAAGGGGACCCTGAACAAACCCTGGAGCTCCAGGACCCACAAAATGACACAGAGAAGCTAACCTCCCACTGAGGACAGCCTGGCACCCTGGCAGGGAGCAGCAAGCACAGCCATCTGGGAGCTGAGCCCATGTCCCTGTGAGTCGGAGGTTTGGCCCCCCAGGATGTCCAAACCAGCAGCTCACTGGAGGGACCCCAGAACACCAGCAGCTGTGGCATTTCCAGAATTACCAACACATACATGCTTAGGACAAAGTGAGAGGTCAGTGCCCTATGGACTTTGGGACCAGTATTTGGGAGCATGTCAGCTTCTTCCCCTGGGGGCAAGAAGCTACTGAGGAGCCAGAGCAGCTTGTACCACATTGCCATGTTGCTGCTTCAGCTCCTGACCTGCAGATTGTAGGGGGACTGGTTATCAGTCTGGGGGGGTGGTAATCGCTCTTGATTTAACCTTCTTGGATCTGGATTGTGGTCTGGGGTGGAGGTCTTGGGATGTGTGACCAACTTGCCAGAGCATCTGGAGGCTTCGGAGAGGGCACACAACTAATACCTCCTACAGCTGAGAAAACGCCAGCTTTTGGGTCAGAAGCTCCTATAATGGAAATGCAGATTTGAAGATCTTCCCTTCCCCTAGGCCCTTTGATTGGCTTAAGAGATTCTGAGGGGGCGGAGCCAAGATGGCGGAGTAGAAACAGCTCATCCAAGCCTCTCTGCCCCCAGATTCTCCACAAACTATGTAAAAAAGGACTCTGAAAATCTTCTGGAGCCCCACCACCCACAGAACGACACAGAGAAGCTAACCTCCCGCTGAGGACAGCCCAGCACCCTGCAGGAAGGACCAGCGCAGTGGTCTGGGAGCCGGCAGCGCGCAGAGCGCAGGAGCCGAGCTGAGCCCAGGTCCACCTGAGCCGAGGTTTTAGCCCCAGGGCGGCAGGGCCAGCAGCCGGCTGGAGGAACCCCAGAACACCAGGAACTGTGGAGACGCTAGAATTATCAACATAGACTTGCCTAGGACAAAGTAAGAGGTTAGTGTCCTATGGACTTTGGGACCTGTATTTGGGGAATGCGTCAGCTCCCTCCCCTGGGGGCTAGAAGCTGCTGAGGAGACGCCACTGTGTAGTTTTCAGAGGCATTTCCGGCTCCCAGCCTACAAATCGTGGGGAGATCCAGCGATCAGTCTTGGGGGGTAATCGCTCTTGCTTTAACCTCCCTGGATCTGGATTGTGATCTAGGGTGGAAGTTGTGGGTGGGTTTACAGCTTGCCAGAAACGGAAGTTGCCCCCCACACGTTCGGGACGAAAATTCCTCTATCTGGCCTTAAAGCCATAGTGTGGCAACAAGCCCAAAAGTCAAGCAATTAAGTGGCAACATGCCAAGGCAAAGGAAACAGAAAAATGCAACCCTAGACTCCTATTTTGGGGGCATAGAGCGGGAAAAGGACTGTGAGGTCAGAAGTCCTGCTCCAAAAGCCCCAGGGGAAAACATGAGCGGGTTGCAGGCCATAGAGGACCTTAAGAAGGACTTTAAAAATCAAATAAGAGAAGTGGAGGAAAAATTGGAAAGAGAAATGAGAAGGATGCAGGAAAAGTATGAAATGAGGGTCAACAGCCTGACTGAGGAAAACAACACCTTAAAAAATAGACTAACTCAAATGGCAAAGGAGGCCCAAAAGGGCAATGAGGAGAAGAATGCCTTAAAAAGTCGAATTTGCCAGATGGAAAAAGAATCTCAAAAGTTCACTGAGGAGATTCATTCCTTCAGAGTTAGACTGGAGCAAATGGAAGCTAGTGACTTTATGAGAAATCAAGATGCTGTTAAGCAGATCCAAACAAACGAAAGATTAGAAGGCAATGTGAAATATCTCATGGGAAAAACCACTGACCTGGAGAATAGATCCAGGAGAGACAATTTAAAAATTATTGGACTACCTGAAAGCCATGATCAAGGAAAGAACCTAGAAATCACCCTTCAAGAAATTCTCAAGGAAAACTGCCCTGATGTTTTAGATCCAGAGGGCAAAATAGAGGTTGAAAGAATCCACAGATCACCTCCTGAAAAAGATCCCAAAAGAAAACTCCCAGGAATATTATAGCCAGGTTCCAGAATCCCCAGATCAAGGAGAAAATACTACAAGCAGCCAGGAAGAAACAATTTCAATATTGTGGAAACACAATCAGAATAGCCCAGGACCTGGCAGCTTCTACACTGAGGGATCGAAGGGCATGGAATATGATATCCCAGAGGGCAAAAGAACTGGGAATGAACCCAAGGGTCACCTACCCAGCAAAACTGGGTATTTTGTTTCAGGGGAAAATATGGTCATTCAGTGGAATAGAGGACTTTCAAGCATTCTTGAGGAAAAAACCAGAGTTGAATAGAAAATTTGACATCCAGATGCAAGAAGTAAGAGATGCCTGAGAGGTAATCAGGGAAAAGAAATCAAAAGGAACTTATCAAAGTTGAACTATTTACATTCCTATATGGAAAAGCAATATCTGTGACTGATGATATCTTTCTCACTATGAAAATAATGGAAGAAGGGGGTGTGGTCATACGAATACATATGTGAATGTGTGTGTATATGGTTACAGTTATATATGGATAGAGGGCATAGGTTGAATTTGTTGGGAAGGGAGAATACTCAAGGGATGAAATTATGAGGTGAGAGAGGAAAGTGGCAAGAGGAGATGGGGAGAGACATGGCAGGGTAAACTATCTCATGTAGGGGAAGTGGTTGCAAAGGAGGGGGAGAATAAGGAAGGCTAAAAAGGCAAAACCACATTCACATTGAATTTGGTTCAGGGAGAAAATGACATACATACTAAATGGGATATCTCAACCTGCAGCAGGATAGGGGGAAGGGGGATGAGAGGAGGGATGATGGATGGGAGGGCATCCTTGGGGTGAGGGGAGGTTGGAAGTACCCACTATAGAAGAGGGACAGGATCATGTAGGGAATGGACCAGGTGGGGGGTGGGATGAGTGGGAGGGAATTATAAGCAGCCTTGTACAATATATCTACTATGATAATGTTTTGCATAGCTAGACATGTACAACATATACTGAATTACTTATCTCCCAAGAGGGAATGGGTGACAAGGGAGGAAGGAAATGGATCTGAAATTTGAGGTCGTAACATTAAATGTTTCAAATATATATAAATACTATTATTAATACTCTTTTGCTTGTAATAGGGAGATAAGATGTGCAGGCATTGGGATGCAAAGATTCACCTTCCTCTAATGGAAAAGTCGATGGGGGTATGGGAGAAGGTATGGGAGAGAGCAGATTGGAGGAAGCGATATCTTGTGGGACTGCTATTCTGGGAGGATGGGTAGGGGAATAATGGGGGGAAAATGATTGTAACTCAAAATCTGGCGGAAATGAATGATGTAAAACAGAAGTTAATAAAGTATTTGTTTAAAAAAAAAAGAGATTCTGAGAACCTTCTTTAATTTGAAAGTATATTCTGCCTCATAATAGGCTGAATGTGGTCACATGGAGCCTGTGATAGGAGGCTTGGTTTTCAGGAATGACCACACCTTGATGCTCTGTGATTGGGCAGTGGGTCAAGAGGGTGGTTACATTCTCTGAGACAGGAGAAGACTATATAATCCTTGATTTGAGGCTTTGCTTTGGGGCTCACTTTGAGAAGTGTTGTGTGATTTGACCAGATTAGACTCTGGGCAGCCATTGAGAGTCCCCCCCTCCCCCGGCTTTGAAAACTCAGATGTTGATGCTTCCCTCTCTGGTAACTGATTTGGTATTGATATAATAGTTGGACAGTTTGGAAGCCTATTTGATCTGTCTGTATACTCTGAAGTTTGGGGTGCTGTCTTTTTCCCCCGAACTAGGTAATATATGTTTGTTTGATTAAAGTAAGCTTGTTGACCAATTTTGAGTTGCTTTCCTTTACAAAAGTAGATCTAAGAACCTTTGTTGGCAGCTACCTTGTGGATGTTGGGGTGCTTGCTGGGGACAGAGTCCTACTGTGGCAACAAGTCCAAAAGTCACGTAATTGAGTGGCAACATGCCTAGGCAAAGGAAACAAAATAAACAGAAAAATGAAACATTGGACTCCTGTTTTGGATGCAAAGAGGATTAAAGCATGGAACAGGAGGAAGACTGTGAGGTCAGAAATCCTGCACCAAAAGCCTCAAATGAAAATATGAGCTGGTTACAGGCCATAGAGGACCTTAAGAAGCAGATAAAAGAAGTGGGGGGGGGTTTGGGAAGAAAATGAAAAAGATGCAAGGAATGTATGAAATGAGAGTCAACAGCCTGACTGAGGAAAAGAACACATTAAAAAATAGACTAACTCTAATGGCAAAAGAGGCTCAAAAAAACAATGAGAAGAATGCCTTAAAAAGCCAAATTTGCCAGATGGAAAAAGAATCTCAAAAGCTCACTGAGGAGATTCATTCCTTCAAAATTAGACTGGAGCAAATGCAAGCTAGTGACTTTATGAGAAATCAAGATGCTATTAAGCAGATCCAAACAAAATGAAAGAATAGAAAGCAATGTGAAATATCTCATGGGAAAAAACACTGACCTGATAAATAGAGCCAGGAGAGATAATCTAAAAATTATTGGACTACCTGAAAACCATGATCAAAGAAAGAATCTAGAAATCATCCTTCAAGAAATTCTCAAGGAAAATTGACCTGATGTTTTAGAACCAGAGGGTAAAATAGAGGTTGAAAGAATCCACCAATCACCTCCTGAAAAAAGATCCCAAAAAGAAAACTCCTAGGAATGTTGTAGCCAGGTTCCAGAATTCCCAGATCAAGGAAAGAATATTACAAGCAGCCAGGAAGAAACAATTTCAATATTGTGGAAACACAATCAGAATAGCACAGGACCTGGCAGCTTCTACAATGAGGGATCAAAGGTTATGGAATATGATATTCAGGAGGGCAAAGGAGCTGGGATTAAAACCAAGAATCACCTATGCAGCAAAGCTGAGTATCATGTTTCAGGGGAAAATATGGTCATTCAGTGGAATAGAGGATTCTCAAGCATTCTTGAGGAAAAAACCAGAGTTGAATAGAAAATTTGACATCCAGACACAAGAAGCAAGAGATGCTTGAGAAAGAAAACAGGGGAAAAATTATAAGGAACTTTTCAAAGTTGAACTATTTATATTCCTACATGGAAAAACAATAACAGTGACTGATGAAACCTTTATTAGTATGAAAATAGCTGAAGGAGGGTATATGGGCATATGAGTACATATATGAATATGTACATATGTGCATATATGTTTACAGGTATGCATAGATAGAGGGCACAGGTCAAATTTAATGGGAAGGGGTGATACTTAAGTGGTGAAATTGAGAGGTGAGGGAGGAATATAATGAGAGGAGATGGGGAGAGCCATAGTGGGGTGAACTATCTAATGTAGAAGAGGCAATGGAAAGTGGCTGCAGTGAAGCTGAAGAACAGGAAGGCAAAAAGGCAAAACCTTATTCTCATTGTATTTGCCTCTGGAAGAGGATGACATACATACCAAATGGGATATCTGAACTTACAGGAGTGGGGGGGGGGAACAGAATGAGGGGGGTGATGAAAGGTAGGGCAGGCTGGAGGGAGGGAAGTTGGAAGCACTCACTTTTGAAAGGGGATAGAATCAAAGTGGGGCATGGACCAGGTGGGAGGTGGGATAGGAGGGAGGGAAATGTAGTCAGTGTTTTACAATATATCTACTATGGTAATGTTTTGCATAGCTATACATGCACAGCATATACTGAGTTGCTTATCTTCCCAGCAGGAGTGGGTGGCAGGGGAGGAGGGGAATGTGTCTGAAATTTGAAGTTTTAAAATAAAATGTTTTAAAATATATAAATATTATAATCAATACTATTTTGCATATAATTGGGAGATAAGATGTCCAGGCATTAGGGCATGGGGATTCACCTTGCCCTGCTGGAAAAAGTCAAAGGGGGTATGGGCGAAGAGATGGGAGAGAGCAGATGGGATGAGAGGATATCCTGTGGGACTGCTATTTTTGGGTGGTGGGTAGGGGAAAATGGGGAAAAAATTTTAACTCAAAATCTGTTGGAAATGAATGATGTAAACCACAAGTTAATAAAGCCTTTGGAAAAAAAAAGAAAGAAAACCCCAAATGGGGTCATAAAAAGTCAGGCATGACTGAAATTACTCCACAACAACAACAACAACAACAACAACAACAAATAGGTTAGGATCAAATTCTTGTTATGTGGAACTCTATAAGTAGCTAACTTGTTCCCAACACTTTTTCTATTCACACCTTTCTGCTATAGCTAAATAAGTTCTTTGGTAATAATAGAATAGTGTCCAATTTGGAGGGGCCAGAATTCTTGAAGATTATGAAAGCAAAATTTCATTCCTTAAAAGTTCTATTAAACCAGAAAAGGCTTCGAGTATATGGGTGACAATGAACTGCATGTCTGTTTTTCAAGATACCCTATTTAATATGGAAAAAAAAGTCATCAGCAGAGATCACCATGTGATGAGATTTTTGATTTGTGTGTGTATGTATGTGTGTGTATATACACATATATATGTATATAATGAAATTATGCCTCTTCAACTACTCATTCATTACACACATTCACACATTACACACACACACATACATACATACACACACACACACACGTAGAATTAGAAGATATAGAGGTGATAGGGACATAAAAGGTCCTTTTACTAAGGAAAACACTAAGGCCCAAAGAGGTTAAATCAGCATTGCTGGAGAAAATACCCATCTGGATGAAATGACAGATCTTTGAATTATCGAAAAAGAATCTTAATTCAAATGACACCTATATGGATTATTTGAATTTCTAGTCCCCTTTTATTAATATACATAATTGATAATTGAGTGTTTAAAAGAAATGACTGGGATTTGCTCTTGAAGATTATACTGCTGAAAATGTTGCCCATACAAGTGGGGCAGATATAGTTAGTAATGTTCTACCTTCTGAGAATTATCTTTTCAAAAACAATTTTTGTTGGCACAAAAACATCAATTATTTTTATTAACTACCATTAATTCATATTGAACCCTCCTTTATAAGAAAGAAAAAGTCAGTCAAAACTAAAAAATCAGTTGCAGTATTGATGGGGGGAAGGGCTTTAGGTTCCAGAGGGGCTCTAATCAAGATCAATGATCAGAGTCCCAGAGTTTGGAAGGAATTCAGTAGGCTTAAGCAAACTTGGAGTTGAGATTGTAAACGTTTATTCTTATGCTTTACAGTGGGCAAGAGTTCTTAGGGAACCTGCAAACTTATAGAAGCCACAGGTATAGTTTTAAGGAATCAAGACAGTAAATCAGGTGTCAGTTATGCTAACTAGGTGAGTAAAGATGGGATTAGGGAGGAGTTAAGGAATGGTCATTGCTTAAAGGAACATGCACTTTTAATATCAACTGCACAGGCTTATTGCCTATCATTCGCTGGGAAATAGCCCAAGGGGGGCAGTATCTGGATGTGTGGTTTTAGGCCTGAAATGTCACTAAGTCAGCCAGAGGTCAGGGCTAACTGAGAATTGCCTAATATGCCACCATCTGCGTCATGTTTGATAAGATGGATGTTGGGAACCAAGGCTAATGGAGACTCAGTATGGGTATAATTGGCTAAGGAGTTAACCTATAGATAGGTCATTGAAGGATTCATGGGCGCAGCTGGTCACTCTACTAGGGGAGATAACATTTGCCTAAGCTTAAATGTTTAGAGATGGTTTAGTGAAAGAGGTTGTTATTGTTCCAAGCAGAGATAAACAGTTCATGAGTTGTTGCTGGGCAGAGTGCTGGCAAGGGGAAAAGGGCAGAGTTAATGCTCTGAGGCTTGGGAGGGGTAAATGTGATTTTGCAGATTGGCTTTACAAATTGGTTTGCAGACATAGATTCCAAGCACCCCATCAGTATTAACACATACTACATTCTATTCTAGTAGTCCTTCACCTCTATACTGAGAGTAAAGAGTTTATTTCATCATTGGTGATCAAGCTGTTCATTGTTCCTTGCAGCTAATCTTAGTTTGACTCCATTTTAGGGCTGTTTCTTTTTAAAATAGTTTAGTCTTTAAGTATATTATGTTTCCTGTTTCTACTTATTCCTTTCTGCATTAGTTCATATGTCTTTCTATAGTTTCCTATTTATTCATTGCTATCTTTATAGCACAATATCACTTCATTGCATCTATATTCTACAATTTGTTTAGTTATTTTTCCAATTAATGGACATCACCTTGTTTCTGGGCTTTTTTCTCTCTAATACACACAAAGACAGTTGACAACATTCTGTTTTAGACTGTGAATGCCTTAAGATAAGGGCCTACTTTTTGCCTTTCTTTGTATCCTCAGAGCTTAGCATGGTACTTGGCACATAATGGGCATTTAATAAATACAAGTCTTGACAGTCTTTTAAAATATTTTTTCACATAAGTTGAAAAGCAGTGTCATGAAGTCACTAGGGAACTAACTTCCTAGCCAAGAAAATCAAGTTTCACTTTTGAGATATACTTGCTATATATCTCTGGTCAAATCACTTAACCTCTAAACATTCTAGGCCAGTAGGGTGAAACTTAATAGAAATTAATCCTTGTAAGCTGTCTATTATTATAGAAAATTTTTAAAAATTACATTCTCTTTGTTTTGTTACATTTTATTTAGTTAGTTACAACTTCCCAATTTCATTGTAATCTGGCTCTGGACACACTCAGGAATGCCACCAGCCACATACTCCCAGCACGGAGCTTAAGACCTCTGTTCTAGGAAACTCTTTAAGGCTATAAATTTAAAAATAAGTTGCTTACTCATATTGAAACAGGAAACTTCTTTACCTGTATGTTCCCTATGTGAATGAAATTGCTAGTCCAATGCCAACACATTAGAGATCTTCATTTTCTTAGTGGTTATACTAGATATGCCAAGCATCTCATTTCATAGAGTTCTGCTGTTTTGCTCTACTGGCTATGCAGGTTTTGCACTAGATTAACACATTCTTAGTATCTTAGAATTGGAAGGGACCTCAGAGATCATTTAGGTCAATGCCCTCATTTTACAGATGAGATGATTGAGAGGGAAAGGTCATGGCAAGAGTTAATGTTACTATTTGCTACATAGGCCATCTATCTGCGGTTGTGTCCCAGCATACCATAGTTATTTGATAGTGTATGAAGTGCTCCTTTAATGAAAATGAGCTTTCAATTTGCCTCCTTCTCAGAAAAGGCAATTATAGAGAAGTGAATCAGCACTGCCTCACTCCTAGCCATACATAATACATACTCAGTAATCTGTCCCTTGCTATGAGATTTATCTCATTCCTCTGAAAATCTAGCCACCCACATAATTTAACAGAACTTTAGTATCTATGAGGGGAGGTGATAGGGAAAAAGGGAAGGGAGCGAGAGAAGAGAGAAAGGGAGTGGAGGAGAGAAGAGAAGAAATTAAAATAAGGAAAGGTAAAGAAGGGGAAAAGGGGCACAAGGATATACACAGCACTTAACACAGTGCATAGTATGGTAGGCACTTACTAAAGATTTGTTGACTTGATTTGGCATACTTACAAATGGGCATAAAACAAAAACAAAAACAAAACAGAAAAAGAGGAAGACATGATGCTGAAGTAAGTAAATTTATTCCATAGTCAATCAAAATATTTTCTTGGTGAATTTTTTTAGTGAAGATTTGGAGTGAAAATGGTTACAGTTATGTCATAGAGTGAGTAACATTGCTTTCTTGACTTCACTAATACTTCTTGACATTGGTTAACTTAAGAAAGTGATTCCCTTTCCTTGGGTCAAAAGTAATCCTGCATTCCCTATCATTTGAAAATGAAACTGACTTTCACATGCCAAAGGAAGCTTGTTAGGCCCTTTGGAAAGTATGTGAATATAAAAACTGTTCCCGTTCTCCATTATATTTTTGGTTCAGAGTGATTATATTTTTGGTTAGACTGATACCTCCTCTCTTTTCAACTTCCATAATGTCAGATTCTAGTCACGCTCTCTCTTTGCTAACTTTCGTAATTCATTTTTGACAGATGATGGAGAATGGTCAATATTGTTGTGAATTAAACACCATGGCAGCTTACAGCTCTAAAAATATATGTAGCCAGTTTAGAAATACCTTTATCATAGAAAGCTAACTGTTCACTTCAATCTCTAGTTCAAATAGGCCATGCTACAATTTACTTCCCAAAGAGATCATCATGTTCAATACTTTTTAATTGATTCCAATAATAAGAAATAGCATTTGAATAGCACTTCAAACTTTAAAGTTTAAAAAAAGTCCTTTAAATACCTCATTGCATTTGGACCACAAAATAATCCTGTGAGGTAAGTATACCTCTTTATTATATATGTTTTCCCCACTTTAGAGATGAAATAACTGAAGCTGGGAGATAGGGGAGCCATAGACTTGGTGCAATGAACTTGGAGTCAGAGTACTTGGGTGTGAATCTTCAGAAAATTGTGTTTCCTGTGAATGTAGGCAAATAATTTAAACTCTCTAGGACTCAATTTCCTTATTTGTAAACAGGAATTTGGAAGTAACCTCTGAGGTTGCTAAATCTATCTCTAAATCTAGAACCCTGTAACCCTGAATATAGACCCACAGCCTATTAAGTATCAGAAGTATGTTCAAACCCAGACTTTCTTCATCTTAGGAACAGTATTCAATCCACTTTATCACACTTTTGGTCAATTATAGTAACAACTGAATTAAGGTGATGAATTCATATCTTTATTTTCAGTTGCACTATGCAAATTGAACTATCACCATTTATGAAAAGTCAAATCATTTTCTTTTTTTTTTTAAATATTGAAAGTATTTGTTTACTTCTATTAATAAATGGTAAACCACTTAATCAATACATTCTTCTGTTTCTATAGTCTAACACAATTCTTTCCACCTACTTAATAAAAAGGGATATTGACAAAGTACATTCAAATGCTTGAAAACATTCTCAATAGTAAAAGATTATCAGTGATTTTATGTAATTTTGTTACTATGGTTTATATGCAGGAAAAGATAGGTTACATTTATTTTACTGTATTTATCTCTATGTAGAGTCCTGTGGAAATATGTTATGATTTAGCAAGTAACTAGAACAACACTACCACCAAAACAACAACAATAAAACCCCCACAAAATTTGGGAATCATAATTCATCATAATGCAGGAATCACTGGAAAAAATAATTTAGTTTATATTATTCTCCTGATCCTTATTCTTTTTTTTTCTTTTCTTTTTTTTAAACAAATACTTTATTAACTTCTGTTTTACATCATTCATTTCCGCCAGATTTTGAGTTACAATCGTTTTCCCCCCATTATTCCCCTACCCAACCTCCCAGAATAGCAGTCCCACAAGATATCGCTTCCTCCAATCTGCTCTCTCCCATACCTTCTCCCATAACCCCATCGACTTTTCCATTAGAGGAAGATGAATCTTTGTGTCCCAATGCCTGCACATCTTATCTCCCAATTATAGGCAAAAGAGTATTAATAATAGTATTTATATATATATTTGAAACATTTAATGTTACGACCTCGAATTTCAGATCCATTTCCTTCCTCCCTTGTCACCCATTCCTTCTTGGGATATAAGTAATTCAGTATATGTTGTACATGTCTAGCTATGCAAAACATTATCATAGTAGATATATTGTACAAGGCTGCTTATAATTCCCTCCCACTCATCCCACCCCCCACCTGGTCCATTCCCTACATGATCCTGTCCCTCTTCTATAGTGGGTACTTCCAACCTCCCCTCAGCCCAAGGATGCCCTCCCATCCATCATCCCTCCTCTCATCCCCCTTCCCCCTATCCTGCTGTAGGTTGAGATATCCCATTTAGTATGTATGTCATTTTCTCCCTGAACCAAATTCTATGTGAATGTGGTTTTGCCTTTTTAGCCTTCCTTATTCTCCCCCTCCTTTGCAGTCACTTCCCCTTACTTGTTGACATGGGATAGTTTACCCTACCCTATCTCTCCCCATCTCCTCTTGCCACTTTCCTCTCTCACCTCATAATTTCATCCCTTGAGTATTCTCCCTTCCCAACAAATTCAACCTATGCCCTCTATCCATATACACACACATTCACATATGTATTCATATGACCACACACCCTTCTTCCATTATTTTCATAATGAGAAAGATATCATCAGTCACAGTTATTGCTTTTCCATATAGGAATGTAAATAGTTCAACTTTGATAAGTTCCTTTTGATTTCTTTTCCCTGATTACCTTCTCGGGCATCTCTTACTTCTTGCGTCTGGATGTCAAATTTTCTATTCAACTCTGGTTTTTTCCTCAAGAATGCTTGAAAGTCCTCTATTCCACTGAATGACCATATTTTCCCCTGAAACAAAATACTCAGTTTTGCTGGGTAGGTGACCCTTGGGTTCATTCCCAGTTCTTTTGCCCTCTGAAATATCATATTCCATGCCCTTGATCCCTCAGTGTAGAAGCTGCCAGGTCCTGGGCTATTCTGATTGTGTTTCCACAATATTGAAATTGTTTCTTCCTGGCTGCTTGTAGTATTTTCTCCTTGATCTGGGGATTCTGGAACCTGGCTATAATATTCCTGGGAGTTTTCTTTTGGGATCTTTTTCAGGAGGTGATCGGTGGATTCTTTCAACCTCTATTTTGCCCTTTGGATCTAAAACATCAGGGCAGTTTTCCTTGAGAATTTCTTGAAGGGTGATTTCTAGGTTCTTTCCTTGATCATGGCTTTCAGGTAGTCCAATAATTTTTTAAATTGTCTCTCCTGGATCTATTTTCCAGGTCAGTGGTTTTTCCCATGAGATATTTCACATTGCCTTCTATTCTTTCATTTGTTTGGATCTGTTTAACAGCATCTTGATTTCTCATAAAGTCACAAGCTTCCATTTGCTCCAGTCTAACTCTGAAGGAATGAATCTCCTCAGTGAGCTTTTGAGATTCTTTTTCCATCTGGCAAATTTGGCTTTTTAAGGCATTCTTCTCCTCATTGCCCTTTTGGGCCTCCTTTTGCCATTTGAGTTAGTCTATTTTTTAAGGTGTTGTTTTCCTCAGTCAGGCTGTTGACCCTCATTTCATACTTTTCCTGCATCCTTCTCATTTCTCTTTCCAATTTTTCCTCCACTTCTCTTATTTGATTTTTTAAGTCCTTCTTAAGGTCCTCTATGGCCTGCAACCCGCTCATGTTTTCCCCTGGGCTTTTGGAGCAGGACTTCTGACCTCACAGTCCTTTTCCTGCTCTATGCCCCCAAAATAGGAGTCTAGGGTTACATTTTTCTGTTTCCTTTGCCTTGGCATGTTGCCACTTAATTGCTTGACTTTGGGGCTTGTTGCCACACTATGGCTTTAAGGCCAGCTAGAGGAATTTTCGTCCCCGAACGTGTGGGGGGCAACTTCCGTTTCTGGCAAGCTGTAAACCCACCCACAACTTCCACCCTAGATCACAATCCAGATCCAGGGAGGTTAAAGCAAGAGCGATTACCCCCCAAGACTGATCGCTGGATCTCCCCACGATTTGTAGGCTGGGAGCCGGAAATACCTCTGAAAACTACACAGTGGCGTGTCTCCTCAGCAGCTTCTAGCCCCCAGGGGAGGGAGCTGACGCATTCCCCAAATACAGGTCCCAAAGTCCATAGGACACTAACCTCTTACTTTGTCCTAGGCATGCCTATGTTGATAATTCTGGAGTTGCCACAGCTCCTGGTGTTCTGGGGTTCCTCCAGCTGGCTGCTGGCCCTGCCGCCCTGGGGCTAAAACCTCGGCTCAAGTGGACCTGGGCTCGGCTTGGCTCCTGCGCTCTGCGCGCTGCCGGCTCCCAGACCACTGCGCTGGTCCTTCCTGCAGGGTGCTGGGCTGTCCTCAGCGGGAGGTTAGCTTCTCTGTGTCGTTCTGTGGGTGCTGGGGCTCCAGAACTTTTTCAGAGTCCTTTTTTACATAGTTTGTGGAGAATCTGGGGGCAGAGAGGCTTGGACAAGCTGTTCTACTCCGCCATCTTGGCTCCGCCCCCCTCAAATCATTTTCAAAACAACATTTAAGTAGGTTCGGTTCCATTACCCCCAACGTTGTTTACGTTTAATATAAGATCCTCCATGCTCTGCCTATTCCAAGAGTTACCAAGTTCAAGGCAAAAAGGGAAAAGATTCCACAAGAAGGCAAGACAGAATGTTATTGATATTGTAATCACTTCCTTAATTAAGAACCAGTTGCCAAAAATGACATTTTCTCTCTATACCCCATCCCCAAGATTATAAAATACCATGTTAAAAGTCAGTGTCAGCCCTGGACTCAGAGGACCTGAGTTCAGATCTGACCTCAGACACTTAACACACACACAAACAAAAACCTAGCCGTGTGACCTTGGGCAAGTTACTTAACCCAAATTACCCCCCAAAAAGCAAAAAAAAAAGTTAGATAACTATGATTCTAGAAGGCTCTACTTTTATTTCTATGTAATTAACAAAAATTACAATGTAATCTATACTTTTACTGAACATTGGATATGGCAGATTTGTTTGATTTCTATCTAAGGTTCATAAAAAAAAGGAGATTCCCTCTGGAAGCATATCAGTTAAAATCCCACAGAACAGCATCACTATTGTTCTTCTATATTTCTAGAAAAGACAGAATGAGTGGAATGACAAAAAGCAGCCACATGAATCAGAGCAGTCCATATCTCTCCAGTACCTCACATTCTCTTTCCTTCTTCAGGGAACCTGGAAAGGGAAATTGTGTCTTAGTCACAGTCTTTGCTGTAGCTATTGTGAAACTGTTTTCAACTTTTTCTGCCATATCTGGTGCTGTTGGTGGAAAGTACACATTTTTCAGACAAAAATTAAGGAAAGCAGTAAATATTCAAGTGAAAAAAGACATTATGTACAGTGCAAAATCCTGAAGGAGGCAGAAAATAGTATCACACTCCATTCATTGAAGCAAGAAGGAGTGGATAAAAAAATGAGTGAAGTCATAATTGAAAACTAATTTAGCAAACATTTGCTAAGCACCTATGGTGCTATGAGCAAAAAGCTATGTTAGGTATGGAAAAAAATAGTTAAGAACCACCCTTTCATGGATCATGTAGAACATTAGTAAGAACTAATGAGAATCTCAAATAATTATAATATTATTTAATACATGATTTTTGTATAAGAAAATTTCAAGAAAATTGCTCTATGAGGTATAAAGGCACACATAAGCAGCTTTCCAGAGTACTGCTGCTATGGACAGCTTTCAAGATGCTGATTACATGATATAGTGAGCTCTCTATTTATTCAATAACAAATCAGAGCAAAACATTTACAGAAAATCAAGATACATCATTCATAATGTTACAACTTATCACAGAAAATCAAAATGTAGCATTCACCATATCACAATTTAACAACTTATCACTAAAATGGCCATATAGTTTTCACCAAAGTGGTCACATAATTTTAAACAAAGTACATTCAATTAGTCAATCACAAAACTTTAATTCAATCATAAAGTACAAAAGTTAAAGTTCGCTACCACTAGGTCACAGTAAATCATAATCTTCTCAGTCAGTACATAGTATCCAAGTAAAGTCTTCTTTCAGCTTGACTTGAGGCTGGTTCTCAGCTTCCATTGTTCCTCTTCCATGGTCCCAGCTCCAACTGTCACCTGGGTTCAAAGGTAGGCAGCTCCCAGTTCCTTGTCCAGCTCCTTGTCCAGTTCTTTGTCCAGTTCCCATTCCATATCGAAGTTCACAGTTTGCAGTCCACCTCAAGTCCTTCATAGTTCCTCTTTCTGAGAAGACAAAGCTTGACAGAGCCACAATAATATTCAAGCACATTGCTGGCACCATCATCAGTTCACTATCTGACTGTGAAATCAATTCAGACCCACCAACACAAGAACTCAACACAAATCATCAACAGACCCACAAGCAAGGTCCAGAAGTTCAGCACAAATCATTAGTAAAGTGCCAGGACCTCCAAACCCTCC
The DNA here is from genome assembly GCA_011680675.1 of Gymnobelideus leadbeateri. Lineage (NCBI taxonomy): Eukaryota > Metazoa > Chordata > Mammalia > Diprotodontia > Petauridae > Gymnobelideus > Gymnobelideus leadbeateri. Next base: position 65,374 of record WOXC01004934.1, read on the forward strand.
TCCAGAGTTCTGTAAACATACAACCAGAAAATCATTTTTTCAGGGCTTCCAGTAAGGTCCCAGGGCTTAAGTACAGAGTATCACAAACAAACATAAACACAGAGTAGACAAACAGAGTGATGGGACACCACAAGTTTTTTCCTTCTTGACTCTGCCACCATAAGAGTCCTCTTCTCAGTTCTGCTGTCTCTAGCCTAGAAATTCTCCTTTTATATGGTCATTAACTCTTCCCCTTCCTGTTGCAGGAGTTCATGAGTTCTATGGTTCACAAGTTGTGGGGTTCACATGTTCTGTTTCTTAACAAATTTGATACAAGGCTCAAAAGAAATTTGAACTGAAACAAGTTATTAATTCAATAGCTGAAACAAGGTGTGAAATACTTCTGTGTTTGACATTACATGAGGTCTAAGTGGAAAATGACTAAGAAAGTCCTTGGGGATGTGACATTTTTTAAAAAGTAATTGGGGTTAAGTAACTTGCTCAAGGTTACATGGTCAGTCATTATTTATGTGTGGGTGCTCATTTTCTGAGGCTGGAACCGATCCCAAATCTTCCCGTGCTCTAACTCACTGTGCCACCTAGCTGCCCTGACATTTTATTTTTTATCTGAAAGGTTATGTAGGACATCAATTGGTAGCAGGGGAAGAGGAGCACATGTCAGAGACAGGGAACAGTATGAGCAAAGGGTTGCAGAGACAGAACTAAGTACCATATGGAGCTTTTTTGAGTGTAGTCTTAGAATGTAGTAACCAAGTCCAATGCTTTCACTGTTACAGTGGTATCACTAGAGCTCAGATCATAAATATGGAATGAGAGGAGCCTTTAAAGCCCATCATTTTATAGATGAGAACTAATCAAAATCAAATTGTTAAACGACTTTCTTTTTTGACCCTAAATTTTATTTTAGACTCGAATGACAGGACACAAATAGAGAATGAGAAAATAATCAAAAACATATCATAAAATTAAATATTGGAACTTAAATACAAAGTTAGAAAGAATAAAAACATGTGTATATAGCAGAATGTAAGAGAGGATTCAAAATATATAACAATAAATTTTTGTTTTAAGAATGCCTATATGATTAATAATACTTATGTTGAGAATTATCCATCTTTTCCTTGTTTTCTTGTGAGTTTTCTTTTGTTCTCTGCTGTGCACTTTTTTTTTATTTTGGTCTCTTTTCACACCCCACCGACCCTTCCCCAGAAGGCCACAATAAAGTTTGGATATGTTTCTCTATAGCTATAAACATATACATACCCTCTCCCATGCCCTCAGAAGGCTACAATAAAATTTAGATATATTTCTCCATAGCTACAGATATATACATACACATATACATATATACTTACATATATAGACATGAATATAGAATATAATATAGAATATATAGAATGTATATATTCCCAAATCTATTTTACGCCTGAAAAAAGCAAAACAAAACAAAACAGGAGTAAATGACTTTCTCAAGGTCACAGAGTTATTCAATTGACATGAGAATCTGAGCCAAGGTACTCAGATGACATATCCAGTGTTTCTGTTTTCCCTTTTTTGAATTGTAACCTCAGTTTTTTTTTTTTTTGTTTAGCATATCAGGGTAACCATTTTTCATTATGATGCACAAGAGATTCTTATTTAGGTGTGGGTTAGACTGGAAGATTTCTGAATTCTTTTGAATTCTGAAATAAACTGATTCTATAACAGATAACATACCAATTTTGATAGGTTAGCGAAAGTGAAGAATAAGAGGTAATTCTAAGTTTTCTAACGAGCGAGACTGAGTGAATGGTGATGCCACTAAAAGAAATAGAGAAGTGAGAAGTAAGAGATGGTTTTCATGATCCTTTTATAAATTTATTTTTTGATATGCTAGGATCTTGAGGTCTGTAGGTAAGAAGATAGCAGAGAGTGTGATTAGAATATCTTGTCCTTGCAAAAAAGTAAGATACAAAGTCATCTGCTGAAAGAGAGGGGGATGGGTGCAAGATAAGAAAAGTGGGTTTTGGATAATGGTTATGGGGGCTGACAGAACATGGGACAAAGATGAAATATATGGGTTGTTGTTCCGTATTTGTTGTTATGTAACATTAATTCATAGTGCACCTAGTCAGCATAGTTTTCTAGCTTCCTTTAGGTGATTTGAAAATTGTCATGTCTCAGTTCTTCACACTAGCTTCCTGGCTAACAAACTAAATATGATGAATACTACTTTCCTGTGACACTTCAACAAGGAGAGAGAAAAATAACATCCGGTAATGAGCCTCTATTCATGGATCATGCCCCTCTGAATGATCTCATTAAAAGTAACTTCATGAATATTAGAAAGTTGGAGACAAGAATTTTTCCGTCAATGTTTAGCAATTATGACACTACACAAGGAAAGTGATAGTTATTTTTAAACCATTATCACTATTTTGAACTTAACAAGTAAATTTTCCCCACTTTGAAAGGCAGCAAAGTCACTTATTCACCTCACATTATCATTTCTTAAAGGATATTTGTCACCCAAATGAGATACCAAAATAATTCTGTAGCATAGACAGACATGTCTCCTTACTGAGGTCCTGACCCATTGAATCCAAGCCTCGAATCTTGTTATATTTTTCTGTCGTCTTTTGTCTAGAAATGTTTCCCATTTAGATTTTTAGAAATGGCCCCTTTTATAAGACTGTAAGGCTTAGAATTTAAAAAGTCTATATAGAAAATGGGCCTCTGTGGTCATTTGAAGATATTCCCTGTCTTCAGCATCAAAGAAATGAAGAGATCAATGTAATCATACACATCATGACATTTTGAGTTCATAAATGAGTAAAGGTAAATTATTGGCTTCTAAATGCTTTTCTAGGCCAAAGGTATCTAAATAAGTGCTTATTTTATAGTTTCTTCTTTATTTAGCAAATTTATCCCAACTTTTTTTGACTTTTTACTCATAATATAAACTATACCTGCCTACCACGGAGATAGATTTGACATGTTGTCATTTTAACTATTTTGTTCATTAAAGATTTTTCTTGACCACATGATTAGTAAACAAGTTAATATGAATAACAAGATGTTAAAGGAAACATTTTTTTTCAGAGCGAGGGGGGGGGGAGAGAGAGAGAGAGAGAGAGAGAGAGAGAGAGAGGGAGAGAAAGAGAGAGCACAGATATATAGCAATTACACTTGAACCCACAAGTTATATTTAAAAGAGAGAACTCCTAAAAAAGTAAAATTTCTTTGAATTAAGAATAGAAAGTTCTAATACTCAGAGAGATCCCTCAACCTCCCATCATCCACCAGTCATAATGCCCCTGGAAGGGATGCACAAAAAGATTCATTGGCCTATGTCTTAGGCTGATATTGGGATTATCTCCTACAGCAGGAATTTTGAAGACATACGCCATTCTCTACCATAATTCAGAAAAAAAAAGAAGACTCTAATTCTACCTAGCTTTGTCGGAATTGGGGTATTTTGATTTTTTTGTGGGACAGACCCTACAGTAGAGAACCCCAGAACTGCAATTACATTGATGAATAGTGATGCAACAATGATTATTATATTCTCTCATTAAGACATGATGCAGTAGGAGAAAACAAGTGGTGCAAGAGGGAGGAATAGTATCTGGAGGAATGAAAATGGATTCATAAATCAAAATATATTTTCATTAAATAGCACTAACCATGAAGGAAAAAGTGTATACCTGAGGTGAGAGATAGAAACCTTATTAAATGTTTAATTCAAGGTGGAAGGATAGACATATTGGCATATTAGAAGATTGCATTCTCTGGAGGTGTCTAGACTCCATGAGTAATATCCTGTTGAGGTCTTAGGACCAGTTGGTACCCAGAAGTTTTTTTGGGGGCTAGGCAGGTATGAACCCATAGATTAAATAATGTGATTGATGGGGAGATGAATGATCATGTATAGGGCAAAGGGCATAATCAAATTACATAATTTACGACATGGAGTAATATCCAATGTTTCCATTCAAATTAATTCTGCCATGAATTAATATTTATGGGTGAGCCACAACAGAAAAAAATAACAATAGGGTAAGATCAATAAAGAGAATGACATAGATATTGTTTTAATCTGCAAACTTCAGAGTTTTAGGAGCACTAAGAAATTAAAGAGAAAATAAATAAAAATATGGGCCATTATTCAGATATTAAGCATGTAGAATTGACAGGAAGAAAATTAGAAAGAAGAACAAAGAAAACAAATTCCCCATGGTAAAGGTGTATAGAAAAAGATAATTAATAAAAATTGGGGCTGGGGAAGAACAAGAAGGACTGCAAACTAACCACTTAGCTGAGATGGAAAGATAGGAAGGAGTGGCTAACTAAACAAAGAAATTTAAGAAAAAGATCAATCATATAATAAAAAAATACAATACTAGGGAGAGGAGTAATAAGTGGTGAGAAGAGATAAAGTGAAGAGTTAATAAGAAAAAAGTTTAATCAAAATAAGGAAAACTAATTTTAGAAACACAATATTGACAAAAGAAGGAAATTTTAAAATATTTTTAAAGTTCTTTCATATGAATGAATGGAGAAAAGTATAAACCTAATTTTTATAACTTTAAATACCAATGGAATATAAAAGTCAAATGAAATATAATAGTCAAAAATGAGTAGCAGAAATAAATTGGAAAACAAAATCCCTTAATCTGTAGCTTATAAGAAATATAGCTAAAAAATAAAAACCCACATAGATTGAGAACAGGAGACTAGAAATTTTTTTTTCTCTACATCAGGCAAAAAACAAATAAATAGTAATACAGTCATGTTATCAGATAAAACATGGGTTTCAGCAAAATTTGAAAGTATAGGGGGAGGAAAAGAGCCATTTTATTTCAGAAACTCCTAGAACATGGAAGTAGGATGTTCTTGCTTATCATATGTTGCAGAGGAGGAGTCTGCAAATAACAGGATCAGTTTCAGCCAGTTCTAGTCAACTCTGCAGTGAGCTGGGTCTGTAGGTGAAAAGTCCAAAGTAGGATTGACTCAAAGAATCACCGCTATATCTAGACTGAGCAAAGGTCAGATTAGTTACTATTAGAGCCATTCTCTCTTTAGGCCCTCCATCCTCCTCTTCCAATTCTATTCAATAAGTTAATCTCAAGGAAGACAGAGAAGTCAATTTTAGGAATATATTTACGGAACTAAACAGACTATTTTTAGCACCACATCACACTTTTGCTATGTTAGAGTACAGAAATTTTTAAATAAATGAAAATACAGAAATATTAAATACATCCTTCATAAATATAATGTGTATTTTAGTAATCTTAGGGAGCATGAGCAAAAGACATAGACCTTAATGAATGGATGGGTAGATGAAAAATATTAATTATCCATGATTATTAATCCAAAATTCAATTATTATTGCAATACTTTTTTATACTTCATAGGGTCAAAGATTTAGAGAAGAAAAGAGGCGTCAGTGATGATCAAGTACAAGCCCTTTTGGCAAGTGAGAAAAAAGAAACCTACACGAGTGCACTGATTTGTCCAAAGCCACCAAGTAGTTAAGTAGTAAAGTCATAATTTGAATTTGTCCTTGAACCCCAAATCCAGTTGTAATTCTTCTATGCTACACTACCTTCCACAAAACTACTACTACTACAAAAAATACTGTGAAGAATTCATTCAAGATAGTGAAGGAATGAATGGATTAAAACATTTATTAAATGCCAACTTTATCCAAAGCACTTTGTTTTACATTTCAGATACAAACAGCACAGAAAGATTAGCCCTATTACCAAGGAGTTCACATTCTAATAGGAGGTGACAACATGTGCAGATCAGTTGGAAAGGCCTAGTGTCTTTTGGTATAATGGCAAAGCAAAAGACAATGTAACTTTTTAGTGTTATTTGATAAAAACAAATTTGTTTTAACATTGAGTCATTTAGCAGTGTCAAAGACTTCGGTGGTGAGAACTTTCTTTTCATTTTCAGCAGTTGCGACTAAGAAGATGGAGCCACAGCACCAGCAAAGGCAGTTGCTGGTTAAAACATCACCAATGTTGTTTCACTCTGATGAATGACTGTGGTGACTAGCCTGTAAGTAGGGCCATTGATCAAGAGAATATTACTATTGTTGGGAAGCTTTGGCCCATCTCCTTATAGATGGCAGTTGGTTGGTAGTTAGTATAATTGGCAACAAGGATACAGGGACTGTTCTCTACAAAGGAGAAAATAATGAAATCCAAAACAATGAGTACACCAAAGAACACCTAGAAATAATCACTATGTGAAAGACCATGATAATGATGAAGTATAAAATGCATATACTATATTTCACCACATAGTCATTGAAGATTTTATGGCATATTTTTTGCAAAAAAGTGAATTGTGACCATTATGTGAAACTTTACAATTGTGCCACTATTACTTAAAAATAATTTTATTACCAAACTCTTTGGTGCAAAATTTGGATACATGGGATACTCATGAATATATGTTAAAATAGGGAAGAAGCAAGCATTACTGATGGGGATAGGATCTGAATCCAAAAAAGGGAAATACCATATCTTTTTTTTTTAGAAGGGAAGGCAGGGTAATTGGGGTTAAATGACTTGCCCAAGGTCACACAGCTAGTAAGTGTGTTAAATGTCTGAGGCTGGATTTGAACTCAGCTCCTCCTGACTTCAGAGCCAGTGCTCTGTGCCAACTAGCTGCCCCCAAAATACCATGTCTTTACGATCTGGACCTCAGAAAGGAAAAGCCTCTGGACTTTTCCAGCTGGCTTAGGTCCCTGGCATTCTCCTGGGGCATTTGACTTTTCCCAGTTAATTTACTTTCCTTTCATGATCTGCCACTGGCCCCACTCTAGACTGCCAGTCCTCAATTCCAGCTAGACCGCTTCTCTGTTCCCACAGTCTTCTGTATAAAAGATCCACCTTGCCTCCATTAAAGTGCTTATATTCCTTAAGAGTCTGGCCAATGTGGTGGAATCATGCCCACCATGACTAATAAACTTTGTTTTTGGCTGAAAGAAGGCTTGGGTTGAATTCATTAAAAGCAGGACTCACACATAGCTATATTATTTTCCCAGCACCCTAAACCTCAACATTACCATATCACATAACTTACTCATGGCACCTTTACTTGCCTGCCTGGTCCCCTTGTGCCTACAGCTATTCATTGGATTGAGTGACAATAGTATTAATACTGCAACACTCTAAACAAACCATGAAAGTTGGCTTTCAGAAATATACTGACAATGCTGTGCTGAGAATTCTAGGCTCACAGCTCATAATGTGTGAGAAATAAACATTTATCCACATGCCACTTGTGAATACATTACTGGTCTGTTTACCTTTTGAGTGGTGTTACCAAAAGAATTATACTGAAGAGGGCCACCATAAAATGATGAGATTTAGGCTAGGGGTTCATGAGACCCCAAAATACCAGCATGTCAGGTCCTGCTGAATGAATTTGATCCAGATCTTCTCTCAGCCAAAGAAAAGCAAAGTTTATTAAAAGTTAGCCATATTGGGTAGACTCTTAAGGAGCCTGTGATGCTTGCATTGAGCAAGTGGGCCAGAATCATCTGACACAGAGTAAATCTGTGCTGGCTCATTCTCTGGCCTTCCTCCTCTCATGGAGGCAAGATGGGTCTGATATACAGAAAGGTTGTTGGAGAAATCTAGGGGTAGTCTAAAGGAAGAGTTTGGGGAGGATCTTCAGGAGAAGTCAGACTCCAGTAAATGAGTGATTAAAGGTGGGAAGTTGCTGGCGGCTACCTGGAAATGACAGACAAGGCCAGGTCTCGGGTGTAAGAGATTTGGGTATGGATATTTTGGGAGGATCAAGGGTGTGAAATTGCTGGAAAAAGGAGTGCTAAAGATTTGGGCAGAGCCACTATGAAAAGCTTATGGCCTTAGGCAAATGCCTCAGTGGGAAGATTCGAGGAAAGCTCTAGAACCTGTACCTCAGGGATTCAAGGAGAACTCAAGGGGGTTCCCAGGGCCTGTACCTCATTAATACCATGCAACAAACACTTGATGAAATGTTATAAACCAATATTTGGACTAAAAAAAAACCCAGGGTGTGATGTTTGTGTGGTGACAATTATGCAGTCAAATATGATATATCTGTGTATGTGTACATCTACATACATGTATGTGTGTACATATACACACATATGAAAATAGAGTTTTTGTGAGCTCTATATGTAATTAAAGAAATTAAACAGCTAATGAAAAGTAAAAATAATCACAGAAGAGGAAATCTTGGGGAGTAGGGAAGAAATAAATTAATTAAAACCTGGCTCTATAAAACTAAAAATAAAAACTGTGATTCTTTGAAAAGACTAAAAAAATGAACATATTCCTTAAGATACTTTGCTTATAAAGAAGGGGGGGGAAAGCTTTATATATAGCAAACTTTTATAGCTGTAGACTTTGCACTTACAAAGAATTGTAACCAAAATTGATACTCAGTGATTGTTGAATAGTGTAGTGGCAAGTACCTCAGCATAACCAGGGTGGCTGCCAACACAGGTTCTTAGGTCTGATTTTCTAAAGGAAAACAACTCAAAATGGGTTAATAAGCTTGCTTTAATCAATCAAACATATATCATTTACCTAGTTCAGGGGAAAAAGTCAGTACCCTGAACTTCAAAGTATAAAGAGAGGAGTTACAAGCAGAAGTTACAAGAAAACAGAAACATTTCAACCAGACAGACCTCCAACTGTCTGACCATTACATACATCCATACCTAGGCACAGTTCCCAGAGAGGGAAGCTTCAACAGCTGGCTTTTCAAAGCTGGGGGGGCTCTCAATGGCTGCCCAGCGTTTTGTCTGGTCAAATCACACAAAACTTCTCAAAGCGAGCCCCAAACCAAAACCTCACATCAGGGTTTATATACCCTTCTCCTGGCTCAGATAATGTAACAACCCTCTTGACCCACTGCCCAATCAAAAAGTATCTCCTGAAAAACAAGCCTCCTACCACAGGCTCCAGGTGCACTTAAGGCTATCAAAGGGCCTAGGGTCAGGGAAGATCTTAACTTTACATTCCCATTACAAATGGCTTAAAAATTTTGATAGACGAATGTAATGGAAAATAAATATGCTATAAAAAGAAACAATGGATATTATTCATACAAAGAATTATGGGAAAATATCAACTGATAGAAAATAAAAGTATGCAGAACCAGGAAAATAATATTCATGATAGCTTTAGTAATGTAGATGGAAATAATAACTACGGTGAAAAAACTGAAACTCAGTGTGGTGAATTTATAGTGACCAAGCACGATCCCAGATAAAAGTTGTGATAAGACATCTCTCCCTATTTCTTTGACAAACTAGGAAACCATGGATATGGAATACTTCATAAAACAGATATTTTCAATATGCTGCTTACTTTTCACTCAAATCACTCAACATTCTCTACTACATCTTTTCTTTCCTAATACCTGTTTCCACCTTTTAAAATCTTTTTATGTGTTGCTTTCCTCTTTATAATGTAAGTATCTTGAGGGCAGGAAATGTTTTTCATTCTGCTTGTATTTGTATTCCTAACAATTAGCACTATACCTGGAACATAGGAAATGCTTAATAGATACTTATAGTCTTGACTTGATGATACTTTTAATTCCTCTTTATTTTTTTTATTTTATTTTAAAGGATGAGTCTCTAAGGTTAAGGAAGACAAATATAATAGAAGGATCAGATGATATAAAAACAAAAGCTATCAAAATATATTTTTAAAAGATTCAACCGTCTGAGTGCAAGTCAAATGAATTTTCCAATAAATTTTAGATAACGAAATGCAATATAACAAGACTAACATAACCACTATAAATTTTCAACATATAAGTCATATGACCATAATTTACAATTCAATTGCCACTCTATAATACTTTAGATTACTTCTGAACAAGTAATAATTTTATTATTAGTAACAGTGGTAGTAATGGCAGCAGTAATAGCCATATTCAATGATCCTAAGCTCCCTATGTTTTCCCCTTTTTCACATTCATCAGATGGCACCATATGGGAAATTTAAGTAAGTACCATAACTTGAATTTCATACATCTATACTATCTATATTATAAAAAAAGATTACTGTTAAGAGAAGTGACCATTTTGATAATATACTAATTTGTGTGGGGAAGGCACTAAATACTTCATCATGGGAAAGTTAAGGGGTGCTTTCCCCCCTACTTCTATCAACACATAAAGGAAACTTGTCAATTTTTGGTCAATGAACATAAGTACTTCATCCTTGATTACTCATCCCAATCAGTTCAGATTTTGAGGCATAAGGTTCAAACAGAGCCAGGAATAATTAAGCTAAAGACCAATACCACTTATCATAAGGTGGTAATTACCCTCCTGGGAGTCAATTGGTGCTTAGAAAAGCACCATGTCCATCAGATATACTTTCCATACTTTCTGACTGCTTAATAAGTTTAATCCTTAAATTGTCTGCCATCATTCCTAACCCAGTTGCTTCTCATTTAGGGAAATTAAATTACTCTTCAACAAATATTAAGTACTATCTATATGCAAGGTGAAGTAGTAGGCCTCAGTATTATAACAACAAAACTAAAAAGATTCCTGCCCTCAAGGACTTTGCATTCTATTGCAAGGGACAGAAAATGGCAGATACTCTTAGAAATACACTTGTGGGGATCACAGGACTTCCCAGATAAGATACTAGCCTCAGGAAGATCCATAAGATAGACCCATTCTCAGAAAAGAAATCACACCCCCTCCCCTTCCATATTTTGAGAAACATGCTCTCTTTAAATGAAGAATGATACTTTTTGTGTAGTCAGGAAAGCTCTCATTTTGTTTTAGTCAATTATTCTACATTCCTAGTGAACGGGTCCCTCCTGAATGGTGAGCACATTTGCTTCAGATAAATGCCAGGCTTAAATGTCCTGCTTTCAATTCGAATTTCCTGCCTGCCTCCCATTGGTCCATATTTTAGGGTTCACTGAATCCCACCCCTTCATAATATATTTTCATTTCCACATTTCAATTCCCCTCTCCCTTCTCATCTTCTTTTTTCCTTATACTTAAATGAAGGAAAGGCACAAAATGCTTCTAGTCTCCTCCCCTTTTGCTTGCATCAGATAGTATGAGGAAGGATTTTCCTCTATGGCTAGAAGAATTGACAAAAGTGTAAGTTTGAAGATTCCAACCCAGGATATTGAAAATGAAAGTCCCATTATAGTGGATCTAATCCTCATTCTTTGTGAATGAGATCTGGCCTGGAAGTCCTTTTATTTTATACAGGAAAAGGCCTTTTCAGAACAAAGAAAAGCAGGTGACATGCTTGTTTTCAGGTGCCAGCATCCCCCACTGCCCTCTACAAGCAGTTTTTGTTTCTAGCATTAACAATCAGTATGGTTTCAAATTGGGATTCACATAATTTCTGTGGAAACAAAATTCAATCATACCTTATATTACTAATAAAGGGAACAAACATTTATTTATTTAAAAATTTTTTTTAAAGTTTGGAGCATAAGCCTATCTGAACCACAGTTTACTGATAACCACATCAATGCCAAGTCAGGAATAGAAAGCCCAAGAGAAAAAACAGATTTGCGAAGCAAATGATTGGTTAAGAAGATACTGATTGAGAAATGTATTTGAATTTCTGAAATATTAATTAAAATATATAAACTTTCCCTTAGCCAGAGATGGAGCATACTAAACAAGGGCTGATAAAAATATTTTTCTAGTACTGAAATCTAAACAAGAATGCTTTAAAATGAAAAGGTAGGGAGAGGAAGAAATCTACCTGTGTATATGTGTCAAGCTAGATTCTATTATAGAAAAAGTGGTTACAATATGTAATGTAAGTATCACTTTAAATACTCAGAAGTTCACAGACAACAAAAAGTCAGTAATAATATCCTTGCCTTCAAATGTTTTCAGGTAATTTAACAGTTCTCATATTGATTTTTTTCCCTGAATTTTCTTGGTACCAGAAGGCAAAACTACGAGAAATGAGCAAATGTTGCAAGTAGGCAATTTTATTTTCATTGTAAAGAAATATTTTCTAGCAATTAGAGTAAAGCAAAAGTAGAATGGTCTGCCTCAGGAGGCAAGTGCTTCACTTTATTGGAGGTCTTTGAGCAAAGACGGGATGATCATTTGTCTCCGGAGCATAATGGTGAAGGAATTATTTTTCAAGTATGGGTTTGACAAGATGGGCACTGAAATTCCATCCATTTGTGAAATTATCTAATTCCATGTTAGCATTTCTATTGAGCAGAGATTCTATAATTTTAGTGATTTTTAGTGACAATCTATTTTAAGTTGACTAAGTGAATGACAATGAAGATACCATGTTTGAAAATAGTTTTCTTCTAAATGCCTATTTGGGGAAGCTGAATTTCTAAAAATTGAAACAGTATGAATCTTTTCATCCAAAATTAAGGTTTATAAAAAATACATCCCACCTAGAGCTATAACATATACATAAGAAAAATATCAATGCCTAAAAGATGGAGTAGCTACTAGTACAAAATGTGTTATCTGAAAATATCTGTCATCTATTTTTATTAAAACATTTTATTTTATGAGAGGCATTGCTGTATAGTAAAATGCATACTAAAGTTGGATTTAGGAGAAACCTGGATTTGTATCTGACTTCTACACTATCTTTATGAAAATGGGCATGTGAAGACTACACTGAGACTCAATTCCTACATTTGTATGTAAGACATAATACTTGTACTACTTTGCAAAATTAGCATAAGGAAAGCTCTATCTAAAAAAGAAATGCACTAATGAACAACAAATAAAATCAGCATTTCCTTCTACAAAACATGAAAAAAAGGAATATGTATGAAACTGAATTTAAATTACTTCAAGCTTGCTATGTTTAAGGTATATGATAAATTCAACATGGAATTTCTTTCTCCTTTTCCCTCCGAAATTAAGAATGCTTTATTTCTCATTTTTTTCCAATTTTAAAGGAAAAAGATAATTTATTTGATTATTTATTATTGCTAGAAATTTTATTCTGCTCTGTTATTTATGTGAAATTATTTTAGTGTTGGGGTGGCTAAGTGGCACAGTGAATAGAGCACTGGCCCTGGAGTCAGGAGGACCTGAACTCAAATCTGGCCTCAGAAATTTAACACATATTAGCTGTGTGACCTTGGGCAAGTCACTTAACTCCAACTGCCCTGTCTTCTCCCCTCAAAAAAGCAACAAAAACAACAACAAAAAAAGAAATTACTTTACTGTCCCAAATTGGAACTTTACCCTCTTCTTAGAAAAAAAAACCCTTGAATTTAGCACTATGCAAAAGCAAAAGTCATAAACTATTTTAGAAACATGAGTAATATATCTCATTGAGACCTTATTGGTAAAAAGAGAAACTGCAAAGGTATGCAACTTTATTTTTTTAACTTTAACACCACATTTAAAAATTTTATTTTAAAAATAATTTATACCTATAGAATGGAAGAGTATTACAGTTTTATCTGTAAAAGAAAAGCATATGATCCAAAAGCTATACAATTTGAAATGGTTGTAGGAAATTCAGAAGAAAGTGATGCTTTTACTCTGAATTCTTAGGATTTCATCGGGCATCAAAGACCAGCAATCTCTTTGTTCTTTTCTTGTACATTATTCTATATCCACATTCTCTACATCTGATTGGATCCCTGGATTTTATTTCATTTTCTGTATGGCATTCTCCACAGATATATATCATCGGCTGCTGTTTGGGCAGCTGCACGTCCTTCTGGGCATCCATCGTTGGTCCCTCACAGCCCGCTGCAATCTGGAGAGTAGGAATGCAACTTTAAACACAATGCAGATTACATCTGTATTTAGGCGCAACAGTTGGAAAAAAGCATTGTGTCCTGAACAATAGAATATTAAAGGTTAAACTTTAAAGCAAAAACTCTATATAATCATTTAGAAAAATCATCCAAACTCTGCTCATTTATCTATAGGAAATACTGTTAAATCAAATTTGATCAACATAACTTGAGTAAGATGGCCTGAACATCAGCATGCCTGATTGAAATACAGCAGATCAATATTATTGTGATATATTCAGAACTTTTCACATAGTCAGTGTTAATCTTTATAGTTACACCCTAATGTACAGAAACCTATGTTGGAATCAATCATATGGAACCAAAATTAGCTGAAGATACATAAAATAGAAACATCTGATGATCAAGATAGATTTTCTTTATAAAATTCATGCAACTGGCACAGCTAAGTGGTGCAGTGAATAGGGGCCCTGGAGTCAGGAAGAACTGAGTTCAAATCTGGCCCAAGACAGTTGACACTTGCTAGTTCTGTGACCCTGGGTGAGTCACTTAACTCTGCCACACCAAAATGAAATAAACTAAAATAAAATACACAGAAGTTGTATTTCTTTTTTTATTATTTTTAAAACATTTTATTTTAAAACTTTGAATTCTAGATTCTTTCCCTTGTTTCCTCATCACCCATCCTTACTGGGAAGATAAGCAATTCAGTGTAGGTTGTATATGTATAGTTATGTAAAATATTTCCATAGTGGATATATTGTAAAAGACTGTTATTTCCCCCCATCCTATCCCTCCCCAAAGTCCCTCCTACCTGGGCTGCTAGTGGCGGCTCTGAAGCTAAAACCATGGACTCATGCAGGGCTGGGCTCTGCTTCCAGGGGACTGCAACAGACCCTTTCTGTAGGCCTGCTGGGCTGTATTCAGTGGGAGTTTTGTTTCTCCCTGTGACTTTGTGGGTTCTCTAGACCTAAAGTTTGTTTAGAGTCATTTTTTAGGTATTTGAGGTGGTTATGGAGGGGGCATACTTCTACACCACCATCTTGGCTCCACTCTCCTCCACTATGCTTTTTAAAATGCTCTCTTAATTTAAATCATTATTTTAAAATACAAATGGAAAAATGTGTCCTTACTAATCCAGATTGAAGGATAGGCTTCATATACAGATGAATGTTTACATGTGTGCATGCACAATTCACCCTGAAATTTACAAATCTCTTTTAGACTCAACACTTGTGGAGAAAATTGAGAGTATGTTCAAGGCAGAGTCTAAAGATGGTGAAAGTCTTAAGGAACTGGAAGAAGAAAAAATAGTCCAATTAACATTTTGGAATTCTAAAACAGTAGAAAGACTATTACAAATATAACTGAAAAATGAAAAATTACATGTTACTTAGAGATCTATTGCTGAAAATCTAATTAATTCTACCTTCCAAAAGCCAAATTCTTTCTTTAATCCACAGATACCATCTATAAGTGCTTTTGCTACAAAGTCTTGAAATGATCGAATTTTTAAGTCTTAGGTTAGTTAAATGCTTATGCATCTTAGAATGGATATAGAATAGTGATACCCATCATTTTTTTTTGTTATTTTTCTTCCAGTGGAATTTTATCTGCAGTAAGGTTATAACTTTGCTTCTCTTTGTTAGGGAGCTCTTTTTTTTTTAACAAATGCTTTATTAACTTCTGGTTTATATCATTCATTTCCGTCAGATAGTTAGTCTATTTTTTAAGGTGTTATTTTCCTCAGTCAAGCTGTTGACTCTCATTTCATATTTTTCTTGTATCTTTCTCATTTCTCTTCCCAAGTTTCCCCCCACTTCTCTTATCTGTGTCTATGGCCTGTATCCAGCTCATATTTTCCTTTGGGGCTTTTGGAGCAGGATTTCTGACCTCCCAGTGCTCCTCCTCTTCCACGCTTCAATCCTCTTTGCCCCCAAAATAGGATTATAACGTTGAATTTTTCTGTTTATTTTGTTTCCTTTGCCTAGGCATGTTGCCCCTTAATTACTTGAACTTTGGGCTTGTTGCCACTGTAGGACTCTGCCACCAGACAGGGGAGCTTCCATCCCAAACGTTGGGGTCTTTTCAACTTCTAGAGGTATTAGTTGGGTGCCCTCTCTGAAGCCCCTACACACTCTGGCAAGCTGGTCACACACCCCAAGACCTCCACCTAAGAGCACAATCTGGATCCAAGAAGGTTAAAGCAAGATCAATTACCCCCAAAACTGAACACTGGATCTCCCTACAGTCTGCAGGCCAGGAGCTAAAGCTGCAACTGAAGCTGCAAAATAGTGGGTGTGTCACAGCTCCTCAGAGGCTTTTAGCCCCCAGGGGAAGAAGCTGACATGTTCCCAAATACTGGTCCCAAAGTCCATAGGGCACTAACCTCTCACTTTGTCCTAGGCATCTATGTGTTGGTAATTCTGGAAAAGCCACAGCAGCTGGTGTTCTAGGGTCCCTCCAGCCATCTGCTGGTCTGGCTGCCCTGGGGCTAAAACTTCTGACTCATCCAGTCCTGGGCTCCTGGGCTCAGCTCCCAGAGTGCTGTGCTGGCTGCTCCCTGTGGGGCTGCCAGATTGTCCTCAGTGGGAGGTTAGCTTCTCTGTGTTTTTCTATGGGTTCTGGAGCTCCAGAAGTTGTTGAGAGTCCCGTTTTACATGATTTTGAAGTGGTGTGGGCTGGAGTGCTGTGGAAGTGTTGTTTCTACTCAGCCATCTTGGCTCTGCCCCAGCAAGCATGATTGTTAGTAGTTTATTATCCTTCCCTCCTCCCACACAGAGAGATGATGCCGTAATGAAGGGCCATTTCTCCATGCAACTGGACATTCAGACACCCTAAATGGATCATGAAATTCCCCTGCTAGGGCAGAGCTAAGATGGAAGTGTAAAAGCAGCAATTTTCTTGAGCTCCTGCTGCAACCACCTCAAATACCTGTAAAATATGACTCTAAATAAATTATAAAGTTACAGAACCCACAAAGTGATAGAGAGAAAGAAATCTTCCACTGAAGGTAGCCTGATAGGCCAACAGGAAGGGTCTGTCACACCAAGCTGTATGAGCTCTATGGGCCCAGACCTGCCTGACCAGTGCCACAGATTGTCCAGAGCAGACTTCAGGAGAGTGAATCACTGGTATCTGTGGGAGTTTCCAGAATTTTCAAACCATAAACACCAAAGAAGAAGTAAAAGTCAGTGGGGAACCATGTTGATCCAGGGTGATCAAGAGAGAAAATCATGGTTCAGCCCCTGCCCCTGGGGCAGCAGAGGTGATGGCAGCTGCAATTGCTGACACTTTTGCTGCTTTGGGTTCCTGGTCTACAGATGGTAGGGGGACCAAGTGACTGTACAGAGGGCATTTGCAGGAACCTCTCGGCTGGTACTGAGGCAGGATTCTCTTACTTTGCCCTGCTTGGATCTGGTTAGCGGTCTTGGGTGGTGGTTCTGGGGTGAGGAGTGCTGGTGTGGCAGAGTTTATTGAAGCTATGGAGAGAAAGTCCTCCTCCTAATTCTGAGGCAGATGCCTAGAAAAAAAAAACTCTGAAAATAGCTGTGCAAAACCCCAGCAATTTGAGACACAGCACTGTCTACTCTGGAAACAGAGTTCTACTATGGAAGAGCTCAAAAGTCAAGTAATTGGCTGGCAAGATGAACAAACAGAGGAAGCTCAATTGGACTATAGAATCCTATTTTGGGGACAAAGAAGATCAAAACAGAACCAGAAGAAGGCAACAAAGTCAAAACTCCTGTATCAAAAGCCTCCAAGAAAAATATGAACTTCTCACAGACCATGGAAGAGCTAAAAAAGCATTTTGAAAAGCAAGTAAGAGAACTAGAGGAAAAATTGGGAAGTAAAATGAGAAGGATGCAAGAAAATCATGAAATAGCTAGTCAATAGCCTGACTGAAGAAAATAACACCTTCAAAATAGACTAAATAAAATGGCAAAAGAGGCACAAAAAGTGAATGAGGAGAAGAATGCCTTAAAAATAAGAACAATATATCTACTATGGTAATGTTTTGCATAGCTATACATGTACAACACATACCAAATTACTTATCTTTCCAGAGTGAATGGGTGTTAAGGAAGGAAGGGAATGGATCTGAAATTCGAGATCTCAAAAGTAAACATTTTGGGGTGGCTAGGTGGCACAGTGAATAGAGTGTCGGCCCTGGAGTCAGAAGGAGTTTGGTTCTGGCCTCAGACACTTAACGCACACACAAACAAACCTAGCCGTGTGGCCTTGGGCAAGTTACTTAACCCCAATTGCCCTCCAAAAGGCAAAAAAAAAAAATCTCTGAAAAAAGTAAACATTTCAAATATATATAAATACTATTATTGATACTATTTTGCATGTAATTGGGAGATGAGATATGCAGGCACTGGGGCACCGAGGTTCACCTTGCTCTAATGGAAAAGTCGAAAGGCGTATGGGAGAAGATATGGGAGAGAGCAGATTGGATGAGGGGATATCTTGTGGGACTGCTATTCTGGGATGGTGGGTAGGGGAAAAATGGGGAAAAAATTGTAACTCAAAATCTGGCAGAAATGAATGATGTAAACTAGAAGTTAATAAAACATTTGTTAAAAAAAAATCAGAACTGGTCAGATGGAAAAGGAATTTCAAAAATTCTCTGAAGAGAATAATTTCTTCAAAATTAGATTAGAGCAAATGGAAGTTAATGAGTTTATGATAATTCAAGAAACTATAAAATAGATCCAAATGAAAATATAAAATAGACCCAAATGAATGAAAAAATAGAAGGCAATGTGAAATATCTCATTGGAAAAAACACTGACCTAGGAAATAGATCCAGGAGAGATAATTTAAAATTTATTGGACTACTGGAAAGCCATGATCAAAAAAAGAGCTTAGACATTTTCTTTCAAGAAATTTGCATGGAAAACTGCCCTGATTTTCTAGAACCAGAGGATAAAATAGAAATCAAAAAGAATTGCCCATCACCTCTTGAAAAAGATCCCCAAAAGAAAACTCCTAGGAATATTATAACCAAATTCCAGAATTCCCAGATCCAGGAGAAAATATCACAAGCAATCAGGAAGAAACATTTTGAGTACTTTGGAAACACAATCAGTATAATACAAGACCTAGCAGCTTCTACATTAAGGGATCAAAGGCCTTGGAATATCATATTCTGGAGGTCAAAGGATCTAGTATTAAAGCCAAGAATCACCTGTCCAGCAAAACTGAGAATAAATACTTCAGAGAAACCATGGATATTCAATGAAATAGAGGTCTTTCAAGCATTCTTACTGAAAAAATCAGAACTGAATTGAAAAGTTTGATTTTCAAATACAAGACTACAGAGAAGCATAAGAAGGTAAGCAGAAAAAAGAAATCACAGAACTTAAGATGAACTATATATATATTATACTATATATATATACATAAGAAAAATTATAATTGTAACTAATGAGATTTTTCTCAGTATGAGGATAGTTGAAGGGAATATATATGTATATATGGGTATGCATACATATATGTATGTATAGGAGGGTATATATGTTGTGTATGTGCGTACATGTATACATAAAGGGCACAGGATGAGGTGAATATGAACGGATGATATCTAAAAAGTAAAGAGGTGAGAGAGGAATATATTGGGAAAAGGAGAAAGGGAGAGATAGAATAAGGTAAATTATCTCACATAAAAGAGGCAAGAGGAAACTGTTACAATGGAGGAGAAGAGGAAGAAGGTGAAAGAAATGAGTCAACCTTACTCTCATTTGATTTGGCTTAAAGAGGGAATAACACATACACAATTGGGCATTTTACCCTGTAGGAAAGTAGAGGGGAAGGTGATAAGAGGGAGGATGATAGAAGGGAGGACAGAATGGGGGAGAGTGTAGTTAGAAGCAAACACTTTTTTTTGTTTGCCTTTTGAGGGCAATTGGGGTTAAGTAACTTGCCCAAGGCCACATGGCTAGGTTTTTTGTTTGTGTATGTGTTAAGTGTATGAGGCCAGATTCGATCTCAGGACCTTCTGACTCCAGGGCTGATGCTCTACTCACTGCACCCCTGAATCAAACACTTTTGCAAAGGGACAAGGTGGGGGGCGGAGCCAAGATGGCAAAGTAGAAACAGGTCATCCAAGCCACTCTGCCCCCAGATTTCCCCCAAACTATGTAAAAGGGGACTCTGTACAACTTCTGGAGCCCCAGCACCCACAGAACGACACAGAGAAGCTAACCTCCCGCTGAGGACAGCCCAGCAGCCCTGCAGGAAGGACCAGCACAGTGGTCTGGGACCTGGCAGTGCACAGAGTGCGGGAAGCTGAGCCGAGCTGGAGCAGAGGTCCCCGTGAGCTGAGGTTTTAAGCCCAGGGCGGCAGGGCCAACAGCCTGCTGGAGGAACCCCAGAACAACAGGAGCTGTGGTGACTCCAGAATTATCAACATAGACATGCATAGGACAAAGTAAGAGGTTAGTATCCTATGGATTTTGGGACCAGTATTTGGGGAATGCGTCAGCTCCCTCCCCTGGAGGCTAGAAGCCACTGAGGAGACACGCCATTTTGTAGTTTTCAGAGGCAGCTCCAGCTCTTGGCCTGCGAAATGTAGGGAGATCCAGCGATCAGTCTTGGGGGGTAATCGCTCTTGCTTTAACCTCCCTAGATCTGGACTGTGATCTAAGGTGTAGGTCGTGGGTGGGTTTGCAGCTTGCCAGAAATGGAAGTTGCCCCCCACACGTTTGGGACAAAAATTCCTCTATCTGGCCTTAAAGCCATAGTGTGGCAACAAGCCCAAAAGTCAAGTAATTAAGTGGCAACATGCCAAGGCAAAGTAAACAGAAAAATGCAACCCTAGACTCCTATTTTGGGGGCATAGAGCGGGAAAAGGACTGTGAGGTCAGAAGTCCTGCTCCAAAAGCCCCAGGGGAAAACATGAGCAGGTTGCAGGCCATAGAAGACCTTAAGAAGGACTTTAAAAATCAAATAAGAGAAGTGGAGGAAAAATTTGAAAGAGAAATGAGAAGGATGCAGGAAAAGTATGAAATGAGGGTCAACAGCCTGACTAAGGAAAACAACACCTTAAAAAATAGACTAACTCAAATGGCAAAGGAGGCCCAAAAGGGCAATGAGGAGAAGAATGCCTAAAAAAGTCAAATTTGCCAGATGGAAAAAGAATCTCAAAAGTTCACTGAGGAGATTCATTCCTTCAGAGTTAGACTGTAGCAAATAGAAGCTAATGACTTTATGAGAAATCAAGATGCTGTTAAGCAGATCCAAACAAATGAAAGATTAGAAGGCAATGTGAAATATCTCATGGGAAAAACCACTGATCTGGAATATAGATCCAGCAGAGACAATTTAAAAATTATTGGACTATCTGAAAGCCATGATCAAAGAAAGAACCTAGAAATCACCCTTTAAGAAATTCTCAAGGGAAACTGCCCTGATGTTTTAGATCCAGAGGGCAAAATAGAGGTTGAAAGAATCCACTGATCACCTCCTGAAAAAGATCCCAAAAAGAAAACTCCCAGAATATTATAGCCAGGTTCCAGAATCCCCAGATCAAGGAGAAAATACTACAAGCAGCCAGAAAGAAACAATTTCAATATTGTGGAAACACAATCAGAATAGCCCAGGACCTGGAAGCTTCTACACTGAGGGATTGAAGGGCATGGAATATGATATTCCAGAGGGCAAAAGAGCTGGGAATGAACCCAAGGGTCACCTACCCAGCAAAACTGAGTATTTTGTTTCAGGGGAAAATATGGTCATTCAGTGAAATAGAGGACTTTCAAGCATTCTTGAGGAAAAAACCAGAATTGAGTAGAAAATTTGATATCCAGACACAAGAAGGAAGAGGTGCCTGAGAAGCTAATCAGGGAAAGAAATCAAAATGAACTTATCAAAGTTGAACTCTTTTCATTCCTATATGGAAAAGCAATAACTGGGACTGATGATATCTTTCTCACTATGAAAACAATGGAAGAACGGTGGGTGGTCATATGAATACATATATGAATGTGGGTGTCTATGGTTACAGTTTTATATGTATAGAGGGCATATGTTGAATTTGTTGGGAAGGGAGAATACTCAAGGGATGAAATTATGAGTTGAGAGAGGAAAGTGGCAAGAGGAGATGGGGAGAGACAGGGTAGGGTAAACTATCTCATGTAGAAGAAGCAAGGGGAAGTGGTTGCAAGGGAGGAGGAGAATAGGAAGGCAAGAACGGCAAAACCACATTCTCATTGAATTAGGTTCAGGGAGAGAATGACATACATACTAAATGGGATATCTCAACCTGCAGCAGAATAGGGGGAAGGGGGATGAGAGGAGGGATGATGGATGGGAGGGCATCCTTGGGGGAGGGGAGGTTGGAAGTACCCACTATAGAAGAGGGACAGGATCATGTAGGGAATGGACCAGGTGGGGGGTGGGATGAGTGGGAGGGAATTATAAGCAGTCTTGTACAATATATCTACTATGATAATATTTTGCATAGCTAGACATGTACAACATATACTGAATTACTTATCTCCCCAGAGGGAATGGGTGACAAGTGAGGAAGGAAATGGATCTGAAATTCGAGGTCTTAACATTAAATGTTTCAAATATATATAAATACTATTATTAATACTCTTTTGCTTATAATTGGGAGATAAGATGTGCAGGCATTGGGACACAAAGATCCACCTTCCTCTAATGGAAAAGTCGAAGGGGGTATGGGAGAAGGTATGGGAGACAGCAGATTGGAGGAAGCGATATATTGTGGGACTGCTATTCTGGGAGGTTGGGTAGGGGAATAACGGGGGGGGAAATGATTGTTACTCAATATCTGGTGGAAATGAATGATGTAAAACAGAAGTTAATAAAGCATTTGTTTAAAAAAAAGGGACAGGGTGAAAGGAGAAAATAGAATAAGTGGAGGGTGGGATAGGATGGAGCAAAATATAGTGAATGAGAAGAATGCCTTAAAAATCAGAACTGGTCATATGGGAAAGGAATTTCAAAAATTTTTTGAAGAGAATAATTTCTTCAAAATTAGATTAGAGCAAATGGAAGTTAATGACTATGAGAAATCAAGAAACTATAAAATAGATCCAAATGAAAATATGAAATAGACCCAAATGAATAAAAAAATTGAAAGCAATGTGAAATATCCATAGTAGTTATATTTGAAAATATACAAATACAACCTATATTGAATTGCTTCTCTTCCCAGTGGGGTGGGTGAGGTGGGAAAAAAAGAAAAAAAAAAAGGTTGTTTTTTTTTTGGAAATCAAAGTTGTAAAAACAAATGTTAAAAATTGTTTTTTTAAAATGCATCCAGGAAATAAGATATATAGGCAATGGGGTATAGAAATCCATCTTGCCCTACCAGAAAATAAGGCGAGGAACAGTGGAGGACAAAAGAGAGAACAGATAGGGGGAAGGGATGTTCAGATTGCTTGCTGTATTAGAGTGGGGAGTGGAAGAGATGGAGAAAATTTGTAACTCAAAATCTTGTAGAAGTAAATGTTGAAAATGAAAAAAAAAACTATATATGAAGCTAAGAAAATAAATTCCTCTGACTCTCCATCATCTCTTCTCTTCCCTACTCTTCTTTATGCTCCTAGAATAGGAAAGTAAAAATGAAATGCATAAAGCTTCTATGATAAGGGTGCCCAGAAATAGATATAGAGCTGAGAAATACAGAAATCTTGGGACGTGCAGGGATAGGGAATTTGGAGGCAGACTCTGGAAGAATCATTAATCTAGCTGTGACCTAGCTCAATGCCTTAAAATACTTACCAAACTCATTTCTATTTCAAACTTCTCCTTGTCTTACAATACCTATATTCTCCACCAATTCTATTTGGCTTCCCCTTTTGATCTAATGTGAGATAGCAGTATTTAGAATCTTACAGTCAATGTAAACATATTAATAATACGTAGATAATACAATACCTAAAAGAAACTTATTAGTCTTTTTCACCTTTTTCTTCTGGTTAGTCTGGAAAAATCCTTCATTATCCTGACTTTTCACTGACAAGTGGTGTTTTTAATATGTCTTTTAAAGTTGAATTTCCAAAGTTAAACTTGAAAAAGTGGGAGAAAACAACTGAGAATCTTCTAGAGCTTCTTTTTGGTCGCAGCTTGGTTATGAAGCACACTTTTATTGAGCCCCTGTGGGTTTTATGACATATGAGCAGAGCACAGTAACACAGGATGACTTCATTTCCTTTGAAGAAGCCTTTGCACATGCTTTGTAGCTGAGGGATTGGTTCACTTGTCATTTGCTCTCCTTTAGGGTCTCTGAAATTTTTTTAACTTTCATTTCCAAGACTTCCTGAGTAAGAGAAGAATGGTGATATTAGTGTAATTTGAGTTTGGTCTATTGGACACTAAGCTAGAGAGAAAAATGCTTGAATTTCCTTCTCTACTTCATGACCTCACCCCCAGGTAAAAAAAGGATAAAATCAATTTTCTTACAAAATTAAATAACCACTGAGAGTGAGATCCTCTTGAATTACAGCATAAATGACCAAGCTATTAGTTTTGAATTGGTCCTAGTGGACCATGGAAATATTAAATCTAAAGGAGAGAGTGTGGATGATATAAATTACAAATGCTTATTCCCTAGATGTTCTAAGGAATAAACAGGAGAAACATATATCCCCAATCTGTTCTCTCTTATGTCCTCCACTGTCCCCGCCTTACTTTCTTGTAGGGCAGGATGGATTTCTAAACCCCATTGCCTGTGTATCTTATTTCCTGGATGAATTTAAAAAAACAATTTTTAACATTTGCTTTTAAAACTTTAACTTCTAGATTTTTTTACTTCTTCCCTCCTCACCCACCCCCACTGAGAAGACAAGCAATTCAATATAGATTGTACATGTGTAGTTATGCAAAACATTTCTATAGTAGTTATATTGTGAAAGACTAACTATGGGAGAAACAGTTTAACAAGAATATTTGTTGTCTCATTTTTTTGGTTCAAATTGTCTCCTGTTCATTTAATGAGATACAGAATTGACTCATACCAAGGAATAATAAGGAATGTTTTCTCCGAGTTTGTAAGAGATAAATAGAAGGACCTTCACTTATAGGTACAAAGTATGATTAAAGTCTCCCTCTAATAGCTCATTTGAGATTATTATGGATGGATTAGTGAACCAATCAACAAGAAACTTTTAGCACCTAGAAATGCCAGGCACTCTTTTAGGTGTTGGAGAACCAAATTAGATAAATAAAACAATCTGGTTCTTGAAAACCATTGGGGCAGATGTGCAAAACCAAAAATAAGTAGACAAAAATTATATACAAATTAAATATAATACAATTTCAGGGAGGTTCTGGGAGTCGGGTTTGTATGTGTGTGTGGGGGGTGGGGGTGGGGTCAGGAGTGGCCTCCTGTAGAAGTACAAAAGGAATTTGAAGAGGTGGCAATGAGGAGGCAGTATATTCAGGACATGGGGGACAGAGCTGCATAACAGAAGTCATATCATGTGTGTGGGACATTTAAAGCAATTTGTCTCTTCTACAGAAAACAGAACAAGGAGATGTGTAATATATCTAGAAAGGAAGATTGGATTCATATTGTGAGGCTTTTAACTGTTCAACAGAAGAATTTATATTTGATTCTATAAGTGTTAGGAAGCCCCTGGAGTTTCTTAAGTGACAAGATCATACCTATATTTCAGGACTGTCATTTCAGTAAATATGTATAGTATGGATTGAAGAAAGGAGAAAGTGGAGTCAGGAAATCCAATTAGGAGCCCATAGTAATTGCCTAGGAGAGAAATGAGAATCTAAAGTGGTTATAAGTATGTGAATAGGGAAAAGGGGATGATTGTGAGAGAAGGTAGAAATGGAAAGATATCCCAAGTGATTGACTATGATATATGGTGGGGAGGGAGAAGCTTTGTTAAAGGACCACAAGCAGTCAAGGATAACTTTGAAGTTTAAACTGACTTTTCAAAAATGATTCCCAGTTAGCATGTGTGGAAGATTCTGCAAGTCTGAGACTCTTCTGATTCTAGGCCTAACCACAGACTTGCTGATCTTTTTGCCTTTTTCTTTTTCTGATACTTAAAGAATAGTCTAGCTAAGACCAGAATAGCTCATTCCCACGAAGGTTGGACATCAGATGATGATGATATGTATTTTTACCTGTATAGTTCTCAGTGTTTAACAGTGAGGTATAGTGATCAATGCAAGCAGAGAGTATACTGATATTGATAAAACTATGAATCCTTGAGGATTTGAAGAGATGATGAAGTAAACCAATGGGACTTAGAAGGTGTTCTTTTAATTTATGCCACTCATAAAGAACTCAATGTTTGTAGAGTCAAATAAATAATTAGAGACTTTATCTACTGCATCCATTCTGTTCATTCAAATCTCAGATTCACAAGAAGACATAGTCCTTCTATTTCTACCCTATGCAGAGTATAATTGGAAATGTAATTAGAAATTTTATACTATACTATATACTACATATGAATATAAACTATTTATTATGAACAGATACAAAGTGAAATGAGCAGAACCAGAATAATTATGCATTAATGTTATAAAGATGAAATATTTTTGAGGATTTTTTATAAGTTAATAAAAAATGAAATGAGCAGAACCAGGGAAAATGTATTCAGTTTCAACATGATAAAAACAATAACTTTGAAAACTGTAAGAACTTTGATCAGTGAAATAACCATTTGTGATTCAAGAGGACAGATGAGGACATTTGCTATCCATGGCTGACAGATAATTGATTCAGGATTCGGATGAGGTCGCTTTTTTATTTGTTTTACTTAATTATTTTACTTTCATTCAAGAGTGGGAGTAATTTGGAAGTTTTTGTAATATAAGAAGAAAACACATTAACAAACCTTGTAATGCATCTCATCTTGTTTTTTGTTAACACAAAAAATGCTACCATAAAGAGTTTGGTATATGTGGTAACATTTTGTTATTGATATCTTCATGTGTCTAGTAGTGATATTTCCAAAATTCTTGCCTTACTTGATAGATACATCAATAGTGTTTTAGTCCCCCTTTTTTCCACAATCCCTGCAACATTGACAATTCACATCTTTTATCAGCTTTGTTGGGTATTAAGTGAAAATTCAGTATTGTTTTGATTTGTATTTTCCTTATAATACTGGACATTGGCTATTATCATATTTGCTTATAGTTTACAATTCTTTCAAAAACTTTTAATATCCTTTGACCACATAAATTTGGAATATCTTTATACTATATCACTATCTATCTTGTATATCATTTTTTTCAGATATATTTTCTGAAAAAATTTTTTCTCAATCAATAGCTTCCCTTTCTTCACCTAATTATATTGATTTTCTTTATGTAAAAGCTTATTTTTCAATTTTATACCGAAGTCATGCATTTTGGGGGCACAGACTAGATAGAATACAGAGCCTGGAGTAAGGAAGAACTGAATTCAAATCTAGTCTCCAACTTACTTTCTGTGTAACCCTGGGCAAATCATTTTACTTCTGTTTGCATCAGTCTCTTTACCTATAAAAGGGGTCAATAATAGGACCTGGATTATTGTCAGTATCAAACAAAATAATTGTAAAGCTCTTAGCATAGTGCCTTCATATAGTAAGTGCTGTTAAAAAGATAGCTATTATTTTCCCTTTTATGATCAAGAAAATAATGTACTATTGAGAATCTTCAATTACTTTGACAACTGTTACTAATTTGTATCTGATTCTTATATAAACATAATGTAGTTTCTATGGGTAGAAATTTTAGTAACTTTAAGAAGAGTATCATCCAGTCTTAGAATTTATGATAAAGGAGAAGAAACTGGGAATGTTAGTCTAAGAAGCTTCTTATATTTGGGGAGGAGACAATATGAGAGTTCAAAGTAATGTTACATAGACTCCTAGTAAATGAAATTCTACAAAGGAATATAGAAGATGGAGATAGGAAGTTATAAGAATTAATTTTAAGAGGCACATAGAGAAAAATATTGCTTATGAGGGAAAGTGAGAACTTTCAAAAAGGACTGATGTGGATGTGTAAGGAATTCATCAATGAACTTAATTTAAGAAAAAGACAAAATGGCATCAAAGCCAGGTAACACAGGATGGATTATTTAAAAAGTTACACTGATTAGGAATGCTGAAGCTCAACATGAGCTGAAGTTGGTATAGGAAGAAAAGCATTAAAAAAGTTTTGCTTGTTTGTTTTAGCCATGTTGGGCAAAGAGGAAGATCACAGGAAGTAAAGGATACTGCTTGGTTTGGTTGGAATGATAAATTATCCATGAGATACTGCAGGCTCAGTATCAGTCAAACTATGAACACTGTCATAACACAATAATGCTAAACATACCGTTACTGAGAATCCTAAAATGAAATAGGAATCAAGGATATATAGTGAACATAATAGATATTATTGTGGTACTATTTCCTAACACAATTCTATGTCACCCACAGAAGATCATCCTGGAATAGCAGAAATAGGTACAAATGGAAATAATCTAAACATGCTAGAAAAGCAATATGTTCATCTCCATTCCTCATATTATCTTTATTTCCAAAACATTTCATGCCCCTAGGGTTTGCTCAGTTAATTACTGAAACTAGGGCAGTGCGACTTTGGAATTATTGTTTCTGTATTCTTCTTTCTCCTTGATTTCTAACATTGGTTTCCACAACAGTACCCTCTCTTTGATCTTGTTTTATTTTTTTTCTTCCCACTTAATTATATTCTTAATATACCCACTGATCTTGTGGTAATTCCACTTTCCAGTCTATTATATGTGTGTGTATGTATGTATGTATGTATGTATGTATGTATGTATGTATATATAATTTCCCACATTTACTAGAAACATTTAGTGATCATCTGAAAAAGAATAATGGTGACATGTAAATAATGGCATGGCTTTATGAAGAACAGGTTACACCAGACTAAAATTATTTCACTTTTTCTCATTGTTACCATTTGGATAGATTAGTGTAATTCTGCAGGCATAACTTGTCTGGATTTTAAAAAGCATACTCAACAACTAATGCTAATTTTTCTTTCACTTAAAAATCATTGACATCTTATGTTTTACATTAATGAAATTTTCCCTTCCCACCTCACAGAGAATAATTACACATAAAAATGTCTTAAACAAAATATTTAAGACCATTCTGACCATTCCTGAAACCCTGGCCACTTGAGCAATATAGATAAAGTAGAGATGCATGAGATAAGTAAGCAGGGAAATGTCCCAAGGGAATGGCCTCCTAAATGTTGCTAGCTAGGTGCCTCATGTAATAAACTAGGTGAAGTTTCTCATGAGAAACGTGTGCTGTAAATGCTTTAGCTATACTAAATAAACTCGTACCCTCAGATGCATATTTGAGATTTGATTGGCATCCATGCAATAAACATATGAATGCTTCAAATTTCCATCTGTCCCCCATTTATTCATGCTTCCATGTTTCAGTTAGTGCTGTGAGCACAGGCAGCAAGAACTGATCAACATTGAAAAATTCAAAAAACAGGTGCAATGTATCATACCTGTGGACATCCCTCCTCTTTAAGGAAGTGGATTGAGTTATCACATATATCTCCTTTAGGGCCTTGGTTGTTCTTTATAATATCATCACAGTTATTTTTTTAATTCTGTTTTTTCCTATTTCTGTTGTTTTAATCATTGGATATATTATTTTCTTGGCTAGGCTCACCCAAATTTCTATCACTTCACATTAAGTTTTTTCTATTTTTCTCTATTTTACTGTTTCTTAAAGAAAAATAATTTTCTATTATATTCATGTACCATAATATATTTAGACATGCCACAGTCAATGTACATCATTGTTTCTAGACAATTGGCATCATAAGAAGTTTTGCTAAGAATATTTTGAGGGTATATAAAATCCTTCAGTCAATTACCTTATTGCTATATTAACTTAGCAGTAGAATCTCAGGGTAAGTGTCTACAGATATTTTGGCTATTTTTCACTGTCCAGAATGATTATACTGGTTCCCATTTTAACAACCATGCATTAATGTCTTTATCTTTCAACAACTTCTCCTCGATTGACTATTCCCATCTTTTAGCATTACAAAATATATATGGCAAAATATGAGTGTTGTTTTTTTTGTCTTTATTAATTTGTTTTTTTTACTATTAGTTTACATGATTCAATTCCATAATTCCTTGAGTTTCAAATTTTCTTTCCCTCCCTTTACTACCCTCCCCCCATGATGGCATACAATCTAGTGTAGGACCTGCAAATACTTTCACATTAGACATTAGTCAGGTTACAAAGGCAGATAGTACTAGATGGAATGAAAAATGGTAAAGAGGAAATAAAACCAAACAAGAAAAAGAAAAAGGTCAAGTAGTTTGCTTCAGTCAGGATTTAAACTCAGTTCTTTCTAGTTCTTTCTCTTGATATAAACATCTCTCTCCATCATGAATCTTTTGGGATTAATTTATATCACTGCATTGCTGAGAAGGGTCCAGTTTATCGTGTTGGTCATCACACATATGTTGTGTCTGTGATTGTGTACAAATTTCTCCTCGTTCTACTATTTTCACTCAGCATCAGTTTGTATAAGCCTCTCCAGGTAAATATGAAGTCCATCTGCTCCTCCTTTCTTATAGCACAATAGTTTTCCATTACATGCATATATCATAACTTGTTCAGCCATTTCCCAATTGATGTGCACCCCCTTAAATTCCAATTCTTTGCAATCACAAAAAGAGCTGCTATAAATATTTTTGTACATTTGGGTCTTCCTCCCTCTTCTATGATCTCTTTGAGATATAACCCTAGAAGTGGTATTTTGGGGTCAAAGGGTATGAAATTATTTATAGCCCTTTGGGCATAATTCCAGATTGCTCTCCAGAATGGTTGGATCAGTGCACAACTCCACCAGCAATGCATTAGTGTTGCAATTTGCCCACATCCTCTCCAGTATTTGTCATTTTCCTGTTTTGTCATCTTAGTCAATCTGACTGGTGAGATGTGGTACCTCAGAGTTATTTTGATTTGCATTTCTCTGATTAATAGTGATTTAGAGCATTTCTTCATATGCTTATAGATATCTTTAATTTCTTTCTCTGAAAACTGTCTGTTCATATCCTTTGACCATTTATCAATTGGGGAATGACTTGTCTTTTTTTTTTCTTTTGGGGGGTGGGTTTCCAATTGAGAACTGTATTTAAATATTTAAATCAAATAGGTGGCTCATTGTCTCTAAACATAGAAGAAGGTGTTGGGTCTCTTGGTAGTAAAGCATGGCTTATGCTGGCGATGTAGAACTCTGTGGGGCAGAGGGAACTTGATTTTGGAGTCGTGAATCTGCTTGACTGTGGGCCAGTGGCATTTGCTGATGGGAATTTCTTCCACTTTCATGATCTGGATGGAGTGGGCCTGGGCATGGTGATGGATTCCCATATCTCGGTAGCACTGAGTGACGGCACCAGCAATGGTCAGGTCCCTGTTCTCCCTATACACGTTGTGGGTCCCACTTCTGGAATCGTAATGCAGCCAGATGGCAAAGTTCTTCACTCTAAGAGGAGACTTTTCAAACACCTGTCCACAGTACAGGATCTCTCCAGAAAACTTCTTCATCTTCTTCAGCTGGGACACGAAGTACCAGAACCAGGACTTTGCCACAACATGATTAGGAGCAAAGATCCACATGTGATAAAGTGTTGGTACTGGGCTTTTAGGAGTGGGCAGGCAGTGCCCAACTACCTTTTACTCTCTCAGAGTGCCCAAGGCCTTCATGGTGCTGCTGCCTCACACCCCACCAACCTGTAAAAGCATGACTTGTATTCTTATAGATTTGACTCAATTCTCTGCATATTTTAGAAATGAGTCTTTTATCAGAGACATAGGTTGTAAAAATTCTTTCCCAATTTCCCACCTCCCTCTTGATCTTGGTTACACTGGTTTTGTTTGTACAGAAGCTTTTCAATTTAAGGTAATCAAAATTATCCATTTTGCATTTTATAATGTTCTCTAATTCTAGTTTGGTCATAAATACTTTCCCTCTCCACAAATCTGACAGGTAAACTATTCCTTGCTTTCCCAGATTGCTTACAGTATCATCCTTTATGCCTAGATCATGTGCCCGTTTAGACTTGATTTTGGTATGTGGTGTTAGATAATGGTCTATGCCCAGTTTCTGCCATACTATATTCCAGTTTTCCCATAAGTTTTTGTCAAATAGTGTGTTTTTATCTTAAAATCTGGGGTCTTTGGGTTTATCAAACAATAGATTACTATACTCATTAATTGCTGGATCTTGTACACCCAATCTATTCCATTGATCCACTGTTTTACTCCTCTGCCAGTACCAAGCAGTTTTGATGACTGCTGCTGTATAATACAGATTAAGATCTGGTATAGCTAGTCCACCTTCCCTAGCATTTCTTTTTATTAATTCCCTTGATATTCTAGACCATTTGTTTTTCCAAATAAATTTTGTTACTATTTTGTCTAACTCTATAAAGTAGTTTTTTGGTAAATGGATTGGTATTGCCACCCTTTTCATTTTGATACTCATAATTTGGTTTTCTCACTTTTTTTTATCATAATGACTAAAAGTCTATCAATTTTATTGTTTTTTTTCATAAAACCAACTCTTAGTTTTATTTATTAATTCAATAATTTTCTTAATTTCAATTTTATTAATCTCTCCTTTGCTTTTCAATATTTCTAATTTAATATTTAATTGGAGATTTTCAATTTGTTCTTTTTCTAGCTTTTTCAATTGCATGCCCAATTAATTGACCTCCATTTTCTTTAATTTATTCATGTATGCACTCAGGGATATAAAAGTTCCCCTAAGAACTGCCTTTAATGCATCCCACAAATTTTGGCAGGTTGTCTCATTATTATCATTCTCTTGAATGAAATTACTCATTGTTTCTATAATTTCTAGTTTGACCCACTCATTCTTTAGGATTAAATTTTAAAATTTCCAATTAGTTTTTAGTCTATCTCTCCATGACCCTTTATTGCATGTAAGTTTTATTGCATCATAATCTGAGAATGATGCATTTAATATTTCTGCCTTTCTGCACTGAATTGTGAGGTTTTTATGCCCTAGTACATGGTCTATTTTTGAGTATGTACAATGAGCCACTGAGAAGAAAGTGTATTCCTTTTTATCCCCATTCAGTTTTCTCCCAAATCTAGCCTCTCTAAAATTCTATTCACCTCCTTAACTTCTTTCTTGCTTATTTTGAGATTAGATTTATCAAGTTCAGAGAGGGGGAGATTAAGGTCCCCCATTAGTATAGTTTTGGTATCTATTTCTTCCTCTAATTCCTTTAACTTCTCTAAGAATTTGGACACGATATCACTTGGTGCATATATATTAAGTAATGATATTGCTTCATTCTCGATGGTGCCTTTTAGCAGCATGTAGTTTCCTTCCTAATCTCTTTTAATTAGATCTATTTTTGCTTTTGCTTTATCTGAGATAAGGATTGCTACCCCTGCTTTTTTTTTTTTTACTTTAGCTCAGGTATAATATATTGTACTCTAGCCTTTTACCATTACCCTGTGGGTATCTCTTTGTTTCAAATGTGTTTCTTGAAGACAGCATATTGTAGGATTATGGTTTTTAATCCATTCTGCTATCTGCATCTTTTTTATGGGAGAGTTCATCCCATTCACATTCACAGTAATGATGACTATCTGTCTCTTCCTGTTCATCCTATTCCCTCTCATGCTTGTGATTTTGTTTCTTCCTTCTTCCTTCCCCTCCTTAAGGGTTTCCCTTTTGACCACCACCTCCCTCAGTGTTCCCATCCAGTGACTCCCCTTCCTCACCTTCTTACTATTCCCCTCCCCTCTAATCCTCCCCTTTTTATCCCCTCTTACTTTCCTTCTGTCTATAGGACACAATACATTTTTATATTTATCAGAGTATGTTATTCCCCCTTTGACCACAAACCAATGAAAGTAAATTTCATGTAGTCCTCTTGTCCCACTCTCCTTTTCCTCTATTCAATGAATTTTTGAGTCTTTTCATGTTAGAATCTTAAACTTAACTGAATATGTTGATCCCTTTTTGGACCAGAAGCAGTGAGAATAATGTTCAAATAATGTTCCTCTCCCTCTTTCCTTCCCCTCTACTATAGTGTGTTTTTTTTTGCCTCTTTGAATGGCATGATTTACCTTTTCTGTCTCATCCTTTCCTTTTATTCCATTATAGTCCCTTTGACCCCCTTAATAAGGTTTTTTTTTTTATCTTCAGATTACTTCATTCATACGCACAACCTCTACCTATGTATAACACTCATATAAATTTATCAGCTTCTTATATGGGGAGGTGAACATTTTGCTCTTATTGCATGCCAAGTTATGTGCATGTGTGCATGAGTGTGTATGTGTGTGTGTGCTCATATATGTATTTGTGAGTGTGTGTTTTCCTTGTTTGACTTTTTATATCTTTCTTGGGTCCTATAATTGGAGACCAAAATTTCCATTGATCTCTGGCTTTTTTTTAAACAAATACTTTATTAACTTCTGGTTTACATCATTAATTTCCACCAGATTTTGAGTTACAATTTTCCCCCATTTTTTCCCTACCCACCACCCCAGATTAGCAGTCCCACTAGATATCCCCTCATCCAATCTGTTCTTTCCCATATCTTCTCCCATACCCCCTTCAACTTTGCCATTAGAACAAGGTGAATCTCTGAGCCCCAATGCCTGGACATCTTAGGAAACATTTAATTTTAAAACTTCGATTTTCAGATCCATTCCCTTCCTGCCTTGTCACCCACTCCCTCTGAGAAGATAAGCAATTCAGTATGTGTTGTACATGTATAGCTATGCAAAACATCACCATAGTATATATATTGTAAAAGACTGCTTATATTTCCCCCCCCACCCATCTCACCTCCCACCCATCTCACCTGCCACCTGGTCAATTCCCTACTTTGATCCTGTCCCTCTTTGATAATGGGTACTTCCTACCTCCCCTCCCCCCAGAATGCCCTCCCCTCCATCATCCCTCCTCTCATCCCCCTTTCCCATATTCTCCTGCAGGGTGAGATATCCCATGTAGTATGTGTGTGATTCTCTCCTTGAGCCAACTTCAATGAGAATATTGTTTTGCCTTTTTGCCTTCCTGTTCTTCCCCTCCCCTACAACTACTTCCCCTAGCCTCTTCTACATGAGATAGTTTACCCTGCCCTGTCTCTCCCCATCTCCTCTTGCCACTTTCCTCTCTCACCTCTTGACTTCACCCCTTAAGAATTATCCCTTCCCATCAAATTCAACCTGTGCCCTCTATCCGTGTATACCTGTAAACATATGCCCATATACCCTCCTTCAATTATTTTCATAATGAGAAAGGTTTCTTCAGACACAGTTATTGTTTTTCCATGTAGGAATGTAAATATTTCAACTTTGATAAGGTCCTTTTGATTTCTTTTCCTTGATTACCTTCTCAGGCATCTCTTGCTTCATGCGTCTCGATATCAAATTTTCTATTCAACTCTGGTTTTTCCCTCAAGAATGCTTGAAAGTCTTCAATTCCACTGAATGACCATATTTTCCCCTGAAATAAGATACTCAGTTTTGCTGGGTAGGTGACCCTTGGCTTCAATCCCAGCTCTTTTGCTCTCTGGAATATCATATTCCATGCCCTTTGATCCCTCAGTGTAGAAGCTGCCAGGTCCTATGCTATTCTGATTGTGTTTCCACAATATTGAAATTGTTTCTTCCTGGCTGCTTGGAGTATTTTCTCCGTGATCTGGGAGTTCTGGAACCTGGCTATAATATTCCTGGGAGGTTTTTTTTTTTTTTTTGCTTTTTGGAGGGCAATTGGGGTTAAGTAACTTGCCCAAGATCACAGGGCTAGGTTTTTGTTTGTGTGTACGTTAAGTGTCTGAGGCCGGATCCGAACTCAGGTCCTTCTGATTCCAGGGCCGACCCTCTACTCACTGTGCCACCTAGCCGCCCTCTGGGAGTATTCTTTTTGGGATCTTTTTCAGGAGGTGATCAGTGGATTCTTTCAACCTCTATTTTGCCCTCTGGATCTAAAACATCAGGGCAATTTTCCTTGATAATTTCTTTAAGGATGATTTCTAGGTTCTTTCTTTGATCATGGCTTTCAGGCAGTCCAACAATTTTTAAATTATCTCTCCTGGATGTATTTTCCAGGTCAGTGGTTTTTCCCATGAGATATTTCACATTGCCTTCTATTCTTTCATTTGTTTGGATCTACTTAACAGCATCTTGATTTCTCATAAAGTCATTAAATTCCATTTGTTCCAGTCTAACTCTGAAGGAATGAATCTCCTCAGTGAGCTTTTGAGATTCTTTTTCCATCTGGCAAATTTGGCTTTTTAAGGCATTCTTCTCATTGCCTTTCTGAGCCTCTTTTGCCATTTGAGTTAGTCTATTTTTTAAGGTGTTATTTTCCTCAGTCAGGCTGTTGGCTGTCATTTCATACTTTTCTTGCATCTTTTTCATTTCTCTTCCCAAATTTTCCCCCACTTCTCTTTTCTGCTTCTTAAGGTCCTCTATGCCCTGTAGCCACCTTGTATTTTCATTTGGGGCTTTTGGTGCAGGAGTTCTGACCTCACAGTCCTCCTCCATACTTTGATCCTCTTTGCCCCTAAAATAGGAGTCCAATGTTGAATTTTTCTGTATATTTTGTTTCTTTTGCCCAGGCATGTTGCCACTTAATTACTTGATTTTTGGGCTTGCTGCCACAGTAAGACTCTGGCACCAGAAAGGAGAGCTTCCTCCCAAATGTGGGGTCTTCACAACTTCTGCAGGTTGGGTGGCCTCTGCAAAGCCTCCACCCGCTCTGGCAAATTAGATACACACCCCAAACTTCCCCCCCAGACCACAATCCAGTTCCAGGCAGTTTAAAGCAAGAATGATTAACCCCTAGACTGATTGCTGAGTCTCCCTACAGTTTGCAGACCAGGAGCTAGAGGGGCCACTGATGATGCAAAATGGCTTCTGTGCTTCTTTTCTTCAGTGGCTTTTCGCCCCCAGGGGAGGAAGCCACGTGTTCCCCAAATACTGGTCCCAAAGTCCATAGGGCACTAACCTCTCACTTTGTCCTAGCCATATCTGTGCTGATAATTCTGGAATAGCCACAGCTGCTGGTGTTCTGGGGTCCCTCAAGCTGCTGCTGGCCCAGCCGCCCTGGAGCTAAAACCCCAACTCAAGCTGACCTGGGCTCAGCTCCCACAGTGCTGTGCTCTCGGTTCCCAGTGTGCTGTGCTGCCTGCTCTCAGAGCGCTGCACTGGCCGCTACCTGCAGGGCTGCTGGGCTGTCCTCAGCAGGATGTTAGCTTCTCTGTGTTTTTCTTTGGGTGCTGGGGCTCCAGAAGTTGTTCAGAGTCCCCTTTTACATTATTTGGAAGTTGTGTGGGGCAGAGCATGTTGGAAGTGCTGTTTCTACTCCTGAGCTCTGGCTTTTAAATCAGGAAAGTCTGGAAGTACTTTATTTCATTAAATGACCATCTGCTTTCCAGAAAGATTATGCTCAGTTTTGCCAGGTAGTTAATCCTTGGTCGTAGTCCTAGCTCTTTTGCCCTACACAATATCAAATTCCAATCCCTCTGATCTTTTAATGTAGAAGCTGCTAGGTTCTGTGTGATCCTGACTGTAGTTCCATGACATTTGAATCGTTTCTTTTTGGATGCTTGCAGTATTTTTCCTTCATCTTGTAATTCTTGAATTTGGCTACTATATTTCTTGGAGTTTTCAATTTGGGATCTCTTTCAGGAGGAGTCCAGTGAATTCTTTTGATAACTATTTTATCTTCTGATTCCAGGACTTCAGGAGAGTTTTCTTTGACTATTTCTTGGTGGATGTCATCCAGGCTGCTTTTCTCACCATGGCTTTCCAGTAGACCAATAATTCTTAAGTTCTCTCTCCTGATCTGTCCTCTAGGTCAGTTGTTGTTTTTTCTAGTGTGATATTTTACACTTTCTTCCAATTTTCAATCTTCATGTTTTGTTTGATTGACCCTTGGTGCATCATGGAGTTCTAAGTTTCAATTCGACTGATTCTAATTTTTAGCAAATTATAGTTCTTGGTTAATTTTTAAAAGTCCTTTTTTAAGGAAGGTATTTTTTCCAATTACTTCACTCATTTTACTTTTTAAGGATTTTTTTTCTTCAGTGAAACATTTTTTCCAATTTTGTCACTCTAGATTTAAATTTGTCTTCTGCCTCCCTAATTTGGTCTCTGAAATATTTCTTAAGCTCCTCCAAGAATGCTTTTTTGGGCTTGAGACCAGTTTATATTTCCTTCTGTGGTTTCAGGTGTGAGTATAGAGTCCATGCTGTCTTCTGTATTTGGTTATTCTTGATCTCTATAATAAGCACTGATCTATTTTCTTGCCTTGTCCTTCTCCTTCTCAGCTTCCTTCTTTCCCTTTGTAATTTCCTATGTCCTAATTTCTCAAGCTAAGGGCCTGGTTGTTGACTTTGTATGCTGTAGCCTCTGGGTGTCTAGTTTGAGGCCAAGGCAGCAGTCTCAATGTTCCCCCTGAGGTATGCTGAGGTGCATACCGTGATCTGTGGAGGAGTGGTGGTCTGGCCACTTCAGATTTCTGCCTGTATACCTCTGGTCTACAACTCAGGGAGGCTTTTGCTGGTCAGGTGAGGTGGGGCTCTTCCTTCAGACTCCTTGCTGCCTCAGTTACACCCCTTATCAATGACTCCCAAGCCTAGGCTATTTCCACTATCTCAGGATTTCACTCTGGGTGGTACACTTATCTTTGGGTTTTCTAGGTCAGGGAGGGGGGATTGGAGCAGCCAGAGTTTACTTTGTCATCCTGGGCCCCGGAAGGACAGGCAGGCATTTTTTAAACTTCCAGGCTGGGGGCTGATTGTCCCAGAGGAAGCTGCTGTCTCTGCTTGGTGCCGGAGCCCTCTCTTACCCAGCTCCATTGATTTCTCCCATCCTGTGGTGAGATGCTGGTGGGATTTCTGCGAATTGCCCTTGGGATGGGTGAGTCTGCTGGCTGGGGCTCCTTCTCTCTCTGCTGTAGTCCACCCTTTAGTCTGACCTGCTGCAGCCCCCACATACTCCACACTCCCCCTGTCTTGACCCATGTGGGCACTTCCCTGGCCTGGATTCTGCCATACTCTGTCTCCCAGTGGATTCTGTCACTCCAAAATCCATTCACATTCACTTTTTAAGGTTTAGTGACAGAATTCATGGAGGAGCTAAGAGAAATTACTGCTTACTTTCCTTCATCTTGGCTCTACCCCTCTGAGTGTTGTTTTGATGTATATTTATCTTGTTATTAGTGATAATGAAACAATTTTATAATTGTTGTTGAGAGTTTACAAATGTTCTTTTTATGCATTTATCCATTTCTTTTGATTACTTACTTATTGGGTAATGCTTTTGCAATTCCACATTTCTGTTAGTTATTTATATATCTTTTATAACAAATGATTATCAAAGAAATTTGATATAGATTTTTCCCCGGTTTGAACACTTTTCTTTAATTCTTGATGCATTAATTTTGCTTTTGAAAATTATTTTTCCAATTTTGTGGACTCAGAACTGTCCACATTTCCTTGGTAATTTCTTCTATTCCTTAGTGATCAAGAGTTCCTATTCTACCATAGGGTGAAAAGTTAAGCTTCTCCTCACCTATTTTTTTGTAAGGTGTGATGTTTAATATTCAGATGTTGCATAATTTTAAAATTTATTTTAAAACATAGTATAAATATTTAATCAAGCCCAATTTCTACCAGATTTCTTTCCACTTT
This sequence comes from Gymnobelideus leadbeateri, assembly GCA_011680675.1. Taxonomy (NCBI): domain Eukaryota; kingdom Metazoa; phylum Chordata; class Mammalia; order Diprotodontia; family Petauridae; genus Gymnobelideus; species Gymnobelideus leadbeateri. Next base: position 104,840 of record WOXC01004934.1, read on the forward strand.
TTGAAACAATTTTCCTTTCCTAAGTAATTTTGTATTTTGGAATTTATTGAACATTTGATAACTTAATTCTATTATTTCTGATTATCCCTTACTAAATCTATTCTGTTGATCCACTTTTCTATTTCTTAAAGCAAAAATAAATTGATTGGATGTGTGTTGTGTTATACTGTTTTTCATCATTTCATTTGATATTTTCCCTTATTTTATTCTATCAAATAAATTTTGCTATTGTTTTGTAAAGCTCTATAAATAATCCCCTTGGTAGTTTGATTAGAATCCTATTAAAATTGCAAATTAACTCTGACGGTGTTTTCACTTTTATTTTATATTTTATTATCCTGAAATGCCCCAGTTATGAGCAATGATTATTCCTCCAGCTATTTAAACAGTTCTGCATTTTATTAAGGATTATTCTGCTACTGAATCTGTGAAACTATTGCATGTACTTTGGAAGAGAGACTCCAAATTATTTTATGAACTTTTTACATATTTAGAAAGAGATTTCATCTATTATTACATCTTGGATTTTGTTATTATAGAAAATACTGTTTATTTTTGTGTGATTATTTTGTATCGAGAAAATTTTTGAATCTGTAGCTCATTTCAAATTAGCATGTTTGTTGATTCTATAAAATTTTCTATGAAAACCATCATGTCATCAGCAAGTAGTGGATAATTTTATCTTCTTTTTTGCTATATTTATATCATAATGTTTTCTCTTTTCTTATTATTATTGCTAATTTTTAAAATTATATTAATTAATAGTGGGGAGAGGTAGCATTTCTTAGGTGTTTTATTTTGAGATAATAATGTGATTTTGGAAAGTAATTTTTATGATCAATTATTTTGTTTTCCTGATATTGAACTATTTTCACATCTTTTGTATGAATTCAACTTAGTTATAATACATGATATTCTGCTTTCAAATATTTGGTTGAATTAATTTAAAATATTTAAAAAAAATAAAACAATATTAAGCAGTATTCAGCACTGATATTGTCCTATAATTCTCTCTTTGCTTTATCTTTCCTTGGTTTAAAAATTAGAATTACATTTAGCTCATAAAGGAGATCAAAATGGCTTTCCTCATCTTGTCTGAGGGAACAATTTGTATAGCACTGGTATTAATTTTTATTTTATATTTTGATGAAAATATCTTGTAAATCCATCAGCATTAGGAATTTTTCTTTTGCTTGTTCTTTTTATCAAAACCCTTTCATTTTCTGATTTTGGATTACTCATATTCTGTTATTTTGGGTATTTTATATTTTTGAGGCTATCACTTTTACTTTTGTTTCTTCAACTTTATTAGCATATAACTGTTCATATTGGATTCTTATAAGTCCTTTTTTCTTTCTTGCTCAGTGGCATTTTTCATCTTATTTGCTTGTTATTTTGTTGACTTGATTTTCTGCCTTATTTTTTTTTTATTCATGCTGGCCAAAAGTTTATTGATTTTAATCTCTTCAAAGAGTTAAATTTTCGTTTTATAATTTTTACCAAACTATATCCATTTCATCTATTTTTATTCTAATTTTCAATTATTTTTGCATTACTTATTGAGTTTCTAATTTAAAAAATGTATATTCAGTTCACTAATCTTTTCCTTTTTAATCCATATTTTAGTGATCTATTCACCACACCTGGAGGACTGCTCTAGCTGCCTTACAGAAATTTTGGTTTATGCTTTCTTCATTATCATTATCTTTTACACAACTGCTCATTATTTCTATATTTTCTTCTTTGATCTTAATAATTTAGTTTTTTAATAATTGATTTTCTAATTAATTCTTTGTTCTTTTTCTTGTGCTCCCTGATCTGATTATTAGTTTTCTTTTGTTGTAGTTGCAACAAGCACAGAAGTAGTTCACACCTTGTTTCAGTCTGTTAAGAAACAGAACATGTGAACTCCACAACTTGTGAACCCTAGAACTTGTGAACTGCTGGTGAGGGGCTAATGACTATATAAGGAGAGCCCCAGGGCTAGGAATAGCAGGAACTGAGAAGAAGAGTCTTGTGGTGGCAGAGTCAAGAAGGTGAAAACTTGTGGTATCCCAGCACTCTGTCTGCTCTGTGTTGATGTTTGTTTATGGTACTTTGTACAGAAAGCCTGGGACCTTACTGGAAGCCCTGAAAGAGGATTTTCTGGTTGTATGTATACAGAAGTCCTGGAGGAAGGTTTTGGAGGTCCTGGGACTTTAGTGATGATTTGTGCGGACCTCTTAAACCTTGTTAGTGGGTCTGTGTTGATTTCTATGTTGATGATTTGTGTTGAGTTCTCAGACCTTGTTGGTGGGTCTGAGTTGCTTTCACAGGCAGATAGTGGATTGATGATGGTGCCAGCAATGTGTATGGATATTATTGTGGCTCTGTTAATCTTTGTTTTCCCAGAAACAGGAACTGTGAAGGACGTGAGGTAGACTGGACACTGTGAGCTTCAATATGGAACAGGAACAGAATGAAGAACTTGACATGGAGCTGGACAAGGAACTGGGAGCTCCCTTCCTTTGAATGCAGGTGATAATTGCAGCTGGGACCATGGAAGAGGAACCAAGGAAGGTGAGAGCCAGCCTTGAGTCAAGCTGAAAGAAGACTTTACTTGGATATTGTGTACTGACTGAGAAGATTATGATTTGCTTATGACCAAGAAGTGGATGGCCTGTGTATTTTCCACTACCTCTTAAGAGGGTATTGAGTAGTGACTAATGACTGAGTAGTGACTGATGATTGAATAATGTCTGATGACTAAATAGTGACTGATTTGTAACTTACTGTGCCCCAGGAGTGGAGAACTTTGACTATTGTATTTTGGACCCCTTAAGGAGGCATCCTTATTGATGACTGAATGATTGAGTTACAAAATGATGGTACTATATTGAAAATTGCTGTGACCACTTTGGTGAAAACTATGTGGCCATTATAATGATAAGACATTGTGAATGCTGCATTTTGATTTTCTGTGATAAGTTGTAACATTGTGAATACTGTACCTTGATTCTCTGTGAATGCTTTGCTTTGATTTATTGAATAGAGTGTTCACCATGCTATGTAATCAGAACCTTGAAAAATGTTCACAACTGCAGTCCTCTGGAAAGTTGCTTGTGTATGGCTTTACAGCAGTCTATAAAATATTTCTATCTTTTTACATGTATTTGGAATACCTCTGTGCCACAATGCATGGGCATTTTTTTTTGCTGAGAAGTATCTGAAATTACAGTGGTCCACTTCAGAAGATGTCATTATGATTTTAACTAATTTTGCCAAAAAAATATATTCAGTTCTTTAACTTTCTTATTGTTTATCTTCCCAGCATTTTTTATTTACACAAATGCATTATTAACTTCTGTTTTACATCATTCATTTCTGCCAGATTTTGAGTTACAATCATTTCCCCCACCTGTTGTTCCCCAACCCACCCTCCCAGAACAGCAGACCCACAAGACATCCCTTCCTCCAATCTGCTCTCTCCCCTATCCTCTCCCACAACCCCTTCAACCTCTCCATTACAGGAAGTTGAATCTTTGTGTCCCAATGCCTGCACATCTTATCTTCCAATTATGAGCAAAAGAGTATTAATAATAGTATTTATATATATTTGAAACATTTAATCTTAAGACCTTGGATTTCAGATCCATTTTCTTCCTCCCTTGTCACCCATTCCCTCTGGGGAGATAAGTAATTCAGTATATATTGTACATGTCTAGCTATGCAAAACATCACCATAGTAGATATATTGTACAAGGCTGCTTATAATTCCCTCCCCCTCATCCCACCCCCCACCTGTTCCATTCCCTACTTGATCCTGTCCCTCTTCCATAGTGGGTACCTCCAACCTCCCCTCCCCCCAAGGATGCCCTCCCATCCATCATCCCTCCTCTCCTCCCCTTTCCCCCCATTCTGCTGTAGGTTGAGATGTCCCACCTAGTATGTATGTCATTCTCTCCCTGAACCAAATTCAATGAGAATGTGGTTTCGCCTTTTTGCCTTGCTATTTTTTCCCTCCCCTGCAACTACTTACCCCTGCTTCCTCTACATGAGATAGTTTACCCCACCCTGTCTCTCCCCATCTCTTCCTGCCACTTTCCTCTCTCACCTCACAACTTCACCCCTTGAGTATCCTCCCTTCCCAACAAATTCAAACGATGCCCTCTATCCATGTATAACTGTAACCATATACATACACATTCACATATGTATTCACATGACCATACACCCTTCTCCCATTATTTTCAGAATGAGAAAGAATTCCTCAGTCACAGTTATTGTTTTTCCATATAGGAATGTAAATAGTTCAACTTTGATAAGTTCCTTTTGATTTATTTTCCTTAATTACCTTCTCAGGCATCTCTTGCTTCTTGCATCTGGATGTCAAATTTTCTATTCAATACTGGATTTTTCCTCAAGAGTGCTTGAAAATCCTCTATTCCACTGAATGACCATATTTTCCCCTGAAACAAAATACTGAGTTTTGCTGGGTAGGTGACCCTTGGGTTCATTCCCAGCTCTTTTGCCCTGTGGAATATCATATTCCATGCCCTTCAATCCCTCAGTGTAGAAGCTGCCAGGTCCTGGGCTATTCTGATTGTGTTTCCACAATATTGAAATTGTTTCTTCCTGGCTGCTTGTAGTATTTTCTCCCTTATCTGGGGATTCTGGAACCTGGCTATAATATTCCTAGGAGTTTTCTTTTTGGGATCTTTTTTAGGAGGTGATCAGTGGATTCTTTCAACCTCTATTTTGCACTCTAAAACATCAGGGCAATTTTCCTTGAGAATTACTTGAAGGGCGATTTCTAGGTTCTTTCTTTGATCATGGCTTTCAGGTAGTCCAATAATTTTTAAATTGTCTCTCCTGGATCTATTTTCTAGGTCAGTGGTTTTTCCCATGAGATATTTCACATTGCCTTCTAATCTTTCATTTGTTTGGATCTGCTTAACAGCATCTTGATTTCTCATAAAGCCATTAGCTTTCATTTGCTCCAGTCTAACTCTGAAGGAATGAATCTTCTCAGTGAACTTTTGAGATTCTTTTTCCATCTGGCAAATTCAGCTTTTTAAGGCATTCTTCTCCTCATTGCCCTTTTGGGCCTCCTTTGCCATTTGAGTTAGTCTATTTTTTAAGGTGTTGTTTTCCTCAGTCAGGCTGTTGACCCTCATTTCGTACTTTTCCTGCATCCTTCTCATTTCCCATTCCAATTTTTCCTCCACTTCTCTTATTTGATTTTTAAAGTCCTTCTTAAGGTCCCCTATGGCCTGTAACCCCCTTATGTTTTCCCCTGGGGCTTTTGGAGCAAGAATTCTGACCTCACAGTCCACTTCCCACTCCATGCTTCGACCCTCCTTGACCCCAAAGTAGGAGTCTAGGGTTGTATTTTTCTGTTTAATTTGTTTCCTTTGCCTTGCCATGTTGCCACTTAATTACTTGACTTTTGGACTTGTTGCCACAGTATGTCTTTGCTGACAGACAGGAATTTTCGTCCTGAACATGTGGGAGGGCAACTTCCATTTCTGGCAAGCTGTAAACCCAGCCACAACTTCCACCCCAGATCACAATCCAGATCCTGGGAGGTTAAAGCAAGAGAGATTACCCCCCAAGCCTGATCGCTGGATCTCCCTACAGTTTGCAGGCCAGGAGCTGGAGCTGCCTCCGAAAACTACAAAATGGCATGTCTCCTCAGTGGCTGCTAGCCCCCAGGGGAGGAAGCCGATGCATTCCACAAATACTGGTCCCAAAGTTCATAGGGAATTAACCTCTCACTTTGTCCTAGGCATTTCTATGTTGATAATTCTGGAATCACCGCAGGTGCTGGAGTTCTGGGGTTCCTCCAGCGGGCTGCTGGCCCTGCCGCCCTGGGGCTAAAACCGCAACTCAGGCGGATTGGACCTGTGCTCGGCTCCCCGCACTCTGAGTGCTGAGTGCTGCTGGCTCCCAGACTGCTGCACTGGTCCTTCCTGCAGGGCTGCTGGCCTGTACTCAGTTGGAGGTTAGCTTCTCTGTGTTGTTCTGTGGGTGCTAGGGCTCCAGAACTTGTTCAGAGTCCCCTTTTACATAGTTTTGATGAAATCCATTGGCAGAGTGGCTTGGACAGCTGTTTCTACTCTGCCATCTTGGCTCCGCCCCCTCTTCTCAGCTTTTTTTTTTGTAAACTCTGAACAAGGAACATTGGCAACTCCCATTAATGTGCTATTTATTTGACTTCACTCATTCCATTTATTTCCCTTTTGTATTTAGATTTAGGGTTATTTGGGATAGCATATTGTAATTTCCTTGGATGTCTGTATTGTGAATTTTTATTTTTATTTTTTTTTTGGATAACAAGTCTATAACCCTTACTTTTTTTTCCTTTTCTTATGCAATCTATACAGACTTAATTTTGTAGCAACCTCTCATTTTTATTCACTTGATTTGTTTTCTGCTCTTTAGACATATTTCTTATAAATAACAGATTTGGGGGTTGCCTTAATTTTAGTATCCTTTTAGTTTTTATAACTATATTAAATCATTAGACTATTACCTTGTTGGACTTCTTGTTTTCTTTTACTGTGAAAGTGGCTATAAATTCTCTTTTCTCTTTCTCTAGAATATGATTTCTTTCTCTTTCCCTCCCTCCTTCCCTCCTTCCTTCCTTCTTTCCTTCCTTCCTTCCTTCCTTCCTTCCTTCCTTCCTTCCTTCCTCCCTTCTTTCCTTCCTTCCTTCCTTCCTCCTTTCCTTCCTTCCTTCCTTCCTTCCTTCCTTCCTTCCTTCCTTCCTTCCTTCCTTCCTTCTTTCCTTCCTTCTTTCCTGCCTTCCTTCTTTCCTCCCTTCCTTCTTTCCTTCCTCCCTTTCTCTCTCTCTCTCTCTCTCTCTCTCCCCCCCCCACCCCGTCATTCAACGTCACATAATAGAGGATTTCTGGCGGTGGGTCTGCATGGAGGCAAGTTGGTGGAGAAGGGAAATCATCTCAGCTCTCCCAACATTCCTTTCCAAACCGCTGTAAAAATGCATCAAATTAAAAAAAAAAAAGGTCAGAATAAGGCATACTTCCAAACCAAGATAACTTAGGAAGTTGGAAAGGGAGATCTGTTACACAGGGCTGGAGACTGGACAGGAGCCAAGATTATGAACTACAGTGGCGGGACTAGGTGGTGATGACAGGAGCTGCATCAATTTTGGGAGCGAGTCAAGCCAGAGATAGTAATAGAGTCTGGCAACTAGTCAGAAAGATTATGGCGACCCATATGCAATTCCATTACCTATACTGACTTCTGGATCATAGTTAAAGGGTAGAAAGGAGTAATTCTGGTTTATAGGGGTCAGAAATCCTGAGAGGAAGTGTCTTTTTCAGTCATGAGCAACCAGAAAGACACCATCCAGATGCCAAGTAACAATAGTCTGGATCACAGAAGATTTATCAGTTATTACATTAAAAAAGTGAAGGGCTTGGTATATGCTATTCTGAATGGAAAAAGAGCTGGGATTAAAACCAACACTAATCAACCCAGCAAAACTGAGCATAATTATTTGTGTATGTGTGTGTGTGTGTGTGTGTGTGTGTGTGTGTGTGCGTTTGTATGTGTGTGTGTGTGTGTGTGTGAAAATTTAATGAAATGGAGGAGTTTTATGCATTTTTGTTGAAAAGTTCAAGAGTTGGGGAACCTAGGAGGCACAGTGAATAGAGAACCAACCCTGAAGTCAAGAGGACCTGAATTCAAATGCAACCTCAGACACTTAACAATTACTAACACTGTGACCTTGGGCAAGTCACTTAACCTCAATTGCCCTGCCTTCCCCCCTCCCAAAAGACACATAAAATGAAAAGAGAAGTCCAGAGCTCAGTAGAAAATGGGACTTTCAAAAACAACCACTCAAGAAGCTTAAAAAGGTAAACATGAAAGAGAAATAATACGGAACTGAATAAGGTTAGAATTACTTCTATCAGTATTAGGGCATTTGAAAGGATTAAACATAGAAAGAGGAAACAAAAGTTAGTTATATTGGGATGATAGAAAGAAATGAATAGGCAAGAAATAAGGGCATTCTACAAGCAGAGTAAAGGGAAAGGAAGATTAGGGAAAATTATCTTACATAAGAGTGGTATGTAAGGGAGAGCTTTTCAGGTGGAGGGGAAAATGGTGGTCGTATAGGCAACAGCTGAACCCCACTCATATCTAAATTGTTTCAAGGAAGGAAATATGTACATATATATGTATATATATATATATATATATATATAATGCACAGATATATGTATATATACATACATACATATATGAATATATATTTCAATTACTGATAGAAATCTCTCTTACCCAATAGGGAAGTAGGAGGGGATAGAGATAAGAAGGGAGAGCAATAAGAGGGTAGGACAGATAAAAGGAGACAACAATCAGAAGCAAAATGAACTTTAAAGGAGGGACTGGGGGAGAGAGAGAGAGAAGAAAATAAAATAAAATGGAGGAAAATGCAGTTAATAATCATAACCATGAATGTGAATGCAATGAACTAACCCATAAAATTGTAGCAGATAGCAGAATGGAATAGAAATCAGAATCCAATAGTATGTTGTTTATAAGAAGCACACTTGAAACAGATAGATATACAGAGTTCCAATAAGGGACTGGAGCAAAATCTATTATTCTTCCATTAAAGTGAAAAAGGACACAGGTCACAAACATGATCTCAGACAAATCTAGAGAAAAAATAGAACTAATTAAAAGGGATGAGCAGAGGAAATGTGTCTCATGAAAAGGAACCTGAGACAATAAAATAATGCCTATATTAATCATATATGCACAAAGTGGCATGACATACAAATTCTTAAAGAAATAATGAAAGGAATAGAGGAAATTGACAGTAAAACTGTACTAGTGGGAGACATCAGCTCTCCCCTCCCATAGCTAGACAAGTCTAATAATAAAAGAAAATTAAAGGACATGAATGAAATTTTAGAAAACCTAGATATGATGTACTTCTTCAGAAAACTGTTTGGGAATAAAAAATAGCATAGATTTATCTCAGTTGTATGTAGTACCTTCTCAAAAACTGACCATATGTTAGGGCAAAAAAAAATCTCTTAAATGCAAAAAGTCATAAGTATTAAATGAATTCTTTTCAGTCTAATGCAATTAATAAAAAATTATTAAAGGGCCATGGAAGCATAGATTAAAAATTAATTGGAAATTAAATGATTTAATTCTAAAATAATGAGTAGGTTAAAGAACAAATAATAGAAACAATCAATAATTTCATTAAAAAAGATGATAACAATGAGATGGCATTCCACAATGTGTGGGATGCAGCCAAAGCAGTACTTAGGGGAAAATTTATGTCTCTAAGTGCCTACATGAATAAATGAGAGAAACAGCAGATCAATGAACTGGGCATGGAATTAAAAAAAGTAAAAATACAGAAAAGAAATAAATTTTAAAAATTGCCAATTAAACAGTAAAAAGAAATCCTGAAAATCAAAGGAGAATTTAATAAACTTGAAAGTAAAAGTATCAACACACACACACACACACACACACACACACACATGCGCACACACACATATATATATATAACTAGCAATTGGTTTTATAAAAAAACTTCATTAACATAGATAAGAAGGAAACCAAATTGCTAGTATAAAAATTTTAAAGAAGTGTATGCATCACCAATGAAGATGAAATTAAAGCGATAATTAGTAACCCTTTTGCTCAATTATTTGCCTGTAAAACTGTCAACTAAGGGAAATTGATGGATATTTATGAAAATATAAACTGCTCAGATTAGCAGAAGAGGAAATCAAATAATTTAATAATCCTATCCTATAAAAATAAATAAATTAAATAGTCATTGAGCTCCCTAAGAAAAAGTACCTATGACCTGATGGATATACAAGTTAATTCTATCAAACGTTTAAAGATCATTCAAATTCAATACTATAGGGGCAGAGCAAAGATGGTGGAGTAGAAGCACACACTTGGCATGAACTCTCAGTCCAATCACTTCCAATACATGTAAAAAATGACTCTAAATAAATTTTAGAGCTACAGAACCCACAAAGTGACAGAGAGAAACAAATCTCCTAATGAAGGCAGCCTGGCAGGCCAGCAGGAAGGGTCTATTGCATTGTGCTGGGAGACAAACACAATTCTGTGTGAGTGACACCAAACCCAAAAGGTCCCAACCAGCGATGCCCAGAGCAGACTTTAGGAGAGTGAATCACCAGCAGCTGTGGTGGTTTCCTGACTTCTTAATCCATAAACACCTAAAAAAAGTAAAAGGTCACTGTGGAACTCTATTGGAACACAGGGACAGAAGAGCTAGATCTCTCCAATGCCACCAGGCAGAGAAGTGGCTGAGATGGGGTGGCTGCAGCTGCTGCCACATGGCCGTCTCCAGAGATAGAGGCCTGCAGATTGTAGGGGGATCAAATGACCATTCAAAGAGTAATCATTTTGCTTTAACCTGCTTGGATCTGGATCGTGGTCTTGGGTGGTGGTCCTGGGGTGTGTGGCCAGTGTGAGAGAGCTTGTGGGAGCTATAGAAAGGGCACCCTCCTGATAGCTCCAGCAGCTGTGAAAACCCCAGACATTTGGGACAAAGCTCTCTCCATTGTGGAAACAGAGTTCTACAGTGGCAAAGAGCTAAAAAACCAAGTAATTGACTGTCAAGACAAGCATTGGAGAAGAATCATAAAGAGACCATAGATTCCTTTTTTGGGGACAAAAAGGATCAAAGCATAGAATGGGAGGAAAACAACAAAGTCAGAACCCCTGCATCAAATGCTTCCAAGAAAATTATGAACTAGTTTCAGGACATGTATGGGCTCAAGAAGGATTTTGAAACTCAGGTAAGAGAAGAGCAGGGAAAATTGGGAAGGGGAATGAGAATGATGCAAGAAAATCATGTGAAGGAAGTCAATAGCCTGCTAAAGGAGAGCCCCCCAAAATAATGAAGAAAATAATACCTTAAAATAGACTAACTCAAATGGTAAAAGAGGCCCCAAAAAGCCAATGAGAAGTAGAATGTCTTAAAAGGCATGGAAAAGCAATTTCAAAAACTCACTGAAGAAAATAATGTCTTCAAAATTAGATTGGAACAATTGGAAGCTAATGACTTTATGAGAAATCAAAATACTATAAAACAGATCCAAACAAATGAAAAAATAGAAGGCAATGTGAAATATCTCATTGGAAAAACCACTGACTTAGAAAATAGACTCAGGAGAGATCATTTAAAAAATTATTGGACTACCTGAATGCTGTATTTAAAAAAAAGTGTGGGCATATGTATGTACATGTAGACATAGATAGAGGGCACAGGATGAGTTGAATATGAAGGGATGATATCTAAAAATAATCTTTTAGGGGGTAGAGTCAAGATGTCAGAGTAGAAACAGGACTTCTATTGGGCTCCTGCTTCCACTTGCTCCAATTCATTTAAAAGGTGACTAAACAAACCTGGGGGCTACAGAACCCACAACATGACACAGAGAAGCTAACCTCATGCTGAGAATAGCCAGGCAGGCTAGCAGGAAGTAGCCAGTTCAGCTTGTTGTGAGCTGAGCCCAGCCCTGTGAGAACTGGAGGTTTTAGCCTCAGGGTCACCACAACCAGCCACTAGCTGGAGGGACTTCAGTCATCAGCAACTGTAGTGGTTTACAGAATTATCAACCCATAGATGTTAAGGACAAAGTGAGAGGTCAGTGCAGTGTGGACTTTGTGAACAAGGAGTTCTGGAGTGGGTTTAGGCCTTTACCCTCTAGAGGGAGAAGCAGCTGAGGTGCTGTGGCAGTTCAGCTGCTGCCACATGGCTGCTTCAGAGCTCCTGGTATGCAGATTGTAGGGGGACCAAGTGACCAGTTGGAGGGGTAAACACTTTTGCTTTATTCTGCTTGGATCTGGATTGCCTTCTACGGTGCAGGTCCTTGGGTGCATGACCAGTTTGCCAGAGTGTGTGGAAGCTTCAGAGAAGGCACCCAACTAATAGCTCCAGCAGCTGTAAAAACCCCAGCTATTGGGACAAAGCTCCCGCCTCTGGTAGCAGAATTCTACTGTGGCAAAAAGCTCAGAAGTGAAGTAATTGAGTGGTAAAATGAGCAAATGAGGAAAGCAAGGCAAGCAGAGCTGTCTGACTCTGGATTCCTTTTTTGGGGACAAAAACAATTGGGGCATGGAACAGGAGGAAGACAATGAAGTCAAATCTCCTGCACCAGAAGCTTCCAAGAAAAAGATAAGCTGCTTATAGGCCATAGAGGAGCTTAAGAAGGGTTTTGAAAACCAAATAAGAGAAGTGGAGGAAAATTTGGGAAGAAAAATGAGAATGAGGCAAGAAAATTATATAATGAAGTCAACAACCTGACTGAATAAAATAACTTGAAAAACAGACTAACTCAAATAGCAAAAGAGGTTCAAAAAGGCAATGAGAAGAATGCCTTAAAAAGCCGAGTTTGCCAGATGGAAAAATAATCTCAAAAGCTCACTGAAGAGAATCGTTCCTTCTGAATTAGATTGCAGCAAATGGAACCTATTGAGTTTATGAGAAATCAAGTTATCATGAAACAGTTCCAAACAAGTGAAAAAATAAAAGGCAATGTGAAATATCTCACTGAATAAAACCCCTGACCTGGAAAATAGATCCAGGAGAGAGAGAATTTAAAAATTATTGCACTACCTGAAAGACATGATCAAAATAACAACCTAGAAATCATCCTTCAAGAAATTCTTGGGGAAAATTTTCCTGATGTTTTAGAACCAGAGGGCAAAAGAGAGGTTGAAAGAATCCATCAAACATGCTGAAAAAGATCCCCAAAAGAAAACTCCTAGGAATATTATAGCCAGGTTCCGGAATTCCCAGATCAAGAAGAAAATATTACAAGCAGCCAGGAAGAAACAAGGTCAGAATTGTGGAAACACAATAAGGATAACTCAGGATCTGGCAGCTTCTATAATTAGCATTGGGTTTCATGTCAAAGGATATGAATGCAAATCATGGCCTTAAAACTTAACTATTTCACCACTGTGTGTCTTGGTTTCCTTATCTGCAAAATAAGGAGATTACATGTGATAGTCTGTGTCTTCTCTTTTACCTCTAAGTTTATTATTCTTTGAAGTACTCAAATATATTCCAAATGCAAATTTTGGATAAATTTTTGCAGTTATTTTGGATAATCTTCATCTCTACTATGTTCAACAAAAAATTGACTTTAAGCGTTCAATGAGGTGTCAAGGAAAGTGTAACATTTGAAAATAGAATATATATGTATATAAACTTTTTGTAAAGGTTATCATAAATATTGTTACTGTCCCCCAGACTAATTGCTTATCAGCCCAAGGCAATCAATAATTTAAATCAGATGGGTAGAAATGGGTAATATATTTTAAAATTATTATTGTTGTATTACTATCTATTTCCTGAAGACACAATATAATAAAATACATTTAGGAAGAAAAAAATTCAAGACTGATGATTTTTTGGTTATTGTTTACAATTGTGACATTTAAGGTGACCTTAAAAAAAAAACAACACTCAATCTCTGCTTTCATGATATCTTCTCTGAGACTTGTGGGGATAAATAATTTAACCTGCCATAGAAACTTACAAAAGAATGGTTCAGGGAGAACAAAAGAGTTTTTGAATTCAATGGCTTCCTAAATCCTTTAAGGTTTAATAGTCTTCAAGTTATGACAAAGAAATAAGTTAATAGCTTTAATAGCTGTTGATGATTTTCTTTCTACAAAGAATACTTTTAAAAGCTTGATGACCACAGATATAGCTCATTGCATGCCAGCAGAATGAGGTCATCATGGGGATAAAACCTTCAATGTTTAAAAGTGTTTTATCAGTTCAACCTCCGTCCTGTAACTAAAGATGATGGCAAATAGGTCAGAGGCTCAAATCTGGTGCTGACAGAATGGAATGTTAGACCAAAGAGTTCTTGGCTTTGACTCTTAGCTTGAATTCCAGTGAAGGAAAAAAAAACATGTAAAGACAGGTTTTGATACCAGATCAAGTGGTGAAATTCCAAGAGTATCTCCAATATTTGTAGATGCAAATTCATATAGAACTATATGAATTCAATTAGAGCATCTTGTTCATAAGAATCTCATACTTGTTTGTCATTATTATCTGCCTTGACAAGACCTATACGTTGAGAGAAACAAATTCAAATAACTAAGGATCTGTGATTTCAAAGTGTATGGAACTTTAGTTGTAGGAAAGCCACCTACTCAGATGGTCAGACTTGGATGATAGAGCATAATTCCTAGAGAAGTTGGGCTACTGTTGAGGGTTACCCAGCTAGTATCAGTGGTCTGATTTGAATCTCAGTCTTCTAGACTCCAAGCCCAACATTTTAAGCACTGCTCTGCCTCTATGAGATTAGTGACTTCAATCCCTGGACAGTTGTGTACAATAAAACTTAAGTCCTTAACCTTTATTACAGGGTCTTATAGTAGTCTGAAAAAGTTAAAACTCTTTGCTATTACTTCTAATGTAAAATATATCCTCCTTTGTTCAACTTTTAAAGCCCTATACAACATGAACCAGATTTAATTTTCTATTCATAATGAATATTACTCCCACAATGGACTACATCATAGGCACTTACTACATATTGATTGATTAATTATAAGAACCTATTGACATGGAAGTCAGGGAGTTCAGGGAGTCCAGGAACCCCAATAACCAGAGTTCCTGGAAAGCAATCTGGAATGAATTCACAGACTCAAGCATTCTCTAAGTCAAGGTGGCAAAGTTTTATTGTTATGCTATATAGCAAGCAAGAGTTCTTAGGGAACCTGCAACCTTAGAGGGGGTTATTATATAGTTTATATAGGTCAACTATAGTAAAACCTACACCAAATATGCTAACTAGGTGAGCCAGGGTGAGATTAGGGAGGATCAAGGAGTGGTTAGTTCTTAAAGGAACATGCACTTTTAATATCTACTGTGCAGGTGTATTGACTAGAATTCACCAGAAAATAGCCCAAGGTGGGGCTGCATGGAGGTGTGCTTTTAGGCTTGAAATGTCATTAAGTCAGGTAGCAGTCAGGGCTGACCAAACTTCCACCAATCATTGTCATGTGTGACAAGATGGATGTTGGTAGTATACATATGTCCCAAGCTGATGAGGGATTCAGGATGTATATAATGAGGTAGGGAGTTAATTATAGATAATCTAGTGAAGAATTCATAGATGCAGCTTGTTATTTTACCAAGGGGAGATAAACATTTGGCTGAGGCTTGATCATGAATGGTTGCTAGGCAGAGAACTGGCAGGCAGAGAAGTGGGCAGAGATAATCCTCTGACTCTAGGGAGATTTGAGGCTAGGGAGAAATGGGATTTTACAAGCTGAAGTTCAAGCACAGGCACCCAAGCACCCCATCACTATCCTACAGGCATTGAATGATACAAGTCCAACTGCCATATTATGAATTAATGAGGGGCCTGATTAGAGAATTTGGTTTCAAAGCCTGACTGATAATTTACCTGTGTGAACTCAATTATTCCAACTCTCTTGATCTCAGTTTCTTCATCTGTAAAATGAGAGGTCTGGATTAGGTGATTGTTAAGGGCCCTTTAAGCTCTCAATTTTATGTACTTGCATGTGATTCAATTTGCTCAATTTTTGCTATTGAAATCAATCCCTAAAACTCTGATGATTTTCCAGTCACTATTATAACACATAAGGACAGCTAGGATGCACAAATTTGTAGCACAGCAGATTAACACATTTTGGAGAAAACTTAAGATTTAGGGGAAAGTCTGCTTTTCCATGTTTTTTCTCTCTTTGAAAAGTTTCTGTACCTATTTGTTGTTGCAGCAGACTAACATATCCACTGACAATAGGTAAGTAAAGCAAACTAATTTGATTCTCACAGTTCTGTACTTTTTCCTGTAGCAAATGTAATTTATAGAACACTCTATTCTATGCAAATGGAAATACTATTGACATGAGAGGACATTATCTGGTCATAGTGACATTTGTCCTGTAACAATCTGAATCTATTAAACATTTAGTTCTTGCTGGTCAGTAACTCACAAACCCAAAGAGATTAAATCTCTGAACTATTCTAGATAATCAGTTTATATGGTGATATAGACCTGCATGGCCCCTTCCTTTCTAGCTGGGTATAGATTCATATCTTTGGAAAGCATGCTAAGATTTCAAACTAGAAGCAAAGAATAAAGTTTTCATTTGCAAGACCCTGGTCTTGAATTTTTTAAAAAACATTCATGGTCTTAATAAAGATTTAAAAGTATATTGTTTATTAAATGCAATTAGTAATTATTTCTGTGGCTTGTCAGTGTAACCCCACTCCCACCCCCAAGCCTGGGACTATTTGCTGAGGGATAGCCCTTTGTGACTTCAAGCTGGATATGAGAGAGAGGAGATATGAGTCTTGATTGGTCAAGAGACTTCTGAGTTTGCAATGTTGTGTATCTGTGTATGGGAGAAAGGGACTTCTTTTGATTCACAGAGACTGCTGCAAGATTAGTGGAGAGAAAGCTCATGAAAAAAAGTGAACTTTTGGATAGGGAATGGAAAATGACTCCTGATATATAGATATATGAGAAAGTAAGCCACAAACATGACTCTATGAATGCAGCTCTAGAGATTTCCAAGAACATACTTTTCTTAGATCATTCTCTGGCCTTGATTGAGCTGGGATCATTTACTCTTGTGAATTCACTCATCTACTCAAATCCACATAACTTCTCTGCTTCCATTTACTCATTATTTGATAAAAAGATTTACTAGCTATCTATAACTATCATTTGTAAAACCACATTTTATTAGGAATATGATAAACTGCTGAGACTAAACTGTTACATTCTATTTTACAGCAAACAGTGGCTTTCATTGTGATCCCATGTCTAAGAAAGCATCATATTCCTAGACTACAATTATTTGAGGTGTGGTAGATAGGTATGAGTCTATCCTTGTACCTTTTGTGGAGATTCAGAGGAGGGCTGGTGCTACACTGATAGTAGCCTAGTGGAAATGGGGCAGGCAAAGTCTAGTCTGGTCATAATTATAGAATCATTCCTTCAGTCATGTGGCCTTCTAGATCCTTAAATGCAGGACTTTTGAGAGAATCCAAACTTTACAGAACAAAGAATGGAATTGGTTTCCCCCACCCAAGTACTTAAATACTTTGAAATTCCATCAGTTTCCCGCTAGCCAACCATAATAGAAGTACTGAAGTAGTAAGCCTTGACATTTCACTGGCTTACGAGGGGCCCATCTTTGTATCCTGAATTCCTGGAACCCAGTGTGCCCCCAGCACCTGCATGATATCTTGCCTGACTGAAGTAGTAAGCCTTGACATTTCACCCCTTACTAGGGGCCCATCTTTGTACCCTGAATTCCTGGAACTCAAGAATCCTCCCCTCGGCTTGATCAGTGAACAGCCTGCCCCAGCCCACATCCTGCACTTGAATGATATCTGCCTGACCAGTCTGCCCCATTATTGTTACTCCTGATACGGTGGTGGTCTTTGACTATTTAAACTGTGTGTCTACTGGGGTTCAGGGCAGCTCCTGGGACTCTATCCCTAGGACTGCCGCTGGCCAGCTAATAAACGCTTCCTGAATTCGATTACTGAGGGTCTTGGCCTGTTGATTCTGTCCGAGTGTCCATTTCAGTACCTGGCACTCCACCACTCCACATGGCTATTTTATACTTAGAAGACCATGAAGTAATGCCAGGAGCCTGATCCTTTAGACATATGAGCTGACCAACTGTCAAGGATGGTCTTAATACAAAAAACAAAATCAAGAAAAAAAAAAACACTAAAACCAAAACGAAGACCAAAAATACCCAAAACCCAAACCCCCCAAAACTCTTAACTTTCATGGAGATTGAGGATGGGTTATTGCTTCCAAGCCCTCTCTGGTTAGTAGTTTTACTGGTGTCTATGTGGAGGGGCCAATCATTAAGCAATAGCTTAGAATAGGCTTGCCTATTGCCATTACACATGTCTGGATGCATAACCACTGGATTGTCACTGCTGCTGGGACCCACTCCACTGTCCATTGCTGATGGGGTCTACATTTCTTCCTGCTTCCTACTACTTTTCATTTCTCTTGGGACCTGCATCTGTGCCTGCTGTTCCCCAAACAATCCGCTGAGGCTCCTGTCAATGCCAACTGCCCTCTGGCTAGTGCTGCTATAAAACTGGGACTTGTGCCTCTCCTACTTTATCCTTTGACTCAGGGCAGGACTACTGCTACTAATAGGGCCTGATCTCTTCAGTTCTATGCAGGGACAGAATATTGCCACAGCCTGAGAGCTACTGAATTTCTGTTGCTAAGGCCTGCTTGTCCCCTTATTTAAAGTTTGACTCTTGGGGCAGCTAGGTGGTGCAGTGAATAGAGAACCACCCCTGGAGTCAAGAGGACCTGAGTTCAAATCTGGCCTCAGACACTTAATTAAAAAACAAAAAAACAAAAAAAAAACTAGCCAGCCATGTTACCTTGGGCAAGTCACTTAAACACAATTGCCCTCCAAAAAGCACAGAAACAAAACAAAACAAAAAACAAAAAACCAAAACCAAAACAAAACAAAACAAAAAAAAAAAAACAACCAAAAATAAAGTTCAACTCTTCCTCATTATGTAGATGATTGCAGCATACCCATATTGCCAGTATGTGAAGGTGCTGCTATTTTGGGGGGTCTTCTTCTGCTCTCATGTACTACAGCCCAGAGGTGCAAGACAGTGACTCTGGTTGGTTCACCACAGTTCATAAAGTTAAAACTATATCAGATGAATCAAACAACTCCAGAGACTTGTGACCAGTCATAGTATGACCTGTGTTCCTCTTCTTGTCAGAGGTCATTCTCTAATTTGCAGAAAAATATTCCTGCTCTCAATTATCCCTCACTGAGAAACTAAGGAATTCCTGACAACTCAGACTCAACAAGCAGCCACCAAGGCGATGGATGTCTAGCTAAAGATTGGCTACCCATGGGGTTGGGGAGAGCATCTGGGGCTTAAACTCTGTAGGGGTCCCTCACTGGAAAGGAGAGAGAGAGAAAGAGAGAGGGAGAGAGAGAGAGAGAGAGAGAGAGAGAGAGAGAGAGAGAGAGAGAGAGAGAGAGGGAGGGAGGGAGGGAGGGAGAGAATCATACAGAGACACAGAGGAAAACAGAAGCAGGGAGATAAAAACTGAAATTCCTAGTTTAGGAAGAATGTGGAAAGTTGACCTCCCTAGAGAGAATTAAGTATTGTTCTTTCAAGTGCCTATCCCAAATATTTAGTGATTACAGAAAAATCCATGTGGAAGAATTCTGTTGGATCTCTAAAATGTCAAACTAAAACAAACTAGCAGAAAATTCAAATACTTCTCTAAGTGCCATTATTAGACAATGCTCTATCTTACAATTCCAGGTATCTGCCTCAGTTTGCATTCTCTTACCTTCAAAATCTCTTACACCACCTCTCAACTACCTGATAATATTCATATGGAATATTGAAAACTGTTTGATCAATTTCATTATCACTTCCAAAATGTCATTCAAAACCAAACAATTCTTTCCTCATTCACACATGGGACTCCCTTAAAGCTAGGAGAGTCCTTTTATTAGTCTTCCCCCAGGAAATTAAGTGATGATAAGCATTTTCAATATAATAATTCTAACAAGGTAAATTTTTTTCTAATCCTTCTGTTTTTGTCCTCTTGTTAGTGTGAGAAAAATCATGACTTTTAACAAACCCCTTCAAAAAAATCAATCCTTCTTGACTTCTTTGAAGGTATATTGAATTGTGAGTAAATGTCCACATACATGTGAAGAAGTATTAACCTAGGTGGTTAGAAGGTCCATGAACAACAGAGCTAATGAGCTTTAAAGATAGTATATCACACTTATCTTTAATGTACAGTTCTTAAAGATACACAAGAATTTTGACATTGGTCTCGACAGAAAAAAGATACTTTCTAATCTTCCCAGAGTGTGGGTCATTTTACACAGAGCAGTTATCATCTCTAGAAGCATCACAGAAAATACCACAAGAAGCATAAATGCTAATCTAGGGCTCTCCTTTCTCTAAGCCAATCAAGTCTTGAGGACAGACTCCATGCCATTCAAGAAAAACAAAATAGCTTAGTTTTGAATGGGAAAGGCAGCTAAGGACATTGCCCCTATCATATATGTTTATTTTCAAAGATGGCATTTGAGAAATTATTTCATTTTTCCATGTATTACCAACAAGAAATTGTTATCCCATTAAAAAACTTTCCACATGTCTGCATCTGAGATATATACCCTATTCATTCGGCAATTTCTATATTCTGTATAATCAGGAACTTCATTTGAAGAAAAACAACTATAAAGAATAAAAATTTGATACAAAACATAGAATAATTATTCTAACTATAGAATGATTAGCCATGGGTTGCTTATATAATGAGTTCCTAAGGATATTCAAAGTAGGATTCAGTTTACACACAAATGAACAAGCCTTTCTCCTAAAGTGAACCTAAAGTGAAGTTATGATATTATTTTAGAACTGCAATGAGTCTTAGAGGGTTTTTAGTACAAGTCCCTCATTTTACAGAGGAGGAAATTGAGGCTCAAAGTGGTGAAGAGACTTGTTTATGATCTCAGTTACTAAGTGGCAAAGTCAAAGATTAAACTTAGTACCTTGGTTCAAACTCACTGTTCATCCCAATATCATTTGTGATATTTGTACAGTAACATTTCTCCTTCTGTGGGCTCTTTCCTTGATATGTTTATGCAAATATGCTAACCCCTAGAACCACTGTGCATATCATATTGCTACTTGTCTAGTCAATTCAGGAAAGGTTGAACATTAGCCTGTACCTTTGAAATTCTTAGTTTAACCTGACTTAAAGGACACACACACATACACACACACACACACACACACACACGAACATTCATTTGGAAATTCAGGGTTTAAAATAATCAGTATTTGACCTTCTTATGTTTTGATGCTCTCTCTCTCTCTCTCTCTCTCTCTCTCTCTCTCTCTCTCTCTCTCTCTCTCTCTCTTGACACACACGCGTATTTAGTTAAAATATAAATCAGGGGCAGCTTCAGATGAGAGAAAAAGTCACAAAAGGACAGCTGGAGGGGTGGATTAGGGATTCTTTTACATATTATTGAATCTCAACACATCAAGAATCCAAAGGGCCCTTAATATGAAAAATGCATTTTAAACCTCAGGTTTTTCTTTTTAGCACCTTGTTTAAATACCTTATCTTTTCTTATGCCTGTCTTTCAAAGCCACTACAAGATTGTCACTGCCTTAAATAACAGGATTTGAGAAATTTAGTCTGATTGACTTTGCCTCAAGAACTGGGTCAGAAATGGGCCCCCTGTCCTTGGTCTCTTGTTTTTTTTTTACTGTTCTTTCTGTTTATTCATTCTCTGTGTTTTTTTTTCTTTTTTTTCTTTTTAGAGGTAGCTGGTTACATAATGGTTATAGGGTCTGGAGTCAGGAAGAGCTGAGGAATTTGCTAGCTTTCTGACCCTGGTTAGGTCATCTAACCTCTGTTTGCCTCAGTTCCCTCAATTATAAAATGAGGATGATAATACTATTTGCCTCACAGTGTTATTGTGAGTATCAAATGAGATAATATTTGTAAAGTTCTTGATGCCTGGTGCATAAGTTATTTATAGTTGATCATCACACAACATTGCTATTATTGTGATGTTCTCCTAGTTCTGCTCACTTCACTTTGCATCATTCACTTTGCATTTTTTCTAGACTTTTTGGAAAGCATCCCGATTTTCATTTCTTATAGCACAATAATATTCCAACATAATCATATACCACAACTTTTTTAGCCATTCCCCATTTGAGGAGAATCTCCTTAATTTCCAATTCTTTGCCACGATAATAAAAGCTGCTATAAATAGTTCTGTTTATATACATCATTTTCCTTTTTTTTATGATCTTCTTCAAGCATAGACCTAATAGTGGTATTGCCAGTTGTGATATGCACAGTTTTAGAGTCCTTTGGGCATTATTTGAAATTGTTCTCCAGAATGGTTGGACTATTTTGCATCTTCACCCAAAATGTATGGCTGTTCCTGTTTTCTCACATTCATACCTAGATTTGTCATTTTCCCTTTTTGTCATGTTTGTTAATTTGATAAGTGTTGAGGTGGTACCTTAGAGTTGTTTTAACTTCCATTTTTCTTTTTCATTGCATTATTGATGCAGAGCTATCTTCTGAAAACTGCTTGTTCATATCCTTTGACCATTTACCAATTGGTAAATAGTTCTTATTTATTATAATTAGTTATTTTTGTTATATAATTTATATTTTATATAATTTATAATTCTTGTTATTATATTTTGTCATATAATTTTATTTTATATAAATTTTGTTATATACTATATTATAATATATCATATTCTTATTATTGGGAAATAGTTCTTAATCTTATAAATTTGGCTCATATCCCCATGTATTTGAACACTGATGCCTTTAACAGATAAATTTGTTTTAAACCCCTGCTCCCAATGTCCTGCTTTCTTCAAATTTTGGCTTCATTGGTTTTCTTTGTGCAAACCCTTTTTAATTTAACATAATCAAAATTAACATGTTACCTCATGTGACCCTCTCTATATCTTATTTGTTCATGAACTCTTCCCCCATCTATACATCTAAGAAGTAATTTTTCCCCATACTCTTTTAATTTGTTTATGATTTCACTCCTTATATCTGAATCACATACCTGTTTTGAGCTTATCTTGGTATATGGTATGAGACGTTGGTCTATATCTAGTTTCTGTCAGACTACTTTCCAGTTTTCCTACTAGTTTTTGACAAACAATGAATTCTTACCCTGACAGGTGGGATCCTGAGATCAATCAAATACTAGTTTATTTTTTTTTTCATGTATGGGTTGGCCTAGGTGGTTGTTGAGTTAAATTACATCTCTGAAATATGGTGATTTTTATTCATTTCCTAATTCCTAACTATATTAGGGATTATGGGCAAGCTATATTTGTTACTTACAATGTTCCAGATATTCTTTTGAAATACCTAATTTATAAGTAACAAAATCAGAATGAAATTCAGCTAAAATTATTGAATTTCATGCATGTTAATTTATGAATTAGGTGCTATGCATTTTATGCCTTGAAGTAGGGGGAAGGTTAAGTTTGGAGAAGACTCATCAAGGAATACCTTGTCCAATTAGAGAGAAAAGTAAGATAGAGAAAAAAAATAGTCTCAGTTTACCTGAAAAGTTGATCACACACATCAATTACACATAAAGGCATACATATATGCATGTATATGTGTGTATGTGTATATACATATATGAGTGTGTGTGTGTGTGTGTGTGTGTGTGTGTGTGTGTGTGTGTGTGTGTGTAATGATGAAATGCCCAACAAATAACATTGGGAGATGTGCATTACTACTTTTAAATAATTTCTAGGCAATTTAATTGATTTTTTCTTTCTTTTTTTCAAGCCTTCAGATTTTAAATAATTATGAATAAAAATGTACATAAGTATGTCTCTCTCTCTCTCTCTCTCTATATATATATATATAATAAACAATCAGCATTTATTAAGTATCCACCATATACTAGGTACTGTACTAAGTACTGAGGATAGAAAAAGAAGCAAAAGACAAGAGCTTACGAGCTAATGGGGGAGACAATGTGCAAACAAGTACAAACAAAGCAAGCCCTACAGAGATAAGTAGGGAATAATGGAGGGAAGGCACTGGAATAAAGAATGTAGAATTTTAGTTGGGAGTTAGACAAAGCCAGATAGATTAATATTTAGAGAGGAGGAAAGAGAGTGGTTGAGTCATGGGGAGAGACTACCCAGAGCTGAGAGATGGAGTGTCCTGTTGACGGAACAGCCAGGAAGTCAGTACCACTAGGTCAAAGAGTTCTCTGAAAAGTAATGGAAGAAGATAAAATCTTACATATACTAGATGCTTAATATCCTTTGTGGAAAATATTAAATTGACCCCAAGTGAATTGAATGCAGTGGAGAGTAAAGGAGATGGTTGTTGGAATATGTGGTTTGAGATTCATGTGACAATACTGTATGTTATTGCATGACAAATTGCTCAGCAACTGCATTTCTCCCAAAAATATCAATAAAGTTTTAAGCTATTAATGCTTAAATTGGATTTAAAATGCTTGTATTTTAGTAACTCTTTCATCATACATGCATATGCATACATGTGAATGTATACACATGTATATACATACATATATACTCTAATTCCTATGAAAATAAATTTGCAAACACCTTTTTATTAGAGTAACTACAAGAAAGTTATAATATTATCATAACTATTGACTACATTCAATTTGGATTCCTTGTCTCAACTCTTAATCCTTCAAATAATTTGCTGGTCTTTGCATTCTTTTCTACTAAGCATCGTTGTCTTTTTCTTCCCTTACACTGGAAAGCACATTGTAACTCAGGTTTTGAGTCAGCTAGGTCAGACTAAATTGTCTTCTATTATATAACTACCCATCTGTTACCAAATCTACCTTTCTGGTGATTCTTGCCCTTCTTTTTTTTTTTAATTTTAATTGCTGTGTCATGCTGTTCTCACACTTAGGGGGAGTTGAGTCCATAATTATTCCTTAGGCTTGTCCTCAAAGCCTTCTTCCAGTTCTGCTGAATAACCTAACTTCTTCCTTAATTGCTCAGGCCAATGTAGGGCTTTATAGTTCCATTACTATTCTACCTTGCTACAGGGCACGTTCAAATCCATCTGTGTTTCACTTGTTACTTCCTCTGAGTTCTCTCCTTTACTACAATTTCATCTCATCAGTAATTCCATCTAACTCACAGTTATTTCCCTTTGCCAGATCATTTATAGAGATTAAAATCAGCAGATGTCTAAGGATTAATTCTAGCAGGGTGTCAAATAAGCATGCATTGAACAGAACTGATTTGCACATAAGTGTTTAGCCATTAGGAAGGATGAGGTAGAGAGTAAGGGAATTAAATCTACTTGGGTAACTGTGGGTGAGAAGGAAACGAGGGGATTCAAGAGACTGTCAAAAAGGTAAAGTCAGTAGCTATTGAGGAAACACACATGTGGGAAACGTGGTCTGAAATGAGATCTAATTTAGAGAAGACAATTATCAGCATAGAATATCCAGGGACCAGCTAATAGCACAGGCAGTGTGATAACTCTGTGGGTGAAAACTTTATTAGCAGATAGTAAGGCAATCAGTCAGGGGGAGATGTTAATGGATCTTTTAAGTGATTTGGAAGAAATGATTAAGCATCTTGCAGAGACCCTACAAGTGGACAGCAGGGATTTCTCAAATCTGGGGTTGCTTCTTTTACAATTCAGGACTCAGTAACATTGACATCTGGAATACCTGGGAAAGTGAGCTAGGAAAATAAAAGACTGAACATTTGCTCTAACTGGAGCAATTGTTCATATAACTTACACAATGCAATATTTGAGCAGTGGGGGAGTGACTTACTTGTATTCTTGTGGGTGAAATCTACAAGGGGGAGCACACCTTAAAGTCTATGGGAAAATTGGTTTTCTAGTTTACTTCAGAATCTGTTATTACAGATACATTGCCTGCAATGTGGGGGATTGCTTGCAATATAGAACAATATGGGGATATTCAAAGAAGGGCAAAAATGTTGACCTTACCCAATTTATTTCTTGAGCATCTACTGCTATGTCACATTTCTGGCCCTTAAGTCATTGTTCATGGCCTGTTTCACCAGCTATATCCAAAGAGTGGTATAGCAAACAACATTTTTTTTTTTTTTAAGCAATTGGGGTTAAGTAACTTGCTCAAGGTTACACGGCTAGTCATTTGATTTATGCGTGGGTGCTCATTTTCTGAGGCCGGATCTGATCTCGGGTCATCCAAACTCCGAGGCCGGCGCTCTTACTCACTGTGCCACCTAGCCGCCCCTTTCGGGCAATTGGGGTTAAGTAACTTGCCCAAGGTTACACGGCTAGGTTTTTTTGTTTGTGCGGATTAAGTGTCGGAGGCCGGCTCCGAACTCAGGTCCTTCTGATTCCAGGGCTGGCGCTCTATTCACTGCGCCACCTAGCCGCCCATGCAAACAACATTTGAGGAAGAAATAAACTAACTTGGGCAACTGGGCATGGAGGGGAACTATTTTCTTTTTTGAAATATTTCTTTAAACAATACGTGAAAAAGTCAACCTGAGTACTTTCAAGGAAAGATACCAAATGGAATGGAATATATGAACAAGTATTAGAGGCATCCTGCTGTATGATGTAAAGCACTGGATTTTGAGGACTTGACACTGAATCTTGGCTCTATCCTTCATTTACTACCCTTGCAATCTTGGGTAAGTCACTTGGCCCTACAAAATTTCATTTTCTTCATTTGTTAATGCAGGTATCTGACCAGATAACTTCTAAATTCTCAACTACTTTGGTGATAGATGATTCTATGATCTTAGAGATTAGATACATAAAAGATTATTAAATTTAACATATTTATTGTTACAGGTATTGTATGAAAAAATAAAACCTTATGGTTGTAGGGAAGAAAAATGTATTCATTTTAGAAAGTGATAACTGACACAACTATATAAATAAGATTGGTTGATGTCAATATTATAAGCCATAGTAACTAATTAATCAGTGAGTCTTTATTAAGTATTTACTGTGTAATAATTAGGTAAGGATGATACAAAGATAAAAACAAAATAATAATTGAATTCAAGAAGCTTATATTCTATTGATGATGGGGGAGGTTATTCCATTTTCAAATATGTACTTTATATGCTGGCTGCAGTGACCATGAGGTGGATCAGAAGCATGTAAAAAAGATATATTGGATCTGGAATGCCCTATTCTAAATCAACAAATAAAACCAGGATTTCTAACTTTATAAGATGCAAAAGGAAGGGCATGACTGGGTACTCTCTCTTTTATTTTTCTGTTTTCAAGAAGGGGATGGGTAGAAACGGCTCATCCAAGCCACTCTGCTCCCAGATTCCCCCCAAACTATGTAAAAGGGGACTCTGAACAAATTCTGGAGCCCCAGCACCCACAGAACTACACAGAGAAGCTAACCTCCCGCTGAGGACAGCCCAGCAGCCCTGCAGGAAGGACCAGCGCAGTGGTCTGGGACCTGGCAGCACAGACCGCAGGAGCCGAGCCGAGCCCAGGTCTGCTTGAGCCGAGGTTTTAGCCCCAGGGCGGCAGGGCCAGCAGCTGGCTGGAGGAACCCCAGAACACCAGGAGCTGTGGCGACTCCAGAATTATCAACATAGACATGCCTAGGACAAAGTAAGAGGTTGGTGTCCTATCGACTTTGGGACTGGTATTGAGGGAATGCATCGGCTCCCTCCCCTGGGGGCTAGAAGCCACTGAGGAGACACGCTATTTTGCAGTTTTCAGAGGAGGCTCCAGCTCCCGGCCTCCAAATCCTAGGGAGATCCAAAGATCAGTCTTGGGGGGTAATCGCTCTTGGTTTAACCTCCCTGGACCTGGATTGTGATCTAGGGTGGAAGTTGTGGGTGGGTTTACAGCTTGCCAGAAACGGAAGTTGCCCCCCCACAGGTTCAGGACAAAAATTCCACTATCTGGCCTTAAAGCCATAGTGTGGCAACAAGCCCAAAAGTCAAGTAATTAAGTAGCAACATGCCAAGGCAAAGGAAACAGAAAAATGCAACCCTAGACTCCTATTTTGGGGGCATAGAGTGGGAAAAGGACTGTGAGGTCAGAAGTCCTGCTCCAAAAGCCCCAGGGGAAAACATGAGCGGGTTGCAGGCCATAGAGGACCTTAAGAAGGACTTTAAAATCAAATAAGAGAAGTGGAGGAAAAATTGGAAAGAGAAATGAGAAGGATGCAGGAAAAGTAAGAAATGAGGGTCAACAGCCTGACTGAGGAAAACAACACCTTAAAAAATAGACTAGCTCAAATGGCAAAGGAGGCCCAAAAGGGCAATGAGGAGAAGAATGCCTTAAAAAGTCGAATTTGCCAGATGGAAAAAGAATCTCAAAAGTTCACTGAGGAGATTCATTCCTTCAGAGTTAGACTGGAGCAAATGGAAGCTAATGACTTTATGAGAAATCAAGATGCTGTTAAACAGATCCAAACAAATGAAAGATTAGAAGGCAATGTGAAATATCTCATGGGAAAAACCACTGACTTTGAAAATAGATCCAGGAGAGACAATTTAAAAATTATTTGTCTACCTGAAAGCCATGATCAAAGAAAGAACCTAGAAATCACCCTTCAAGAAATTCTCAAGGAAAACTGCCCTGATGTTTTAGATCCAGAGGGCAAAATAGAGGTTGAAAGAATCCACAGATCACCTCCTGAAAAAGATCCCAAAAAGAAAACTCCCAGGAATATTATAGCCAGGTTCCAGAATCCCCAGATCAAGGAGAAAATACTACAAGCAGCCAGGAAGAAAAATTTCAATATTGTGGAAACACAATCAGAATAGCCCAGGACCTGGCAGCTTCTACACTGAGGGATCGAAGGGCATGGAATATGATATTCCAGAGGGCAAAAGAACTGGGAATGAACCCAAGGGTCACCTACCCAGCAAAACTGAGTATTTTGTTTCAGGGGAAAATATGGTCATTCAGTGGAATAGAGGACTTTCAAGCATTCTTGAGGGAAAAACCAGAATTGGATAGAAAATTTGACATCCAGACACAAGAAGCAAGAGATGCCTGAGAAGGTAATCAGGGAAAAGAAATCAAAAGGAACTTATCAAAGTTGAACTATGTACATTCCTATATGGAAAAGCAATAACTGGGACTGATGATATCTTTCTCACCAAGAAAATAATGGAAGAAGGGGGTGTGGTCATATTAATGCATATGTGAATGTGTGTGTATATGGTTACAGTTATATATGGATAGAGGGCATAGGTTGAATGTGTTGGGAAGGGAAAATACTCAAGGGATGAAATTATGAGTTGAGAGAGGAAAGTAGCAAGAGGAGATGGGGAGAGATAGGGTAGGGTAAACTATCCCATGTAGAAGAAGCAAGGGGAAGAGGTTGCAAAGGAGGGGGAGAATAAGGAAGGCTAAAAAGGCAAAACCACATTCACATGGAATTTGGTTCAGGGAGAAAATTACATACATACTAAATGGGATATCTCAACCTGCAGCAGGATAGGGGGAAGGGGGATGAGAAGAGGGATGATGGATGGGAGGGCATCCTTGGAGTGAGGGGAGGTTGGAAGTACCCACTATAGAAGAGGAACAGGATCATGTAGGGAATGGACCAGGTCGGGGGTGGGATGAGTGGGAGGGAATTATAAGCAGCCTTGTACAATATATCTATTATGATAATATTTTGCATAGCTAGACATGTACAACATATACTGAATTACTTATCTCCCAAGAGGGAATGGGTGACAAGTGAGGAAGGAAATGGATCTGAAATTCAAAGTCGTAACATTAAATGTTCCAAATATATATATAAATACTATTATTAATACTCTTTTGCTTGTAATAGGGAGATAAGATGTGCAGGCATTGGGACACAAAGATTCACCTTCCTCTAATGGAAAAGTCGAAGGGGTTATGGGAGAAGGTATGGGAAAGAGCAGATTGGAGGAAGCGATATCTTGTGGGACTGCTATTCTGGGAGGTTGGGTAGGGGAATAACGGGGGGAAAATGATTGTAACTCAAAATCTGGCAGAAATGAATGATGTAAAACAGAAGTTAATAAAGCATTTGTTTAAAAAAAAGAAGGGGATGGGTCCTAGCATAATATATTTCTATTAAATCTTAAGTATTTTTGATCTGAGGTGCACAGTTCTGTTTTCAGTTTCAAAATAAAATCTGTACCTTGTTCTCTTGGCAAGAAGTAATACCAAGCAAGATTAGGAGAGGTGCTGGTTCATTCTCTATAGCTTCTCCAATCAAATTCTTGTTGCACATAAGACAATTGCAAATAATAGTAAAATTCAATTATTCAAGCAAGCTGTAAAGTAGAAGTTAAGATAGTTAGATTGTTTAGGGTAAGCAAAAGTAAGTTCTACAACTTCTGAGTGAGATAAAAAATTATCTCAGTCATGGATAGAATGATCAAACCTGAGAAGTCTATTGTTTGTTGCCTCTGGAGTAACAGGCTCTGGAGGAATAGGCATTGTGTGTATGTGTGTGTGTGTGTGTGTGTGTGTGTGTGTGTGTGCACGCACATGCACATACATACATACTGATAATCTTTAAATATCATATTTTTAGCCAAAGTCTGAATTAATCAAACAGATTGCTTTGCTCACATTGAAAAAACATTTTTTTCTGTGTCAGCAACCCAGAGACCAGATAAGGCTGGAAGTAGGATTTAAAACAGGCATCCTGATATCATAAATTCCAAACAGACCCAGCTTTGTCCTTGCTCTCTGAGTGAGCTTGGAGAATACCTCTCCTTATGTAAACAAATCAGATGAGTTTTAAAATGGAGCTCAAGGATGAGACCCTTAACTGGTGGCATTAACTTGAATAATGGGACTTTTTCTTATCTTAATATTTTCTGGACATATACAATGTTATGGAATGTTAATGGTAAAGAAAGCACAGGTATCTTGGATCATAATTTCAATTGACACTTTGTTAATTCTCTTGTTTTATTGTATTTACCATATATTCAATTAAGAAAATTCCTTTATCATACAATGATTAAACGTTTATGGGGATCATAAATTTGTGTTTACACAGCCACCCTGAATTGGGATGGTCCTAAATGGTGCTTAAGTTCTCTCATCCTTTGGTTCATCAGTCAGGACTCAGCTCCTGCACTCCTTGTACAAGTTTTCTAATTTAAGGGAATAAAATGAAATAACTGGATACCACTCTGTCCTTTAACCAAAATTTTTACAGGTTGATGATGCATACATACATATATACATACATACATACATACCTACATACAATATCCTGTTTCATAAACTCAGAAATCTCTTATCCAATCAGGAGTCACATCTACCTGTTTTTAAGAAGTATAAGAGGGTTGCCATTAAAGTAACAACCTAACCAGGTCTTTTTTTTTCTATTTAAACAAATGCTTTATTAACTTCTGTTTTACATCATTCATTTCTGCCAGATTTTGAGTTACAATCATTCCCCCCCCCCGACTGTTTTTCCCCTACCCACCCTCCCAGAACAGCAGTCCCACAAGACATCCCTTCCTCCAATCTGCTCTCTCCGCTATCCTCTCCCACATCACCTTCAACCTCTCCATTAGAGGAAGGTGAATCTTTGTGTCCCAAAGCCTGCACATCTTATCTCCCAATTACAAGCAAAAGAGTATTAAAAATAGTATGTATATATATATATATATATATATATATATATATATATATATATATATATATATATATTTTATATATATTTGAAACATTTAATCTTAAGACCTCGAATTTCAGATCCATTTCCTTCCTCCCTTGTCACCCATTCCCTCTGGGGAGATAAGTAATTCAGTATATGTTGTACATGTCTAGCTATGCAAAACATTATCATATTAGATATATTGTACAAGGCTGCTTATAATTCCCTCCCACTCATCCCACCCCACCCTGGCCATTCCCTACTTGATCCTGTCCCTCTTCCATAGTGGGTACCTCCAACCTCCCCTCCACCCAAGGATGCCCTCCCATCCATCATACTTCCTCTCATCCCCCTTCCCCCCATTCTGCTGTAGGTTGAAATGTGCCACCTAGTATGTAGGTCATTCTCTCCCTGAACCAAATTCAATGAGAATGCGGTTTCGCCTTTTTGCCTTTCCTATTCTTCCCGTCCCTTGCAACCACTTACCCTTGCTTCTTCTACATGAGATAGTTTACCCTACCCTGTCTCTCCCCATCTCCTCTTGCCACTTTCCTCTCTCAACTCATAATTTCACCCCTTGAGTATCCTCCCTTCCCAACAAATTCAAACTATGCTCTCTATCCATATATAACTGTAACCATATACACACCCATTCACATATGTATTCACATCACCATACAACCTTCTTCCATTATTTTCATACTGAGAAAGATTTCCTCAGTCACAGTTATTGTTCTTTTATATAGGAATGTAAATAGTTCAACTTTGATAAGTTCCTTTTGATTTCTTTTCCCTGATTACCTTCTCAGGCATCTTCTGCTTCTTGCATCTGGATGTCAAATTTTCTATTCAGTTCTGTATTTTTTCCCTCAAGAGTGCCTGAAAGTCCTCTATTCCACCAAATGACCATATTTTCCCCTGAAACAAAATACTCAGTTTTGCTGGGTAGGTGACCCTTGGGTTCATTCTCAGTTCTTTTGCCCTCTGGAATATCATATTCCATGCTCTTCTATCCCTCAGTGTAGAAGCTGCCAGGTCCTGGGCTATTCTGATTGTGTTTCCACAATATTGAAATTGTTTCTTCCTGGCTGCTTGGAGTATTTTCTCCTTGATCTGGGGATTCTAGAACCTGGCTATAATATTCCTGGGAGTTTTCTTTTTGGGATCTTTTTCAGGAGGTGATCTGTGGATTCTTTCAACCTCTATTTTGCCCTCTGGATCTAAAACATCAGGGCAGTTTTCCTTGAGAATTTCTTGAAGGGTGATTTCTAGGTTCTTTCTTTGATCATGGCTTTCAGGTAGTCCAATAATTTTTAAATTGTCTCTCCTGGATCTATTTTTCCAGGTCAGTTGTTTTTCCCATGAGGTATTTCATATTGCCTTCTATTCTTTCATTTGTTTGGATCTGCTTAACAGCATCTTGATTTCTCATAAAGTCATTAGCTTTGCTCCATTCTAACTCTGAAGGAATGAATCTCCTCAGTGAGCTTTTGAGATTCTTTTTCCATCTGGCAAATTCAACTTTTTAAGGCATTCTTCTCCTCATTGCCCTTTTGGGCCTCCTTTGCCATTTGAGTTAGTCTATTTTTAAGGTGTTGTTTTCCTCAGTCAGGCTGTTGACCCTCATTTCATACTTTTCCTGCATCCTTCTCATTTCTCTTTCCAATTTTTCCTCCACTTCTCTTGTTTGATTTTAAAGTCCTTCTTAAGGTCCTCTATGGGCTGCAACCCTCTCATGTTTTCCCCTGGGGCTTTTGGAGCAGGACTTCTGACCTCACAGTCCTCTTCCTGCTCCATGCTTCGACCCTCATTGCCCCCAAAGTAGGAGTCTAGGGTTGCATTTTTCTGTTTAATTTGTTTCCTTTGCCTTGGCATGTTGCCACTTAATTACTTGACTTTTGGGCTTGTTACCACAGTATGTCTTTGCTGACAGACAAGGGAATTTTCGTCCGGAACATGTGGGAGGGCAACTTTCGTTTCTGGCAAGCTGTAAACCCACCCATGACTTCCACCCCAGATCACAATCCAGATCTAGGGAGTTTAAAGCAAGATCGATTACCCCCCAAGACTGATCGCTGGGTCTCCCTACAGTTTGTTGGCCAGGAGCTGGAGCTTCCTCTGAAAACTACAAAATGGCGTGTCTCTTCAGAGCCTTCTAGCCCCCAGGGGAGGAAGCCGATGAGTTCCCCAAATACTGGTCCCAAAGGCCATAGGGCACTAACCTCTCACTTTGTCCTAGGCATGTCTATGTTGATAATTCTGGAATTGCCAAAGCTGGGGTCCCTCCAGCAGGCTGCTGGCCCTGCTGCCCTGGGGCTAAAACCGCGACTCAGATGGACTGGACCTGTGCTCGGCTCCCCGAGCTCTGCACGCTGACAGCTGCTGGCTCCCAGACCTTCCTGCAGGCCTGCTGGGTTGTTCTCAGTGGGAGCTTAGCTTCTCTGTGTCTTTCTGTGGGTGCTGGGGCTCCAGAAGTTGTTCAGAGTCCCCTTTTGCATAGTTTGGAGAAAATCTGGGGGCAGTGTGGCTGGGACAGGCTGTTTCTACTCTGCCATCTTGGCTCTGCCCCCTAACCAGGTTTTTTTGCATATAAAAGATATAAAATATGTAGAAATCAATTTGGGGATATATTAGAGTTGGCATCAATAAATGTCTCATATATCTCATGGTACCATGTAAATATCAGAATATTAATTGTTGTTAATATTAGTTAATTATTAATTATTATGAAGTTTGGCAAAGTAGAATGGGGTCAGATTGTAAAAGCCTTTTTAAATTTTAAAAACATTTTTTTTTTCCCAGTGTGAAAGTCTTTAAATGCCCCAAACCAAAATTGATATTTATCCTAGAGCCAAATATGACCAACTGAAGCTTCTTTAGCAAGGGGAAATTTCAGACAGCTTAGTGCTTCAGCAATATCATTTTGGAAGGTATGTGGAAAGTAGGTCAAGGAATGTTAGGTCAAGAGACAGGAAAGAAGAAGGATACTTAGGAAGATATTATGGTACTGCAGCTGGTTTGTGGTCAAGACTAAACTAGACTTAGGTCTATGTGATTGTAGAGAAAGGAAGCATGATAACTTTGAATTTCACTTGTAAATCTTGAACTGAAAAATTATTTTCTTTTCCTTAGGTTCTAATAGATCATAGGCTCCTCAAAGATGTGGTTAAATTCTTTGCAAACCCTTCAAAGTTTCTGTTCATAAGATTATAGAATCTCAAAGTTGTAAAGTGCCTTAGAATTCATTGAATCCATCAATAGAGCTGTGCATAAATCCCTTCTACAATATTTCTGACATTTTCAAAACTCTGAAGACCACCAGTGAAAGGTATTACATTCCTTGTAAAAAGGTCTAATCCTATTCTTTGGCAGTTCTAATACTGGGTTCCTATGTTTTATTAAGATTAATACTGGGTAATATTTAAAATTTTAAAAATCATATATATATATGCACATATGTTTGTGCATATATGTAAATATACACTTTAATATTATACACACATATAATTTCATTTGAACAGCATAACAGTCCTCTTTAATAAAAGCTATTACTATCCCTACTTTACAGATGAGGAAACTGAGGTCATGAGAGATTGAGTGAATTCCTCATGGTCACACACAGTTAATGTTTGAAATAGGATTTGATCTTTGGTCTTTCTGACTAAAAGTCCAACACTCTATCACTATACCAGGGGCGTCCAACTAAGATACAATCAACCATACATTAACTTAGAAAACCACATATTAACATCACTTATGTTATATTATATTTTATTTATTTTGTCAAACATTTTTCAATTATATTTTAATCTGATTTGGGCTGCCCCAGCGAGTTCTGCAGATCTCCATATGTTCGACACCTTTTATCTATACCACTTGGCTGTTTCTCTACAAATTCTACCCGTTGCTGCCAGTTCTGCTTTCTGTGTTCAAATAAAACAAGACAAAACTTTATTTCACTTTATAGTCTTCTCAAATATTTAAAGACAGCTGTATTGTTTCCCTTAGGTATCCTTTTCTCCTGTCTAGGCAATCCCAGGTTCTCTATAATCGTACCTCATGT
Organism: Gymnobelideus leadbeateri; assembly: GCA_011680675.1. Taxonomy (NCBI): domain Eukaryota; kingdom Metazoa; phylum Chordata; class Mammalia; order Diprotodontia; family Petauridae; genus Gymnobelideus; species Gymnobelideus leadbeateri. The sequence continues at coordinate 140,142 of WOXC01004934.1, forward strand.
AACATGTGTACAAAAGAATTAGAAGTATGAAGGTAAGTGTTTACCAACCAGCTCTCTGGATTTAAAAATAAATAAATAAATAAATGGATGAATGAATAAATAAATAACTAAATAAATAAATAAACAAATGAAACATACACACACACATATATACACACATATACATATACATATATATGTATGTATGTATGCATGACTTACTTTTTTTGAAATTAAAAAAAAAAACATTTTATTTAAAAATTTTAGTTCCAAATTCTATCCCTCTCTCTTACCCTTCCCTCCCTATTCCCTGAGACAAATAACAATCATATATACCTTATACATATGCAATTATGTAAAACATTTCCATATTAGTAATTTTATTTGACAACTCTAAAAAAAAAGGTGAAAAATCGAATGTTTTTAGTCTTTATTCAATCAATATCAATTCTTTGACTGTAGGTGGATAGTAGGCTTCATCATTAGTCCTTTGAGATTTTCTTGGATCACTGTATTGCTGAGAAGAGCTAAGTCATTCACAGTTCTTCACTGAACAGTATTACTATCACTGTGTACAAGGTTCTCCTGGTTTTGTTCATTAAAGCTATGCATCAGTTCATGTAAGTCTTTGTAGGTTTTTCTGAAATCATACTGCTTGTCATTTCTTGTAGCCCAAATAGAATTTGTTTAGCTATTCCCCAATTGATAGACATCCCTTTGATTTCCAGTTCTTAGTCATTACAAGAAGAGTTGCTATAAATATTTTTGTACAAATAGTTCCTTTCCCCTTTTTTTAGTTATATGACATACCTTTAAACTTAATCTGCATTAATAGTATTTTTCTCTGCTTTATTAACTCTAGAAATCAATGAAATAACAAATAAGCCCTGATTTATATAGACTTTGCTGCTTTGTAAGATATAAATGCTCACAGTGAAGATTTGAGAGACATCTTTTAGGAGTGGTTTGAGCTGGCTTCAGCAGGACTACAGCTGAAGCATATTCCACTGAAATCCCTAGATTTTTTTTCTTTAAGTGAAATATTGTTTAATTGTATATCATTCATATTACATTGTAAAGTTGAATTTTCATCTAAGGGATGTAAACTTACTTTTATTCCCCTTAAATTTCACTATATTAGATTAAGCCAATCACTCTGTTCCCCAAGATCTTTTTTTAATATCATTTGTTATAGCTATTCTTCTCAAGTATATATCATTAATAAATTAAAAAACAAACATTCAATCAATGCCTCCATGCACATTATTGAAATGTTGACCAAAGTCTGACAATGACAAGTCTCTTAACTCTCAACTATAAATTTCACTCCTTAATAATATCAATACAATTGATCTCTTCTCTTTCTGGCTAAAGCCAGACTAATTTTAAATTTAGCTACAAAAAACCCAGTGCTTTCCATAAAAGGTCAGTGTTCAATACATGTTGATGCTGAGGCAACTTAAGTGAAAAAATGAGAGGCTAATCAAGGAGACTAATGAGTAAATGCTTTCAGGTGATTAATAAGTAGAAGTATCTCTCTTTTGAATACTCAGAAAGTCTGAAAGATTAGGAAATAGTTACTTTATTACATATAAATGCTTTGCATAAAAGATCCTGAGGCAGGACTTCAGAATGTTGGGTGGATTATTGGAGGATGGGCATTAACTGCACAAGTTTAGAAGACCTGAAAGAATATGGATTTGAACTGGAGAGAATATTCATGTCAATTGGTTTTGCCCAGTTCAGTTCAGGTGTCAGGGCATCTTTGATAAATGTAAGTATTGTATCTACATTTTTGGTCCAAATCTATAAGGAACTCTCAGTGTAGAAACTGTTTTTAAAGATGCAGATCATAAATGTGTGGGTGATTAATAGTGTTATGGAGTTACCTAATGACTGAGAGGCTTAGTGATTTGTCCTGTATGGTTCTATAGCAGGACTAGAACACAGGACTTCTGACTCTTAAGATTGGCTCTCTATCCATTGTACCACTATACCTCTTCTTGTATCAATAAATAATAGCTTTTGTAAATATTTTTTAAAATGTCTTCTAAATTAATTACAATGCTTTCAAGATATAAGAAAACTTTCCATCTTTTTTCCTTGCAATAACCTTGTTGCTTGCCTCTTCATCTTAAAGCAGTTTTAAGTATTTATGCTTCTACAACAGGTTCATCTCCTTTCTCATTCTTTGTTTAAAAGGGAAACTCATCAGGTAGAATCTCAGCTATGTGTGTTTCCCCCCACCCTCCACCCCCCATCCCTTATCTTAAGACAGTCTGAAGTACCCTGTTATTATCAGTTCTTTAATCTTTTCAAAAGAGCAAAGAACATACAATTAAGGAATGTCTTCTTTACATAAGCAATACTTATGATATTATGTGAGAAGACTATATAATTATCCCAATTGCTTCATGATTATATTTTGCATTAATCTGTACTTTGCTCACACCAACACATAGAGTAAATTCTTATTAGTTTGCCCTACTTTATAATGTATTTGGCATATTTACAACCAGGAAAAAACAGTTTAAGGTTGAATTGAACAGATATACTGGCAAGTACTCCCTTCCTCTCTTGACTGTCTGCTATAATTGTATAATGATGACAGAGGAAGATTCAGGTCTCTATTAGGGCACTAGCCCTCAAAACCCATAAGAGAGCTAATTAAGGGGAATGTTGTGAGAATTTATTCCACAGAGGGAGAACAGTAATTGTGATAATCAGGAGTTATTAGCCTTCACTTTGGCCCCATGAGCTCTCCAAGTTTGAACTTATTTTTCCCAAGAATAGTTTATATGCAAAAACATCTTTCCCTTTTATTCAGAGGAGGGGGATTGGGGGGTTGAGGTGGCCATATTTCCATGACAAATATACTTATAATACCTGATTCATACATTTCTTTACCAAAAATTATTTAAGTCTGGCTAATAATAAATGTGCAAGGACATTAGGTGCAGGCTGGTATGTGGCAGTACCATAAGTAACAATTCTCTTAGGGTTACACTAGAACCTTAAGGGGAGAAGTAGTCAGCTAGCCTCTGAAGACCGAGATCACTAATGTGAAGTGGGTTGTGGAATAAGAACAGAAGGAGTGCTAAATTTATTAGTCTATAGGTTTGTAATGGGGCAGCTAGCATGCCTGGAAGCAGGAAGACTTGAGTTCAAATCTTGTTTGCCTCTGGTTTCTCATATTTAAAATGGAGAAGTAAATGGCAAACTACTCTAGTATCTTTGCAAAGAAAACCCCAAATGCGATCATGATATGTGACTAAAAAATGACTGAACAACAACAAAAACTTTTTTATGTCCCTTATCCCTCTTATCCCTATTTATTCCCATTTCTATTAGAGAAGTATTGAATATTGCTGGAAAGATTCAGAAAGAATTCTGGGAGGGGGCGGCTAGGTGGCGCAGTGAGTAGAGTGCCGGCCCTGGAATCAGAAGGACCTGAGTTCGGAGCCGGCCTCAGACACTTAATCCATACAAACAAAAACCTAGCCGTGTAACCTTGGGCAAGTTACTTAACCCCAATTGCCCTAAAGGGGCGGCTAGGTGGCGCAGTGAGTAAGAGCGCCGGCCTCGGATTTGGGATGACCCAAGATCAAATCCGGCCTCAGAAAATGAGCACCCGCGCATAAATAATGACTAGCCGTGTAACCTTGAGCAAGTTACTTAACCCCAATTGCTTTAAAAAAAAAAAAAAAGAATTCTGGGAGACAAGAGGAGAGACTTTCCAAGGGATTTATTGAACTTCTGTATGTGAGATAGAAAATATATGTGGATTCCATAGACATGTGGACAAACTGGACCCCCAACATGTCCTGCAATTTCCTCTGGAATTCAACTACTTGATTTCCGCAGAATGTTTTTTTCTCAGTTTTCTTCTTTCTTTTTTTTTTCAAATGCTTTATTAACTTCTGGTTTATATCATTCATTTCTGACAGATTTTGAGTTACAATTTTTTCCCCATTTTTCCTCTACCCACCACCCCAGAATAGCAGTCCCACAAGATATCGCCTTATCCAATCTGTTTTCTCCCATATCTTCTCCCATATCTGCTTTGACTTTTCCAGTAGGGCAAGGTAAATCCCTGTGCCCCAATGCCTGCTCATCTTATCCCCAATTGTATGCAAAATAGTATTAATCAGAGTACATATATATATATATATATATATATATATATATATATATATATATATATATATGTTTAATATTTGATTTTAAAACTTCAAATTCTAGACCCATTCCCCTCCTCCCCTGACACCTACTCCCACTGGGAAGATAAGCAGCTCAGTATATGCTGTACATGTATAGCTATGCAAAACATTACTACAGTAGATATATTGTGAAAGATTGACTATTTTCCCTCCCTCCTATCCCACCTCCCACCCGGCGGCTCACTTTGAGAAGTGTTGTGTGATTTGACCAGATGAGACTCTGGGCAGCCATTGAGAGCCCCCCGGCTTTGAAAACCCAGATGTTGATGCTTCCCTCTCTGGTAACTGCGATTTTGGTATTGATAATGGTTGGACAGTTTGGAAGCCTATCTGTTTGATCTGCCTGTATACTCTGAAGTTCGGGTGCTGACCTTTTCCCCCTGAACTAGGTAATACATGTTTGATTGATTAAAGTGGGCTTGTTAACCCATTTTGAGTTGTTTTCCTTTAGAAAAGCATATCTAAGAACCTGTTTTAGCGGCCACCCTGGGGATGTTGGGGTGCTTGCCGCTACAAAATGGCAAAGAGGGATGGGATCTGCTGAGTAAAGGGAAAGTATGGTGGCTGGGAAAATTGTTTGTTTCCCAGTTGTGGTAGCTGTGACTCTGTGGAGCCATGGAGCAGGAGAGAAGAATGGCCTGCATGCTGACTTCACTGAGCTGAGAGCAGTAATGGTGAGTTGCCTGCATCAAGAGCTGTGGAGGAGGCAGGACCTGCTGCCTTCTGGGGGAAGAGAAGGAACCCAGGAGTTTGGAATTCAGCCACAGGACAAGATAAGGACTGTGAGGCAAAGCAGGGGAACTGAATGTGTTTCCTTGCTGCATCCCACAGTTTGGGACCCAGGGGGGGATGGACTTGTGACCATGGTGGGTGGGGTGAAGTACCATGGACCCCAAGAATCCCATATTCGTTTTGTTGCCCAGCCCCCTCTCTGGACTTAGAAGCAGGGGCTGGAGCAGTGTGAGGGAAAGGACACTCCCCTCCTCCAAAGAGAACTTTATTTGCACTCTTGTTTTGAATTGATATGATAATACAATGTACTTTGTGTTTAAGGCCCAGTGGCCACTTCCGTAACTTTAGGTGTACCTGGAAAATGTGACCTATGAGATGTTTAGTGCTAATTCAAATTTAAATTTTGTATGCTATGGGCATGAAAGATCTTGGGGTGAATGTAATGGAAATGCAAATTTAAGTATCTTCCCTGCCCCTAGGTTAAGTACACCTGGAGACTGTGGTGGGAGGGTTGTTTTTCAGGAAAGCCCACACCTTGATACTTTGTGATTGGGCAGTGGGTCATGAAGGTTGTTACATTCTGTAGCAGCAAGCACCCCAATATCCCCAGGGTGACTGCCAACACAGGTTCTTAGATCTGCTTTTCAAAAGGAAAGCAACTCAAAATGGGTTAACAAGCTTACTTTAATCAAACAAACATACATTACCTAGTTCAGGGGAAAAAGGTCAGCACCCCAAACTTCAGTTACAGAACTTACAGATCAAACAGACAGGCTTCCAAACTGTCCAACCATTATATCAATACCAAATCACAGTTACCAGAGAGGGAAGCATCAACATCTGGGTTTTCAAAGCCAGGGGCCTCTCAACAACGGCTTCCCAGAGTCTCATCTGGTCAAATCACACAACACTTCTCAAAGTGAGCCCCAAAGCAAAGCCCCTCATCAGAGTTTATATAGCCTTCTCCTGGCTCAAAGATTGTAACAACCTCCTTGACCCACTGCTCAATCACAAAGTGTCAAGGTGTGGGCTTTCCTGAAAAACAAGCCTCCCACCACAAGCTCCAGGTGCACTTAAGCTAGGGGTAGGGAAGATCTTTAAATCTGCATTTCCATTACACATTCTCTGACCCAGGAGAAGGCTATATAAACCCTGATGGGAGGCTTTGCTTTGGGGCTCACTTTGAGACATGTTGTGTGATTTGACCAGATGAGACTCTGGGCAGCCATTGAGAGCCCCCCGGCTTTGAAAACCCAGATGTTGATGCTTTCCTCTCTAGTAACTGTGATTTGGTATTGATATAATGGCTGGACAGTTTGGAAGCCTGTCTGTTTGATCTGTTTGTATACTCTGAAGTTCTGGGGTGCTGACCTTTTCCCCCCTGAACTAGGTAATATATGTTTGATTGATTAAAGTGAGCTTGTTAACCGAAAAAAAATGGGTGCTTCCAACTTCCCTCCCTCCCAGTCTAACCTCCTTTCCATCATCTTCCCCATCCCATCCACCTCCCCTCCATTCTCCTCTCAGGTGAGATATCCCATTTAGTATGTATGTCATTCTCTCCCTGAGCCAAATTCAATGAGAATAATGTTTTGACTTTTTTCCTTCCTGTTCTTCCCCTCCCCTTCAACCACTTTTCCTTGCCTCATCTACATGAGACAGTTTACCCCATTCTGTCTCTCCCTATGTCCTCTCTCTAAATTCCTTTCTCACCTCTCAATTTCACCCCTTAAGTATCATCCCTTCCCATTAAATTTGACCTGTGCCCTCTATCTGTGCATACCTATAAGCATATATACACACATTCACATATTTATTCATATGCCCATATACACTTCTTCGGTCATTTTCATACTGAAAAAGGTTTCATCAGTTACAGTTATCATTTTTCCATGTAGGAATGTAAGTAGTTCAACTTTGATAAGTTCCTTTTTGATTTCTTTTCCCTGATTACCTTCTCAGGCATCTCTTGCTTCTTGTGTCTGAATGTCAAATTTTGTATTCAATTCTGTTTTTTTCCTCAAGAATGCTTCAAAGTCCTCTATTCCACTGAATGACCATATTTTCCCCTGAAACAAAATACTCAGTTTTGCTGGGTAGGTGACCCTTGGGTTCATTCCCAGCTCTTTTGCCCTCTGGAATATCATATTCCATGCCCTTCAATCCCTCAGTGTAGAAGCTGCCAGGTCCTTTGCTATTCTGATTGTGTTTCCACAATATTGAAATTGTTTCTTCCTGGCTGCTTGTAGTATTTTCTCCTTTATTCTGGAACTGGCTATAATATTCCTGGGAGTTTTCTTTTTGGGATCTTTCTCAGGAGGTGATCTCTGGATTCTTTCAACCTCTATTTTGCCCTCTGGGTCTAAAGCATAAGGGCAATTTTCCTTGAGAATTTCTTGAAGGGTGATTTGTAGGTTCTTTCTTTTATCATGGCTTTTGGTAGTCCAATAATTTTTAAATTGTCTCTCCTGGATCTATTTTCCAGGTCAGTGGTTTTTCCCATGAGATATTTCACATTGCCTTCTAATCTTTCATTTGTTTGGATCTGCTTAACAGCATCTTGATTTCTCATAAAGTCATTAGCTTCCATTTGTTCCAGTCTAACTCTGAAGGAATGAATCTCCTCAGTGAACTTTTGAGATTCTTTTTCCATCTGGCAAATTCGACTTTTTAAGGCATTCTTCTCCTCATTGCCCTTTTGGGCCTCCTTTGCCATTTGAGTTAGTCTATTTTTTAAGGTGTTGTTTTCCTCAGTCAGGCTGTTGACCCTCATTTCATACTTTTCCTGCATCCTTCTCATTTCTCTTTCCAATTTTTCCTCCACTTCTCTTATTTGATTTTTAAAGTCCTTCTTAAGGTCCTCTATGGCCTGCAACCCGCTCATGTTTTCCCCTGGGGCTTTTGGAGCAGGACTTCTGACCTCACAGTCCTTTTCCGGCTCTATGCTCCCAAAATAGGAGTCTAGGGTTGCATTTTTCTGTTTCCTTTGCCTTGGCATGTTGCCACTTAATTACTTGACTTTTGGGCTTGTTGCCACACTATGGCTCTGCTGCCAGACAGAAATTTTTGTCCAGAATGTGTGGGGGACAACTTCCGTTTCTGGAAGCTGAAAGCCCACCCACCACCTCCACCCCAGATCACTATCCTGATCCAGGGAGGTTAAAGCAAGGGAGATTACCCCCAAGACTGATCACTGGATCTCCCTACAGTTCACAGGCCAGGAGCTGGAGCTGCCTCTGAAAACTACAAAATGGCATGTCTCCTCAGCGGCTTTTAGCCCCAATGGGAGGAAGCCAACACATTCCCCAAATACTGGTCCCAAAATCCATAGGGCACCAACCCCTCACTTTGTCTTAGGCATGTCTATGTTGATAATTCTGGAATTGCCACAGCTGCTGGTGTTCTGGGGTCTCTCCAGCCTGCTGGCCCCGCAGCCCTGGGGCTAAAATCTTGGCTCAGGCGGACCTGGGCTCGGCTCGGCTGTGCTTCACTACCGGCACACTGCTTGCTGCTGGCTCCCAGAGCGCTGCTCTGGTCTTTCCTGCAGGGCTGCTGGGCTGTCCTCAGTGGGAGGGTAGCTTCTCTGTGTTCTTCTGTGGGTGCTAGGGCTCCAGAAGTTGTTCAGAGTCCCCTTTTACATAGTTTGGAGGGAATCTGGGGGCAGAGTTGCTTGGATGAGCTGTTTCTACTCCGCCATCTTGGCTCTGCCCCTATATGTTGGTAATTCTTGAAACTCCACATGTGCTGGTGTCCTGGAGTCCCTCCAGCTGGCTGCTGGTCTGCCTGTCTTGGGGCTAAAACCTCTGACTCACTATGTCCTGGGCTAGTCTCCCAGAGCACTGTGCTGGCCACTCACTCCAGGGCTGCCCGGCTTTCATCAGTAGGAAGTTTTCTTCTCTGCGTCATTTTGTGGGTGCTGTAGCTCCAGAGGTTGTTCAGAGTCTCCTTTTACATAGATTGGAAGTGGTGTGGGCTGGAGCCTCGTGGAAGTTCTGTTACTACTCTGTCATCTTGGCTCTGCCCCTTCTCAGTTTTCTTCTATTTTCTCACTGTATTTTTTTTCTTTGAAGCTTTAGCTATAACCTTGATTTAGATATTTCTGAAACCTCCAACCCTGATCCCTCCTCCATATGTCCTCATTTTCTATCAACTGAACTTTCTCAGCAGAGTTGCCCTCTCTTACCTCAATAAACATGCTACAGATGAAAATCATCTTTCCCTGACCAGCTCAAATCTGGCTTCCCCTTTTAACTTCCCTATTTCTATTCAGGGTACCATATTCACCTAGTTACTGAGACTCCAAACCTGTCATCTGGCACCTCCCTTGGTAGTATTGACAAAAGTCTATTAAATCTGAATCTAATTCAGTATTTTCAGTCTATGGAATGATCTCTTTAGATATATCTTTGTATATTCCTCTCTTTTGCAATTTCAGCAGATACCACACTATTCAAGGCTTTAATCACTTCCTACCTGGATGATTGCTATTGTTTTCTAACCAGTTTCCTAGTTTCTTACCTTCTCTGTTTCCCCATTTCAAACTCCACTGTTGAATGAAGCTTTAAACGTAGAGCTCTGATCATGTAACTCACTTTGTCAATAATTTTTGCTAGTCTATAGTCTAAAGACTTTAGTCCCATATTTTTCTTTCAATCATATGCTGCCAATGTAACTCTCCAATCTGCTGTTGTCTTTTCATATATGCTTTGCATCCCAGTCAAACTGTATTTTCTCTGAATATATTCTCTAAATATATCTTTAGAAGTCCTTACTTATACCTTTGCTCAAATCTTTCTTTATACTTGAAACACACTCTTTACTCCCCTGCTACTTCAACTCCATCTAGCAAAATTCTACTATTTTTTGGAAAGTTCAGGTGCAGTTTTACCTATCCATGATGATTTCTTTGTAATTCTTCCCCGGCTATCCCCTAGCCTGAATTGAGCTCTCCCTCCCCTGGACTACACTATTGAGCTTGTTAAAACTTTTGTTATGCATTTCATAGTATCAAAGATTTAGTACCTCAAGGGATTTTAGAGGCCATACAATCCAACCCCTTCATTTAAAAGATCAACAAATAGTACATAAAGTAGGGAAATGACTAGGCCAATGGCAATAGGTAGGAAGTTACAGGATGAGGACAGGAACCCAGATCTTCTAAATTAAAATCCAGTGCTTATTTACAGGATCTTTCTTTGATTACAACTAGCACTTCCATGTTTATACATTCCTCTCTTGAGGTTAAGGATATACCTCATTTTGCCTGCACTAATTATCTTAGGATATTTTTTTTAAGGAAGCACAATGCACTAAGCTATAAGATATGGGGAAAATGAGTTGATAAATAGTCTTTCATCTTATGTAAGCTGTGATAGTACAAGTGGAGGATAAGTTAGAACTCCTCTTACTTGTCTAAATACTTTGAGTATCAGGGAAAAAATCATAACATGATCTTATAGCACCTCTCACTGTATGGACACTGGGGAAAGTTAGTTTATACTATCTGCCTCAGTATAACAAGGATCATGCATTGTTGATGAAATGACCATTTAAAATTTGAAAAGCTCAAAGTACCTACTTAAATATACTCCAAATATTTCTAGCACATTGTAGTGTCTGTCTTCATATCTTTTATGTTTTTTTTTTTCTTTGACATTTAGAGTTAAGGCTTATGAAGCACTTCAATAACCAATGTTCACTGAAAAATACCACTTTCCAAGACCATGGAGAGGGATTAAAGCTTTCTTTATGGAACATTTGACAAAGAACACTTGGTAAAATCACTGAAAATATACTTCAAAGCTTATATGAAAACCTAGGTACTTAGAGAGCAGAGAATTCCTATTTAATGGATTACCTGAATGATTATGTAAGCACAAGACCATGAGAATTAATTTGTACTTTCACTATAACTTTTTAAGTGCCCTCTGTTCCTTTTTATTCATATATTCTCCCACATCCAGTGCAAATTTCATCTCTAACTGTTGGATTTCAGGGGAAGGGAAGGTAGAAATCCTAAACAAATTCACACTAAACTTGTACTTCTCAGGTATAAAAAACAATGAGGTATAAGGCATCAGGAGATCTGGCTTTGAATTCTAGATCAGCAAGTAACTCTTGGCAGAATTTAATGTTTATTAAGTAACTACTTTGTCCAAGACACTATCCGGAGCCAAGGGCACAAAGGCAATAGTTGCTTTAAGGAAATTACATTCTACTGTGTGAATAAAATAAAAGAGAAATCAAAAAGCTTTTTATTAAGTTCTTATTATATGACAAACACTATACTAAGAACTGGGAAGACAAAGGAAGGCAAAAACGGTTCTTGACATCAAACAGTTCACAGCCTATTAGGAAGAGAGCATCTAAATAAAAGGATACATAGAAGATAAGCACAGTATAATACAAATTGAGGAGTCAGGGAATATCCCTATCAAGTTGACCAGGAAATACTTCATAAAGTAGGAGGGGACTTGAGCTGAATCTCAAAGCACAGCAAAGATTCTGAGAAGTGGAGATAAAGAGGAAGTGAATTCCAACAATGGGGGCCAGTTTATGCAAAAGATGTGTCTATTCAGTGCACAGCTAGTAGTCTGTTTGGGCTTGAAAGCCAACTACTATATACAAAAGTAAATTATGTGAAATAAAGCTGTAAAGAATATTGGAAGTCAGATTTTGAGAATCCTTTAATGCCACAATAAAGAACTTGTATCCTATGGGGTAGCTAGATGACTCAGAGAATAGAGCACTGGACCTAGAATTACTAAAGACCTGAGTTCTAATCCAGTCTTGGACATTTACTAGTTGTGGGCAAATCACTTAATTTTGGTTTACCTTAATGTGTTAGAAAAAGGAAATGGCAAAGCACTCCAGCATCTTTGTCTAGAAAGTTCCATGGATAGTATGGTTATAAAGATATAAGATAGGGTTATAAAGAGTCATACATGATTGAAGACCTGAACAGCAAAATCTTATCCTATAGGAACAGGGAGTCAATGGAAGTTTTTTTTTAACCAGGGAAGTGCAATGGATGTGCAATGGAAGAAGACTATTTTGGTTGCGATGTGGATAGCAGATTGGAAATAGGAGAGCCTGGCTATAGAGCTGGCCTAAACCACATATGGTCCCTGGGTCAATTGTGGACTGCCAAATCATTTCACAGGCTGGATGTTATTCATGCCTGTTTTACTTTCTCTACATTTTTCACAGGATACCTGAAATCCTTTGGCAGCTACAGCCCCATGTTATGCAGTCCTGCCCTAAGGGGATTTTGCATAGTCAATTTTGCTCAGGGATGTGCATTTTCATGGACCACCCAAAATTCTTTGATGGGCTGCTTATGAATTGTGATGTTGTTCAAGTCTGCTATAGAGATACACATTTAGGAGCTTTTATAATAGTCTACATGAGAGAAGAGGTGGTGCCAAGATGGTAGAGTAAAAGCAGGGACTCAACTGAGATCTCCCCAAATCCCTGAAAACATCTTTAAATAATGACTCTAAAAAAATTAGAGCAGCAGGACCTACAAGAAGGAGTGAAATAATTTTTCAGCCAAAGACGGCTTGGAAGTTTGGCAGGAAAGGTTTGTTGCAACAGGGTGAAAGTGGAGAACAGTCTGGCACAGGTCACACCAGCACAGCCCCAACCTCAGCAACTCAGGAGCAGAATTTAGAAGTCATTGAATCTGTAGTGGCAGCAGCTGCTTCCAGAGTGTTCAGCCCACAGACAGTAAGGGGGTCAAATGACTGGTCAGAAGAAGATTATGATGGTCTCTTTTTTAGCACTGAGGGAGGACACATACTTGGAGAGTAGCAAACACCTCTCCTGAGATCATAGAAGAAGAATTGAAGAAGAATTAGAAGAATTGAAGATTCTTCTTAGAAGAATTGAAATCTTATAGGACCCTAGAAATAGCTTTGAAAACAGCTGCGTAAAACCCCAAAGATAGGGAGAGTCCACCCTCCACCCTGGAAGCAGAGCACTATTTTGACAAAGAATTAAACATCAAGTAATAGGTTGGGGGAAATGAGCAAACAAAAGAAAAATTCTGACTGTAGAAAGTATGGTGAAAAGGGAGATTAAAACACACACCCAGAAGAAGTTAACAAAGTCAAAGCTTCTATATCCAAAACCTTCAAGAAAAATATAAATTGATCTCAGGTCATGGAAGAGCTCAAAAAAGACTTTGAAAATCAAGTAAAAGAGGCGGCGGCAGAGGCAGCAAGCAGCAGAAGCAGCAGGAGCAGCCCCGGCAGCAGCAGAATCGGCAGCAGCAGCAGCAGTAGCAGCAGCCTGAGAAGGAGGAGAAGGAAGGAGGAGGAGGCGCCCGCGGGGAGGGCTGTTAAGGGGCTGGGGCATTAGCAGCCTTCTGCCTTGGAACCGGGAGGAGGAAGCCACCTTAGTCGCTGTCGCCGCCGCTGCATTGCTACCGCTGAGACAAGCCATGAACCGCGCTCCTCAAAGGCCTCCTGGTTGCCCCACCAATGACCCTCCCATCTCGGAGGACGGCCGCCTCCAGTGAGTCCAGCTCGGAGCACCCTCGCCTCGCCTCATCAGCAATCCCGCCCGCCCAAGGACCCAAAGGACTGGGAGCCAAGATGGCAGAGTAGAAACAGCTCGTCCAAGCCACTCTGCCCCCAGATTCCACCCAAACGATGTAAAACGGGACTCTGAACAACTTCTGGAGCCCCAGCACCCACAGAACGACACAGAGAAGCTAACTTCCCGCTGAGGACAGCCCAGCAGCCCTGCAGGAAGGACCAGCGCAGTGGTCTGGGACCTGGCAGCGCGCAGATCGCAGGAGCAGAGCCGAGCCCAGGTCTGCATGAGCCGAGGTTTTAGCCCCAGGGCGGCAGGGCCAGCAGCCAGCTGGAGGAACCCCAGAACACCAGGAGCTGTGTCGACTCCAGAATTATCAACATAGACTTGCCTAGGACAAAGTAAGAGGTTAGTGTCCTATGGACTTTGGGACTGGTATTAGGGAATGCGTCGGCTCCCTCCCCTGGGGGCTAGAAGCCACTGAGGACAAACGCCATTTGGTCGTTTTCAGAGGCACCTCCCGCTCCCAGCCTGCAAATTTGTAGGGAGAATCCAGCGATGAGTCTTGGGGGGTAATCGCTCTTGCTTTAACCTCCCTGGATCTGGATTGGGATCTAGGGTGGAAGTCGTGGGTGGGTTTATAGCTTGCCAGAAACGGAAGTTGGCCCCCCCACACGTTCGGGACGAAAATTACTCTATCTGGCCTTAAAGCCATAGTGTGGCAACAAGCCCAAAAGTCAAGTAATTAAGTAGCAACATGCCAAGGCAAAGGAAACAGAAAAATGCAACCCTAGACTCCTATTTTGGGGGCATAGAGCAGGAAAAGGACTGTGAGTTCAGAAGTCCTGCTCCAAAAGCCCCAGGGGAAAACATGAGTGGGTTGCAGGCTATAGAGGACCTTAAGAAGGACTTTAAAAATCAAATAAGAGAAGTGGAGGAAAAATTGGAAAGAGAAATGAGAAGGATGCAGGAAAAGTATGAAATGAGGGTCAACAGCCTGAATGAGGAAAACAACACCTTAAAAAATAGACTAACTCAAATGGCAAAGGAGGCCCAAAGGGCAATGAGGAGAAGAATGCCTTAAAAAGTCGAATTTGCCAGATGGAAAAAGAATCTCAAAAGTTCTCTGAGGAGATTCATTCCTTCAGAGTTAGACTGGAGCAAATGGAAGCTAATGACTTTATGAGAAATCAAGATGCTGTTAAGCAGATCCAAACAAATGAAAGTTTAGAAGGCAATGTGAAATATCTCATGAGAAAAACCACTGACCTGGAAAATAGATCCAGGAGAGACAATTTAAAAATTATTGGACTACCTGAAAGCCATAATCAAAGAAAGAACCTAGAAATCACCCTTCAAGAAATTCTCAAGGAAAACTGCCCTGATGTTTTAGATCCAGAGGGCAAAATAGAGGTTGAAAGAATCCACAGATCACCTCCTGAAAAAGATCCCAAAAGAAAACTCCCAGGAATATTATAGCCAGGTTCCAGAATCCCCAGATCAAGGAGAAAATACTACAAGCAGCCAGGAAGAAACAATTTCAATATTGTGGAAACACAATCAGAATAACCCAGGACCTGGCGGCTTCTACACTGAGGGATCGAAGGTCATGGAATATGATATTCCAGAGGGCAAAAAAACTGGGAATGAACCCACGGGTCACCTACCCAGCAAAACTGAGTATTTTGTTTCAGGGGAAAATATGGTCATTCAGTGGAATAGAGGACTTTCAAGCATTCTTGAGGAAAAATCCAGAATTGAATAGAAAATTTGACACCCAGACACAAGAAGGAAGAGATGCCTTAGAATGTAATCAGGGAAAAGAAATCAAAAGGAACTTATCAAAGTTGAACTATGTACATTCCTATATGGAAAAGCAATAACTGTGACTGATGATGTCTTTCTCACTATGAAAATAATGGAAGAAGGGTTTCTGGTCATATGAATACATATGTGAATGTGTGTGTATATGGTTACAGTTATATATGGATAGAGGGCATAGGTTGAATTTGTTGGGAAGGGAGAATACTCAAGGGATGAAATTATGAGGTGAGAGAGGAAAGTGGCAAGAGGAGATGGGGAGAGACAGGGTAGGGTAAACTATCCCATGTAGAAGAAGCAAGGCGAAGTGGTTGCAAAAGAGGGGCGAGAATAAGGAAGGCTAAAAAGGCAAAACCACATTCACATTGAATTTGGTTCAGGGAGAAAATGACATACAAACTAAATGGGATATCTCAACCTGCAGCAGGATAGGGGGATGGGGAATGGGAGGAGGGATGATGGATGGGAGGGCATCCTTGGAGTGAGGGGAGGTTGGAAGTATCCACTATAAAAGAGGGACAGGATCATGTAGGGAATGGACCAGATGGGGGGTGGGATGAGTGGGAGGGAAGTATAAGCAGCCTTGTACAATATATCTACTATGATAATATTTTGCATAGCTAGACATGTACAACATATACTGAATTACTTATCTCCCAAGAAGGAATGGGTGACAAGGGAGGATGGAAATGGATCTGAAATTTGAGGTCATAACATTAAATGTTTCAAATATATATAAATACTATTATTAATACTGTTTTGCTTGTAATAGGGAGATAAGATGTGCAGGCATTGGGATGCAAAGACTCACCTTCCTCTAATGGAAAAGTTGATGGTGGTATGGGAGAAGGTATGGGAGAGAGCAGATTGGAGGAAGCGATATCTTGTGGGACTACTATTCTGGGAGGTTGGGTAGGGGAATAATGGGGGGAAAATTATTGTAACTCAAAATCTGGTGGAAATGAATGATGTAAAACAGAAGTTAATAAAGCATTTGTTTAAAAAAAAAGAAAATCAAGTAAAAGAGGTGGAAGAAAAAATTAGAAAGAGAAATGAGGGTGATACAAGAAAATAATAAAAAAAATAAGTCACTATCTTGGTATAGGAGACATAAAATAAATACTGAAGAAAATAATACCTTAAAAACAGACTAGGCTAAATAGGAGAAAACGTCCAAAAAACCAATGAGGGGAAGAATGCCTTAAAAGGTAGAATTGGCCAATTGGAAAAGGAGGTACAGGGGAGGGTATATGGCTCAGTGAATAGAGCACCAGCCCTGGAATCAGAAGGACCTGAGTTCAAATCTGGCCTCAGACACTTGACACACTTATTAGGCATTTGACTTTGGGCAAGTCACTTAACCCCAATTGCCCTCCAAAAAGAAAAAAAAAAAGAAAAAAAAAGAAAAAAGGAAAAAAAAGAAAATAAGAAAAGGAGGTATGAAAGCTCAATGAAGAAAATAATTCCTTAAAAATTAGAATGGAGGGTGGAGCCAAGATGGTGTAGAGAAACCAGGAAATTTCCTGAGCTCTCCCTAGTTTACCTCAGAAACAATGTTAAATCAAGCCTCCATCTGGAGCAAAAGAAACTACAAAAAATTGGAGAGAAAAAATTTTCCAGCTTAAAATAACTTATAGGAACTTCAGGAAAGGTCTGTCTCACTTAGGTTAAAGGGGAGTGCTGCCCAGTGTAGACAATGTCCAGGCAAGCCAGAGGGAGGCTCTTAGCTATAGCACAGATCAGCAACCAAGGTTCCTGGGTTGTGGCTCAGCAGGCTAGCTGTGATGCCTGTAGCCTGAGCACAGAAGTCAAATTGTGAGCCCTGGAATCCTGGCACATCAGGGGTCAGTAGGCTGGGCCCCCAGTGTGGTGAGCAAGCTGGAAGCACTTGGAGTCCTAGTGTAGAAATGCAGTGACCAGGCCCCTGGCCCCCAGCATAAGAAGCATGGGATTGTACTCCGTCTACCACAGGAGCAAAGGTCAACTTTAAAAGTCATGAAATAGTTTGGAACATAAGTAAGAAAAATAAGAGAGCCTTAACTATAGGAAGTTACTATAGTGATTCAAAAGATCAAAACATAAACTCAGAAGAGAACAACCATGTCACACTGCCTACATATGTAGTCTCAAAGGGGAATATGAATTGCTTTCAGGCCCCAAAATTTCTCTTGGTAGAGCTCAAAAATAATCTTAAAAACGAAGTAAGAGAGGTAGAAGAAAAATTGGGAAAATAAATGAGTGTTATAAAGGAGAATTATGAAGAAAAAGATTCAGATGCTTGGAAAAGGAAGGACCAAAAATTGACTGAAGAAAATGACTCCGAAAGAAGTTAGAACTGGACAAGTGAAAGTTAATGACTTTATAAGCAATCAAGAAACAATAAAATAATACCAAAAGAATGAAAGTAGAAGACATTGTGAAATATCTTATTTGAAAACCACTGACCGGGAAAATAGATCCAGTAAAGATAATTTAAAAATTCTTAGAATATCTGAAAGCCATGATTAAAAAAAGAGCCTAGACATCATTTTTCAAGGAATTATCAAGTAAAACTGCCCTGTTATTCTAGAACTAGAGGGTTAAGTCCAAATTGAAAGAATCCATCAATCACCTTCTTAAAAAAATCCCCAAATGAAAATTCCTAGGAATATAGTACTCAAATTCCAGAGCTCCCAGACCAAAGAGAAAATATTGCAATCACCATAAAGAAATAATTCAAATTCTGTGAATCCACCGTCAGGATAACACAAGATTTAGCAGCATCTACATTAAAGGATTAGAGGACTTGGAATATGACATTTTGGTGGCAAAGGAGCTAGGATTGCAACCAAGAATAACTTGCCCAGAAAAACTGACTATAATCCTTCAGGGCAAAAATTGACTATTCAATGAGATAGGGGACTTTCAAGCATTCTTGATGAAAAAACAAGAATTAGATAGAAAATTTGTCTTATAAATACAAGACTCAAGAGAAGCATTAAAAGGTAAACAGGAAAGAGAAATCAATAAACCTTAATAAGGTTAAATTGTTTACATTCTTGCATGGGAAGATGATACTTGCATAAGAACATTCTCATTATTAGGGCACTTAAAAGAAGTATATGTACACTCACAGAGGGTGCACATGTTAGTTGAATATGTAGGAATGATATCCAAAAAATAAAATTAAAAGGTGACAGAGAAATGTACTGGGAGAAAGGGAAATGGAGAAGTAGCATGGGGTAACTAATTTTCTTAAAAAATTAATTAATTCTCAGGAATTAATCTTACTTTGTTAATTCAGATATACTGAAATATTTTGAAAACTTCTTCATAGATATAGCTCCATAACAGCACCCAAGAATATAAGGAAGGGTATGAAAAAGGGCTTTCTTTTTTTTCTTTTTATGTGTTCAGTCTCATGTAACATATCTTACCCTTAGTTTTCTCATTTGTAAAATGATGCAGGTAGATTTTTAAGGGAGATTCTTGCTCCAAAATTTAACAATTCAGGGGTGGCTATGTGGCACAGGGAATAAAGCACCAGCCCTGGAGTCAGGAGGACCTGAATTCAAATCAGACCTCAGACACTTAACACAAAACTAGCCATGTGACCTTGGGCAAGCCACTTAACCCCAGTTGCCCTACCTTCCCCCCAACAAACAAAAAGCAAAAAAAAAAAATTAACAATTCATCAGTTTTCTGAATTATTAATTTCTTCATTCAGTAATGTTTATTGTCATGGAAGAAAAAGTGATTGTGAATTTGGTCATATACCAAAATCTCATCATGTCCAGAAAAGATAATATTCTGTCATCAACGTGTTATTACAACTTGAATTTTAAAAGAGGGAGTAAAGCTCTTTGGTGAAGGTATCGCCGCCACAGCTGCTTGGAGTTGGCAGTCTCTGCCTCTCTAACTCCTGACTCACCGCTGTTCGCTCTCACCGAGGAATAAGTCGGTCAGGAAGCCGCCCCGCCGCCATGGCATTCAAAGACACCGGCAAGACCCTTGTGGAGCCCGAAGTGGCCATTCACCGGATCCGGATCACCCTTACCAGCCGCAACGTGAAATCACTCGAGAAAGTGTGTGCCGACCTCATCAGAGGAGCCAAAGAGAAGAACCTGAAAGTGAAGGGACCTGTTCGAATGCCCACCAAGACACTTCGAATCACAACTAGAAAAACTCCTTGTGGTGAAGGTTCAAAGACTTGGGATCGGTTCCAGATGAGAATCCACAAACGCCTTATTGATTTGCACAGTCCTTCTGAAATTGTTAAACAGATCACTTCTATCAGCATTGAACCAGGTGTAGAAGTTGAAGTCACCATTGCAGATGCCTAACCAATCATCTCTTTAATAAATTGATTGCAACTATTGAAAAAAAAAAAAGAGGGAGTAAAGATCTTGGTTTACTAATGGCAGAATCTCAAAGCTTGTGAAGGGATATTTTGGTCAGCAATACCTTTTGTTTCTTTCCCACACTATTAAAAATCATCACGTATGAGGCTGTCACTAGGTAAAATACATAAATATTTTGATTCCATTTAAAATAATGATCCAGGGACAGTTAGGTAGTGTAATGGAGAAAGCACTTACCCTAGAGTCAAGAGGATCTGAGTTCAAATTCAGAAATTGAAGTGAGACACTTAAAAGCTGTGAGACACTGGGCAAGTCACTTAACCCCAATTGCCTTAAAAATGATCCCATCTCTTTCCTTCCTTTTTTTCCCCTAGGAGAGGCTAATTAGTGACAATAATAAGGAAAATATCTAAGAATATTTTGACTATGTCAGAACCCAAAGTTCGGTTTGAATGCATAAAAATATGGCAAAAGATGTTAAAATATTTGTTGGGGGTGGTAATGGGAAATGCCTTTCATGATAGAAAAGGCTTATGCTTTAACATAGATTAGAAGCATGTCTAGGATGTTGTCATAGCCTTTGAAACAAATACTAGAACCCTTAACTTCCAATTGCCTCAATAACTCATCCCAGTTATGGACCTGAAAGAGCAACTATATTAATAGGTTTTCACATAGTGTCTTCTTAGCAGAAGGGGAAAGTACCCACGTCACCAATGATAGCAATTGTTCCAGAAACTTCCAAAAGTCATCACATTAACACTTTTGTTGTTATTGTTGTTTCTTTGTAGGTGTATATAAACAGAGTCTGTGAGGTATAATAAAAATTGTTGCCCATGGAATTAGGGGAATCTGAGTCAAGTCTGGTTTCTGAGACATATTATCTGTGTAATCCCAGGCAGGTTCCTTAAATTCTGTTTCACAGGCAGCCCTTCAAGAAAATGTTTGAAGAACAGTTGCTGATTTTGCTAGGCAGAAAGAGTATTCCCAGTGGAATGATCCTGAACCACTCAAATCATAGGTTAAGCAATAAAACAAATAAATGAAAAAAAAGATAAAGACTAAAAGGCTACTGTGTGAATCCTAATTGATATTTTTCAAGGAGGTTTCAGAAGATTCAGGAATTACTGGGATTTAGGGGAAAGGATGTGAATGAAGCAGAAAGGATGCTGTTGCTGATAGATGCTCTTGGTAGGATTAAAACTACTCCCAGCTTTGAGTGTTAACAGGATGTAAGTCAGAGGTAACTGGTTCTAATCAGAACTATGACCTAGCAGAAAAAAGCTTCTGATTAAGTAAAAGGTCAGAAGCTTGTACACAGGCTTAATGGGCTATTGGGGGGGAGGGGGTGGTATATCAAGTAAGAGAACATGAAGTGACTGGTTCAGGAGGTTACATCTAGCCAATGGAGAACAAGGCAGGGGGGGCGGTATTTGAATTGGGGACAGGGCATAAATAGCTTTCCATTTGTCTGAGCAAGGGTATTCCATTAGGGGGCTAATCATTTATTAGGAATGTAAAGTAAATGTAAAATAAATGTAATGAGAACTTTCCTGGCTTCACAATGAGTATTTTCTTTCTAGAGCAAATGTGTTTCTCACATTATGATGGAGTATTCGTTCTAATTCCAAGCCTGTTAGGAATATTTTTAATGTCTCTGCTCTTATTCATCTATCATATGCTTAGGAATGATCCTGGGTTTTCTTGGCAAGATTACTAAAAGGCTTTATAAGAGGTAAATAAATCTCATTTCAACCTTAATGAGGTCATTTGTATTTTTTTTTTCAGTCTGAGGTCTATGTGCTCTATATTTAAGAGGATGGTTGATGAGGGAATATACAACTTTCTTATCCACTTCCTGCAATGGACTCAATGAAAGACAAAAAGATAAAACTTCAAACCAAAAGACATATGGAGGCTTTGTTTGGTGATCTTTAGGTGAGAACTGGAAGGAGCACACAATGTTGCTGTTCATTAGTTTCAGTTGCATGATCCCACTTATTTTCTTGGTAAACATCCTGGAGGGGTTTGCCAAATTCTTCTCCAGCTCATTTTATATATAAGGAAACTGAGGCAAACAGGGTAAAGTGACTTGCCCTGAGTTATGCAGTATAGTGAACAATCAACATCGTTACTCTAATATACATGTAAGTATAAGCATATATGTGCATGTATACACACACTAAATGACATATCTAAGTATTTAAAGAAAAGCTAACAAGATTACATCAAAGAAGGTTAAAAATAATTGTGGGAGAACTTATAGGCTTCCTTCTAAGATGGAAAAAGCTTACAGAAAGATAAATATGAAGAAAAAACATAGAACTAAAGAGATTATTGGAAACAATTAGACTTGAAAGACATGTTAATATTTGAAAGGAAACTTTAAGAATTTATTTTTCACTTGATGGTGTTTATAAAAATAATTATTTCTAGTGCCTAAAGAAGTTTACACAATACATATATATGTATATATGCACACATACATGTATGTGTATACATATATGTATACATATATACATATAAAACCAGGCATATTAAACACTTCCTTACAGACCATAAATAACTTTTTAAAAGGAGGACAAAGTAATCCTTACAATAAAATATGTCATTTCATACACATATATTAACAAATTATAAAAAGAAAAAAGAATGATTGGAGACTATGATTTTTTAAGAAACCCAGAGATTCAACAAATTAACCAGAAAATAAATAATTCACTTAAATTATATATCCATCTGTAATTTAAAATTATAATTGTTGTTATAATTATATTCATATAATTATAAATTACATTCAGGTATAATTTATATTATAAATAATTATTTACATATGAAGAGATTTTGAAAATTAGAAATCAAATTGAAAATAGAAATTATAAAGCTGATAAACTAAACAGATTTGTTAAAAAGCTAACAAATTTTTAGCTAACCCAATCAGACAGAAAAGGACAGGAGAATTATATTTCCTTTTTTTTTTTTTAAGCAATTGGGGTTAAGTAACTTGCTCAAGGTTACATGGCTAGTCATTATTTATGTGTGGGTGCTCATTTTCTGAGGCTGGATTCAATCCCGGGTCATCCCAACTCCGAGGCCAGTGTTCTTACTCACTGAGCCACCTAGCCGCCCCTGAGAATTAATTATATTTTCAAAAATGAAATGTGAAAAGATGAGTTCAAAATGAAGGGAAGAAATGAGAATTATTAGAAGTTATACTACATAATTATGTGCCAGCAATATTAATAAACATCCAAGTTTTTCAAAGACAAGAAATAAAGAAAGCTTAAGTACCCCAATATCACAAAGATAATTGCAGCAAGTCAGAGACAAACTACTAAAGGAGAGAGCACACCAATTTAAAGGTGAATCCAATTAAACACTTAATTAAAAAGAAATTAATAGGTATACTGCAATAATTATTTTTCAGTAATGGAGGAAGATGTATTGCACCGAAGGTTGTTCAATTCATAATAGAAATGTGAACTAAATATTTAAGCCAGGCAGTGACAGAGAAAAATGATCAATATCTCTGATACATATTTATATGTTAACATATAGAGATTATATCATGAATTTTGTATTTTAATATAAGCTATGTTAGAAAAACAACAACAAACTTCACTATGATCAAGTTCTTTTATGCCAAGTACAAAATATCAATATTAGGGCAAAATGAGAATACTTAATCATATAAATAACCAAAACCACATGATTTTAGCACTCCTCTGATGAAATATAACACTCATTCATTCACTAAACTCAAATTCATTTTCCTCCCATCCCCAAGGAGAAAGAGTTTACTTTTATTATGTAGTCATAAAAATATAACTGCATAGCATATTCCATAGTTTGGACCCAAGGTGGCATTGCATAGATACTTTTGGTCTTTGGATTGTCAATTAGAGCTTGTCTTTTATCTCTTGTCAGGAGGTATAATTCTTTTCCAATGTTGTCTTTTTTCCTCCTCCCTTCTCAACTTTAAACCATTTTGCAAAAAGGGAGTCATCGTTCCTTAGAAGGTAACCAAACCTCCTACCAAAGAATGGTTTGAGAATTAAGATAAAAGGAAGGAAACAAGCACTTATTTGGCACTTGTTATTTGCCAGGCACTGTACATAAGTTGTTGCATGATGCTCACAACCTTGCCTACCTATTGTACCACCCAGCTGTCTTTAGACAGTCATAGCTTCCTTTGCATATTCGATGTCTTAATAGTCTTTGCATCATGAATTATTTCTTGCTCAGGCCTGGTCATTCCTACCCTTAGTCTGTTTAACTATTTCGGCAACATAACATCCTATGAAAACAGTTTGATACTTTTACGTGTAGGAGATAGATGGACTGATTTCAATTCATTAAGATCTGTGTTCAAATTTTGCCTGCTTGCCTCTCTCATATTCAATTTTTTCAGTTAAAAAATAGTCTGTATCGCTTATCTCACAAGACTATTTTGATGATCAGATCACATACGCACGCATATAGAGTGCTTTGCAAACCTTAAAGCACTATGTTGTCATTAATATTACTATGATAGAATCATGAATTTACAGAGCTGTAATAGTGGTACTCTAACAACATGTACAAATCAGATGCTTTACTCAAGAAGCTGACATTAATAGGTATTCAGTCTTCTGCTATGACACACATACAGGGAACATTGTCAAAAGAATTTACTTTTTTAACCAAAATATGGATCACATTTATAGATATGAATGCACAACCTGTTCAAGTTTTCATAGTAAAACAAATTTGTCATTGGAAATAGTGAAAAGGAATGAAGCATTAATCTACTTTAATTGATAAATCTGACATTTCTTACACAGAATGTAAAGTGAGTTCATCTTACTCAGATGGAAAGCCAAAGCAGACTACCTGCAAGTTTTCTTTTCCTCAATTCTTTTTAATGTTGTTAAAAATATTACATGGGTTGCTTTAAAAAATGAAATCCTCTATCATTAAAAAATAAGATGAACCAGACATCTACAGTAGGATATTAATTTACTGCATGACCAACCATCACCTTTAAAACTCAGTGAGTGGGAAGATCAACTCTCAGAGCAAAATTGTTGGTTTCTCTTTTGTAAAAGAAAATGTAGTGTACTATAGATAGTGCTAAGTTTGGTAGATCTGGCTTCGATTCATAGACTTATAGAATCTCAGAGTTGGGAAGAACATTAGGAGTAGAGGAAGAAGTCTCTTCAGAATGTATCCACAAAGTAGTTCTGTACCAGGAAATTGCCAATTATAGGACTCTCCCTTGCTCCCAAGGCAATTGATGGATCTTTTTACAATGATTTCTATATCTCTATCTGCATTTCACAACTTTACCTTTCCACGTGTTGGTTGGAATGCTTCCATACAGGTTGCCTCCAATAGTGCCATCTGTTATTTACTAGCCTTTGGCCATCAGTACCTAGCCTCTCAAAGATTCTATAAGCTACAAAGTTGCTTATCTCCCACCACCATTAGATAGTGAGCCCCTCGAGGGCAGGGACTCCATTGTTTTTCATTTTTATATTTCTATTTTTCAGCAGGGTGCCCTGCTTATGACAGAAGTTAATAATTTTGTATTATGGTTGTAAACAAAATATAAATGATCTATTGTTATTACACTAATGATCTTTCCATGACACCTGAGCAAATAGGACACGCACCTCAACCAAGATCAAGAAATGTTCATACACACAGACATCAGAAGAGTCATTCAAGAATAATGAATATCTAAGGTGGACCTTCAGAAGAGACCTAAATAAGAAAGTCAACATAGTCATCACCATTTAAACTATGCCCTACCTAACTCAGTCAGTCAGTTTCTTCCTAAAACCTGATAATAGCCTATATTTCCCCATCCCATTTATCCTCTAAGAAAAAAAAGTTGGCAATATTAGGAGTAAATCAAGTAAGAAACTGAAGCATGTAATAATCCAGCAAACATAAAGCTGTGAGTTTTTTTCTCTCTGGTGGCATTATGACTTCTTTCAAAGCAAAGAGTGAGTAATCCCCATTTTTACAAATAGATACCTTTTATCACAAAGTAGTGTTCATCATATCAGAAATTATGACATTTTTCTTCTTTTTTGATGCTCCTAACATATACAAAATCTGACAGTCATTGAAAGAAAAAAGCACATTTCTGACAATTTCTTTCAGATAATGCAATGAGCTTCTGCACCATAAATGGAGATTATAAAAATAAAAATATGGGATACTGAGGAAAATAATAAAGGGTACCTATGAAATGTAAAGAATGGGAGAGCAATGATTTTAATAATCCATCAATTGATTTCATTATTAAATGGTTAAGGGAATTCTTTTTTTTTTTAATTTAATTTAATTTTTGAGGGCAATTGGTGTTAAGTAACTTGCCCAAGGTCACACGGCTAGGTTTTTGTTTGTGTGTGTTAAGTGTCTGAGGCCAGATCTGAACTCAGGTCCTTCTGACTCCAGTGCTGATACTCTACTCACTGCACTACCTAGCCGCCCCCACGGGAATTCTTTTTTTTGTTGTTGTTAGAGTAATAACATCTTTATTTTTGAAAAACAAATCAAAGTCATATTCATATAAACACTTATGTTACAAAGTATGGGGAAAGAAGGGAAACGGGAACCTCTACTGTTGCACCAAACAAGGCCAGGATGCTCTCTGGTCCTTGGACAACCACTTAGGATAAACCACAAATAAAACCTCCTTTGGGCTGAGATACATTGCTCTCTTCTGAGAGGGCAAGTCAAAGGGAGGGGAACTGGGACCATATAATGGTGAGGTTTTTTGGCAGGTCTCCTCAGTCACTATAGATATTGCTGTACTGTTAATAAAAATATATATGCTTCTCTTTAAAGCATAAAAAAAATTCCATAGGTGATACTGTGGAGGCCTCTCCGGTGTCTCCAAATGCAGAACTGTCTTCTTCCTGCCCCTCCTAGGGGTTATTTCTTGGTGGTTTTGCGGATCAAGGCCATTCTCTGTTTGTGAGCCTCTGTGGTGCAGGCCTTTTTGTAGGGTCGTATTTCTTCTGAACCCAAACCTGGGATCCACATGTTCCATTGGTGCTCTAAATGCAGCTGGACATCTTTGACCTCTAAAGTGTTAGATTTTCGATGCCAGGCTAGTTGGCACACTGCTGTCACTACACTCTCGATGAAGTCATCAGCAATCTGTAGTAGCATCTCTTCCACATCTTCATCCAGCTGTTCATTGGGATCTACTTCTCTAATTACAGGTCCTGTAATTTTTTCTTGGTCAAAACCTGATTGCTTTCTGGACTAAGACGCCCCCCTGCCCCTGGGGGTTCTGGCATCTTTCCCACTGTGGTACTATTGGCCATAGACCCCTGAGGCGGTGTGCTAGAAGGTTCTGGTTTTATGAATGAAAAGTTGGAGAGGTTGATCAGGGCTGAGGGGCCAAACTGGTTCATAATCTGCCGGGCTTTGGCCTTCAGTTCATGGAGCTTGTCAAGGTCCTGCTTTTTTTTGGGATTGTGGGGACCGAGGCCAATCAACATGCACCCATTTCCTCTCTTCCATCAGCACTAACTTTATGTACATATTAAATCCGCAGCCAAGTCTTATCTGTCCATGATCTCTGGGCTCCCAGCTGGCACAAACTTGCACGCTCAACTGCTGGGTCCGACTGTGACGGGAATTCTTTATATGATAACAAGATTTTCAGAGAAACAAAATCCATCTTTTCAGTGTTATTCTGATGTCTTTGTATAGCCATTAGTCATGGAAAATTATGTTTTCTAAAAAAATGAAGAGTAGGCAGAAGATGAGGCAGAGGTATATGGTAGTAATGGGTAGGCAGCAGTACATTGCAATCAATTAATCAGTAAGCATTTATTAAATGCCTGCTTTGTGGCAAGCCCTGTACTGCTAGCTGGGGATAGTCAATCAGACAACAACAACAAAAATGAAAATAATCACTACAATATTCATAGCTAAATATTTATATAGTACTTATTGTGTGCCAGGTGTTACATAAGTGCTTTTTACCAATATACTCTTATCTGATCCTCAAAGCAATTCCGGAAGTTATGTAATATTATAATTCCCATTCTATAGCAGGGGAAATTGAGGCTGAAGTTATGTGCCTTGCTCAGGACCACACAGCAAGTAAATGTCTGAGATGGAATTTCAACTCAGGTCTTTTTAAAAATACATTTTAGGGGGGCGGAGCCAAGATGGCAGAAAGGAAGCAGTAACCTCGCTGAGCTCCTCTGTCACTAAGTCCAAAAGGGTAAATCTGAGCGGATTCCGGAGTGACAGAGCCCACAGGAAGACAGAGTGTGGCAGAATCCAGCACAGGAGGTTGCCCAGAGTGCCCGCACAGGTCGAGCGCAGAGCGTGTGGGGTCTGCACAGCTCAGACCTAAGAGCAGGCAAGCAGAATACACCAGAGAGAGAAAAAGCCCCAGCCTGCAGACTTACCAAGGACGAATCGCAGTCATCTCGCAGAGGGAACGGATCATTGGAGCCAGGTAGGAGAGTCGGGCCCCCAGTGGAGAGAGTGGCTTCTCAGGCTGCATTCAGCCCCCAGCCTGGAAATTTAGAAACTGCCTGCCTGTATGATACAGGGGCTGGAATGGCAAAGTAAATTCTAGCTGCTCAGATCCTCCCATCCCTCCTTCATGAAGCAGAAAACCCAAAGATAAGTCTCCCACCCAGACTGAAATCCCAAGTTAATGGAAATAGCCTCAGGCTTGAGAATCTCCAAGAAAGGGTGTAACTGAGACAGCCAGGAATCTGAAGAGAAGAGAGGGAGGGGACCCAACTAGCCCCACCTCACCTCACCAACAAAAGCCTACTTATAGCCCAGGGGTATAGAGGCAGAAATCTGAAGTGGTCAGACTCAACTCCACCTACACATCTACATTCCTCACTGACTTCCCTGACTTAGCCATAAACTAGCCACCCAGAGGTATTCAAAGTCAAGGATCAGGCCCCAAACTCATAGCCTGAGACACTAAGAAACAGGAAGTCACAATGGGAAGGAAGGAAGCTGAAAAGGAGAAGGGGAAGGCAAGAAAGTCTATTCGAGCATACTATGCAGGGCAAGAACAACAAAACACACAGGACAATATAGACTCTCTGCCCACACCAGAGACCACAGAAGGAAACATGATCTGGTCTCAAGCCCAAATAGCATTCCTGGAGGAGCTTAAGAAAAATTTTAAAGACCAAATCAGGGAGGCAATGACCAACTTGGAAAAAGAAAATACCTCCCTAAAAAAGGAACTTCAAAAACTTATTGAAGACCATAATTCACTAAAAATTAGATACAACCAAACTGAAACTCAGAACTCTATGATGCAGCAGGAGTCAATCGAAAAAAACAAGATGATCGAAAAATTGCAAGAAAATGTAAAATATCTCACTGGAAAAATAACTGACCTAGAGAACAGATCCAGGAGAGACAACCTAAGAATTATTGGTCTACCAGAAAGCCATGATGAGAAAAGCAGTCTAGACAACATCCTCCAAGAGATTGTCAAAGAAAACTGTCCTGAGGTCCTGGAATCAGAAGATAAAATAGCTATTGATAGAATTCACCGGACTCCTCCTGAAAGAGATCCCAAACTGAAAACTCCAAGAAATATAGTAGCCAAATTCCAGAATTATAAGATTAAAGAAAAAATTCTACAAGCAGCCAAAAAGAAACAATTCAAATATCGAGGAACTACAGTTAGGATCACACAGGACCTAGCAGCTTCTACATTAAAAGAGCGGAGGGACTGGAATTTGATATTTCGTAGGGCAAGAGAGCTAGGACTACAACCAAGGATTAACTACCCGGCAAAACTGAGCATAATCTTTCAGGCAAGGAGATGGACGTTTAATGAAGTAAGGGACTTCCAGACTTTCCTAATGAAAAAGCCAGAGCTCAATGGAAAATTTGATCTCCAATTACAAGACTCCAGAAGAACATAAAAAGGTAAACAAGGGTAACATAGACTCACACATGCAGAAGTGCACATACCCACACCCACAAACACAAGCTCATTACTTGGGATGCAACAAGAGCAAAATGTTCACATCCCTATATGTGGAGCTGATAACTGTCAATATTTGAAATCTCTATGATTATCATGACCTGCAAAAGGGTTATACTTAGAGGGTGTGGGTATGAATGCACTAACATGGAGTCTAAAAAAAAAAGACTATTAAGGGGATCAATGGTACTGTAATGGGAAAAAGGAAAGGATGAGCTAGGAAAAGGTAAAATATGCCATCTGAAGAGGCATCAAAACACACTATAGAAGAAGGGAAAGTAAGAGGGAGAGGAACATCATTTAAACACTATTCTCACTGGTTCTGGTTCAAAGAAGGATCAAATTAATCAGTGAAGTTTAAGAATCTAACGTGAATAGACACATAAATTCATTAAATAGAGGAATTGGAGGGAGGGAGAGGAGCATTGTTTGAAATTTACTCTCATTGGTTTGGAATCAAACGGGGAGTAATTTACTCTGATAAGTATAAAAATTTGTTGTGTCCTATAGATAGTGGGAGGGTAAGGGGGGGGTGAAAAGGAGGAGAATAAAGGGAGGGATTATAAGGGAGGGAAATAGTAGTAAGGGGAGAGGGTAGGTTAAGAAGGGGGGTCACTGGGTGGGAACACTGAGGGAGGGGGCGGTCAAAAGGGAAAACTTCAAGGAGGGGAAGGGAGAAGGAAGAAACAAAAACATAAACAGGGGAGGGAATAGGATGGAAGGGAAGAGACAGATAGTCATCATTACTGTGAATGTGAATGGGATGAACTCTCCCATAAAACAGAGGCGGATAGCAGAATGGATTAAAAACCATAATCCTACAATATGCTGTCTTCAAGAAACACATTTGAAACAAAGGGATACCCACAGGGTAAAGGTAAAAGGTTGGAGTAAAATTTATTATGCCTCAGCTAAAGTAAAAAAGCAGGGGTAGCAATACTTATCTCAGATAAAGCAAAAGCAAAAATAGATCTAATTAAAAGAGATAAGGAAGGAAACTATATCCTACTAAAAGGCACCATTGAGAATGAAGCAATATCACTACTTAATATATATGCACCAAGTGGTATAGCATCCAAATTCCTAGAGGAGAAGTTAAAGGAATTAGAGGAAGAAATAGATAGCAAAACTATACTAGTGGGGACCTTAATCTCCCCCTCTCTGAACTCGATAAATCTAACCTCAAAATAAACAAGAAAGAAGTTAAGGAGGTGAATAGAATCTTAGAGAGACTAGATATGATGGATCTCTGGAGAAAACTGAATGGGGATAAAAAGGAATTTACTTTCTTCTCAGCAGTGCATGGTACATACTCAAAAATAGACCATGTACTAGGGCATAAAAACCTCACAATCCAGTGCAGAAAGGCAGAAATAGTAAGCGCATCATTCTCAGATCATGATGCAATAAAAATTATATGCAATAAAGGGCCATGGAAAGATAGACTAAAAACTAATTGGAAACTAAACAATTTAATCCTAAAAAATTGGTGGGTCAAAGAAGAAATTATAGAAACAATCAATAATTTCATTCAAGAGAATGATAATAATGAAACAACATACCAAAATTTGTGGGATGCACTAAAGGCAGTTCTCAGGGGAAGTTTTATATCCCTGAGTGCATACTTAATTAAAGCAGAGAGAAGGGAGGTCAGTGAATTGGACATGCAATTGAAAAAGCTAGAAAAAGAACAAATTGAAAATCCCCAATTTAGTACTAAATTAGAAATACTGAAAACCAAAGGTGAGATTAATAAAATTGAAATTAAGAAAACCATTGAATTAATAAATAAAACCAAGAGCTGGTTTTATGAAAAAATCAACAAAATTGATAGACCCTTAGTCAATATGATAAAAAAAAAGAAAGAAGAAAACCAAATTATGAGTATCAAAAATAAAAAGGGTGAATCTACCTCCAATGAAGAGGAAATCAAAAAAATAATGAGGAATTATTTTTCCCAATTGTATGCACATAAATATGACAATCTTAGTGAAATGGATGAATATTTACAAAATCACAAATTGCCCAGATTAACTGAAGAGGAAGTGAATTACCTAAATAACCCCATCTCAGAAAAAGAAATCAAACAAGCCATCAATGAACTCCCTAGGAAAAAATCTCCAGGGCCAGATGGGTTCACTAGTGAATTCTATCAAACATTTAAAGAACAATTGATTCCAATACTCTACAAACTATTTGGGAAAATTAGTGAAGAAGGAGTCCTACCAAACTCTTTCTATGATACAAATATGGTACTGATTCCTAAATCAGGAAGAGATAAAACAGAGAAAGAAAATTATAGACCAATCTCCCTCATGAATTTAGACGCAAAAATTCTAAATAAAATATTAGCCAAAAGACTCCAACAACTTATCACAAAAATAATACACCCTGATCAGGTAGGATTCATTCCAGGAATGCAAGGATGGTTTAATATTAGGAAAACCATCAATATAATTGAGCATATCAACAACAAAACTAGCAAAAACCACATGATCATCTCAATAGATGCAGAAAAGGCTTTTGACAAAGTACAACATCCATTCCTATTAAAAACACTAGAAAGTATAGGAATAAATGGAGCCTTCCTTAAAATAGTTGCTAGCATCTATCTAAAACCATCAGCAAGTATTATATGCAATGGGGATAAACTAGAAGCCTTTCCAATAAGATCAGGAGTGAAACAAGGGTGTCCACTATCACCCCTCTTATTCAATCTGGTACTTGAAACGTTAGCAGTAGCAATTAGAGAAGAAAAAGAAATCAAAGGAATCAAATTAGGCAAAGAAGTGACCAAGCTGTCACTCTTTGCAGATGATATGATGATATACTTAGAGAATCCTAGAGAATCAAGTAAAAAATTACTTGAGACAATAAATAAATTTGGCAAAGTTGCAGGATATAAAATAAACCCACATAAATCCTCAGCATTCCTGTACATCTCTAATAAAACTCAACAGCAAGAGATAGAAAGAGAAATCCCATTTAAAGTCACTGTAGACATTATAAAATATTTGGGAATCTACTTGCCAAAACAAACCCAGAATCTATATGATCACAACTACAAAACACTTCTCACAGAAATAAAATCAGATCTAAATAGTTGGAAAAATATCAATTGCTCGTGGCTGGGTCGAGCTAATATAATAAAAATGACAATTTTACCCAAACTAAATTATATATTTAGTGCCATTCCAATCAATTTACCAAAAAACTACTTTGTAGAGTTAGACAAAATAATAACAAAATTTATTTGGAAAAACAAAAGGTCTAGAATATCAAGGGAATTAATGAAAAGAAATGCTAGGGAAGGTGGACTAGCTATGCCAGATCTTCATCTGTATTATACAGCAGCAGTCATCAAAACTGCTTGGTACTGGCAGAGGTGTAGAGTAGTGGATCAATGGAATAGATTAGGTGCAGGAGACCCAGCAGTTAATGAATATAGCAATCTATTGTTCGATAAACCCAAAGACCCCAGTTTTTGGGATAAGAATGCACTATTTGACAAAAACTGCTGGGAAAACTGGAATACAGTATGGCAGAAACTGGGCATAGATCACTATCTAACACCATATACCAAAATCAAGTCTAAATGGGTGCATGATCTAGGTGTAAAGGATGATACTGTAAGCAATTTGGGAAAGCAAGGAATAGTTTACCTGACAGATCTGTGGAGAGGGGAAGATTTTAGGACCAAACAAGAATTAGAGAGCATTATAAAATGCAAAATGGATAATTTTGATTACATTAAATTGAAAAGCTTCTGCACAAACAAAGCCAATGTAACCAAGATCAAGAGGGAGGTGGGGAATTGGGAAAGAATTTTTACAACTTGTGTCTCTGATAAAGGACTCATTTCTAAAATTTATAGAGAATTGAGCCAAATCTATATGAATACAAGTCATTCCCCAATTGATAAATGGTCAAAGGATATGAACAGGAAGTTTTCAGAGAAAGAAATTAAAGATATCTATAAGCATATGAAGAAATGCTCTAAATCACTATTAATTAGAGAAATGCAAATCAAAACAACTCTGAGATACCACATCTCTCCAGTCAGATTGGCTAGGATGACAAAACAAGAAAGTGACAAATGCTGGAGAGGATGTCGGCAAATTGGAACGCTAATACATTGCTGGTGGAGTTGTGAACTTATCCAACCATTCTGGAGAGCAATCTGGAATTATGCCCAAAGGATTATAAATAATTTTATACCCTTTGACCCAGCCATACCACTCCTAGGGTTATATCCCAAAGAGATCATAGTAGTGGGAGGAAGAACCATATGTACAAAAATATTTTTAGCAGCCCTTTTTGTGGTTGCAAAGAATTGGAAACTAAAGGAGTGCCCATCAATTGGGGAATGGCTAAACAAGTTGTGGTATATGAATGTAATGGAATTTTATTGTGCTATAAGAAATGAGGAGGTGACGGATTTCATAATTACCTGGAGAGACTTATACAAACTGATGCTGAGCGAGAAGAGTAGAATCAGAAGAAATTTGTATACAATCACAGACATACCATATCTGTGACGACCAACTATGACAGACTGGACTCTTTTCAGCAATGCAGTGATATAAGTTAATCCCGAATGACTCAAGAAAGTGAGAAATGTGCCATCCAGAGATATAACTAGAAAGAACTGAGCCTGAATCCTGATGGAAGCAAACTAAATGATCTTGTTCTTCTCATTGTTTGGTTGTACTTCTTCCTTACCATCTTTCATCCCACCTAGTACAATATGCCTTTGTAATTGGAATAATGTTTAATATGAATGCATTTGCAGACCCTATACTGTACTATATGATGTCATGAGGGGAGGGGGGAGGGAAGTAAAGGAAATTTGAAAATCAAGGAACTAAGGAATTGAATCTTGTCAACTGAAACTAAACTAATAAATTAATTAAAAAAAAATACATTTTACTTTTAGTTTATGGAATAAACAGTTATTTTCATACATAGTATAATAAAAATGATTAAACATGAAATTACAAATCTATTATGTGCAGCATGCTACTTGTTTTAAATATATAATAAAATTATCATGTAAATCTCTTTTTTAACCTTATATACATATTATATATATGCACACACATATATATACATATATACATGCATATACATATATGTGTGTGTGTAATAATTCAATGCATACTTCTATTTTTCAGTTCTTTGTATGGATGAAGATAGCATCTTCATATGTCCTTTGTAGTTAATTTGGATATTTATAAGTCAAATTCCCTTATTCACTCAAAATTGTCCTTAAAGCAATATTGTTATTTCACACAATATTCTTTTGGTTCTGATCATTTCACTCTTCATTATTTCATGCAAGTCAGTCCACATTTTCTAGTTCATTAATTCTTATTGCTCAATATTCCATCATGATCATATACTACAGCCATTCTCCAATTGATGGGCATCACCACTATTTCCTAGTTCTTTGCCTCCACAAAGAGAGATGTTATAAATATTTTATAACATATAGCTTCTTTTCCTTTTTTCCTAGTCATCTTTGGAAATAGACATAGTGTATTTATCCCAAAGAGATCATGAAAAAGGGAAAAGGACCCACATATACAAAAATATTCATAGCAGTTCTTTTTGTGTTAGCAAAGAATTGGAAATTGAGGGAATGCTCATCAATTGGACAGTGGTTAAACAAGTTGTGGTATATGAATGTAACAGTATATTATTTTATATGTACATACATATATATATATATATATATATATATTCATATATATATATATACATATATATGACTGATACATCTAAGGAATGATGAGCTGGGTGATTTCAGAAAAATCTGGAAATACTTACATGAACTGATGCTGAGTAAAGTGAACAGAGCCAGGAGGATATTGTACACAGTAAGAGCAGCATTGTTCAATGGTCAACTGTGATAGACTTAGCACTTAGCAATCCAAGGGTCTAAGACAATTCCAAAAGACTCATGATGGAAAATTTTATCCTCATCCAAAGAAAGAACTATGGAGTCTAAATGCAGATTGAAACGTTATTTTCTCTACTTTTTTCTTTCTTGTGTTTTTTCCCTTTTCTTTTGATTCTCCTTTCAAAACATGAATAAAGTGGAAATTCTGACCATGTCACTTCCATTTTCAGTAAAATCCATTGGCTTGAAATTTCCTTTATAATAAAATAGAAACTATTTTGTTTATCTCCTCATTATTTGACCTCAGCCTCTCTTTCTAACTTTTTCATTGTCCTTCCCATACTGTGCAATTCAGTCAAACTGATCTATCTGTTCTTCCACTGGGACATTCCAATCTCCATAATGCATTTCCTCCACCTCTTTGCCTAATAGAATCTATCTAGTCCTTCAAGATGCAATTCAAGCATCATCTTTTACAAAAAAAAAATTCCCCCAATTCCTCTTCTCCCCTTCCCTCTCCTTCCCTTTCCTCTCATCCCCTTCTTTCCCCTCCCCTTCCCTCCTCCTCCTCACCCCTCCACTCCTCTCCCCTCCCCTCCTCCTCCTCTTCCCCTGGTCTCCCCCCCCCCCACTCTCTCTCTCTCTCTCTCTCTCTCTCTCTCTCTCTCTCTCTCTCTCTCTCTCTCTCACACACACACACACACACACACACACACGCACACACAATTTTGAGTACAATGAGAAGAATGTCTCTAAAACCCAGTGAAGAAAGAATTTGCAGGATAAAAGAGCAGATCATCTGAGAGTTCTTTGAGTCAGATTAAGTTATTCATCTCTTCTCAGAGCACCTGGAAAGTGAGGTCAGATAAGGACGGGAAAAAGGAATATTGTGCAAAATAATTTTAATCATTCAGGTTGGTTACACATTGCAATCCATAAACAAATAGTAACTTTAGCCAGTTTGAAATTTTAATGGTGAGGGCAGCTAGGTGGTACAGTGAAATAGAGTACTAGCCCTGGATTCAGGAGTGCCTGAGTTCAAATCCAGCCTCAGACACTTGACACTTAGCTGTGTGAATGTGGGCAAGTCACTTAACCCCAACTGCCCTCCAGAAAGTAAAAAACAAAACAAAACAAACAAAACAAAGAAATTTTAATGGTGACATATTCATGAAGACTGGCATAAGTAGTTTATTTCAATAGAAATATATGCATGTGAACATTTCATTTAATCTTTTTTCTTTTGAAAATTTTATCATTTTCCAATTATATTTATACATTTTAACACATTAAAAAAAACAACTTGGGTTCCAAATTCTCTCCTTCCCCAATCACCCCTGGCCCCTTCTTGAGAAGGCAAGCAATTTTATATAGGTTATAAATGTGTTGTCATGCAAAACTTATTTTCATATCATTCGTGTTGTTAAAGAAAACAAAGACAAAAATGTGAGAAAAATAAAGTAATAAAATAGTATATTTCGATCTGCCTACTACTTGGAGCCCTGGGTGGACAATGCAACAGATCCTGCTCCCAGTACCAGTAAATTATCTCTGGCAATCTCCTTCTGACTAGTTGTTTTACCCGCTGATTATCTGTGGACTGAGAGCTCAGCAGGCTGATGATGCATGCACCACCATGGCCTGCTGCTGACTTGCATGGCTTGGCACTGGACTGTGTTCTAACCACACTCCAGTAGCATGGTCCTTTTCTGCCATCCTTCTAAGTTGTCTTAGGCTGGAAAATTTTTTCACCCTGTCCTTTATTGGTTCTCTTGCTCCACAATTCATTTTGAGATGTTATTTTAAAATTGTTTGGAGAGAAATTGGGTAGAGCCCAGGTGAGTTTCTCCCTTTCCTCTGCCATCTTGGCTCTAACCCTTCTGTCTTCATTTAATCTCACTCAGGTGTGCCCAATTATCTAATTAAATTATGTCAAGCTATAGATTTTTATGTTCATATGGGAAGCTCGGAACTGAGTCACAGACCCTGACAGATTTAATCATCATCCCCTCTGAATCCTATTGACTTCTAAATGCGTCAAGGATATTGACCACCTTTCATCTGCTCTCATTATAAGTTTGGCAGAAATAAAAGTAGAGAAAAATAGGGTGTCATCTAAAGTGCACCAAGGGAGCTCAACATTGAGTGTAGGAACAATATTCAGATTGAAATACCAAGTTTTCTGAGAAACTGAGACACCTAATTCTCTGGTTTTTCTTTAAAGCAAAAGCCTTAGGAGCATGACGAAGTCATTATTCACTATCTGGTGTGTGTGTGTGTGTGTGTGTGTGTGTGTGTGTGTGTGTGTGTGTGCGTGCACTCATGCATGCATATATCTGCCTATATGTTAGCAAAAGGAAGAGTTTTCATATTATAGAAAGATATTACTATCCTCTTTGATTTTATTTTTTGTTTTCCTCAATAAAGCTACAGTGATTTCTGAGTTAATATCTAAAATAGTCAAATTCAATCATGTTGAAAATGTTTATTCTTTGTGTATATAATATACAGAATTAAAAATCAGCCTTTGTCAGCTTGTTATGTTAATCAATTAGCAAAATATTTCTTTCAGTATAATAAGAGCAGAATGATGATACTACCTAAGACAGAGATTCTCAAACTCAGATGCTTGCCCTTAAAATCAATGGCAACAACAACTGTATTTGGCACAATCTTATTTGTAATTCTGTATATTTTATGCATTTAAAAATCTTATTCTGAGCAGCCAATTAGATTCACCAGATTGCCCAAGAGGTCAATAACCTGAAAAAGATGAAGGCTTCCTGATATAGAATTTTCCAGCAATAATAATCTTTGGATTTTACCTTCTGTCAACTCCCCCAAACCATAGAGAAATCATTCTTCCCCAACCATGATCATTCCAGAAATGGAGTCATCTAGGATTTTTGTACCCACTAGAAAAATACTGAGACAGTCTTGAAAATGACTTTTTCTTTACTATTCCAAAAATTAAGAGTACAATGTTATGTATGCTAGGAGGCTCTGTGTCAAAAAATATTGATCATATTCCCTGTGAATTTCAGAGCTTCCTGTTATTATGTCTTTTTCAGTTCTACAGATCTGTAGAGATTTTTAGAGTGTGTTCTGCAGTAATAAAGATCAGTTACACTCAAAGTTTGTCTGTACCAAGACAGCCTCTTTTGGTGAATAAGATCTTTTCTGAGACAAAAGTATGGGGTTTGTAATAGTTTGAATTTGTCCAAACTTTCTTGCAGGTCACATTTCCTCTGAGGTCAACTAAGAAATAGCAGCCACTTCAATAGTACCATTAAAGTTCTCTTCCAGAGAACATCGAGGGAAAAGCAACAGAGGGAAAACTGACCGCTTGAAAGTATTAGAAGTTTTCAAATTTTCCCAGTTAAAATGGAAAAAAAATTCTAACTTCCCTAAGATGTAGAATAGCTATTTTACAAGAAAATATTAAATGTCATTAAGTGTTTGCATTAAATATACATTTAGTAGACTATTATATTTTGATATTTAATTTAATAAAATATTGATATATTTAAGAATTAATAAGATTATGGAAGGTCATAAAATACATGATTATGATCTTACATCTATGGAATTACAAATTTCATCTATCGCCTTGTTGAGATGTTTATATAATAATATATGTGACTTTTCTCTAGATTAATTTAGCTGAATGATAATTCATAAATGATGCCACCTGTTATAATGGTTTATTTTGCTTCCTTGTTTTGAATAATATTTATCTTCCCCAATTACATTTAAAAAGAATTTTAAACATTCATTTTCTTAAAAAAAACTGAGTACCAAAATTTTCTCCCTCCCTCCCATCCAAATTTTAACCTCCACCCTGTTACAGTAACCAATTTAGTACATATTATACACATACAATCGTGCACGAGTTATTTTGTGACATATTAGTAATGTTGTAAAAGAAAACAGAGAAAAATTCCACAAAAATAAAGTGAAAAATAGTTTTTTGTTAATCTGCATTCAGAGTCTATGAGTTATTTCTCTGGAGGCC
Organism: Gymnobelideus leadbeateri; assembly: GCA_011680675.1. Taxonomy (NCBI): domain Eukaryota; kingdom Metazoa; phylum Chordata; class Mammalia; order Diprotodontia; family Petauridae; genus Gymnobelideus; species Gymnobelideus leadbeateri. Next base: position 179,677 of record WOXC01004934.1, read on the forward strand.
GTTAGCATTTTTCATCATGAGCCCTTTGCTTTGGAATTGTTGGATCATTGTATTAAGGAAAGCTAAATCATTCACAGTTGATCATTTTAAAATACCATTTTACTGTGTACAATATTCTCCTGGTTCTTCTCACTTTACTCTGCATCAGTTCATGTAAGTCTTTTCTGGTATTTTGGAAAGCATACTGCATGTCATTTCCTATTGCACAATATTATTCCCTCATAATAGAACAAAAATTGTTCATCTATTCCCAATTGGTGGACGTTCCCTCAATTTTTAATTCTTTTCCTTTACTAAAAGATATGCTGTACATATTTTTGTATAAATAGGTCCTTCCTTTATAGTTGTTTTGATGTGAATTTAGGAAAATTCAGACAAGTTCCTACCTTACTGCTGCATCCTGACTCCACCTTCTATTTTTTAATGGAATTGTAGCCTATAAATTATGAAACTATGAAAAATTATCTGAAAGCTATTATATGGTTAGCTAGAGATCAGCTGGTTTTCTCAATCTGAGTAGGAAAACAAATCATTCCATTTAAAAAAATGTTCATATAAGAAACCAATGAATAAGTTGGATTTCTTTATTTTTTATATCTAGTGTGTATACATTTTGTACTATTGTATAAGACAGATTGTGATGAAACATAAATGTTATGTTATTCTGTGTTCTAGAGATATCCCTATTTCCCCTCTCAAGAGTTTGTTCAGACTTCTTAATAGCTTTTCAGATAATAGATAATGAGCTTTGTTTCTTCTTTTAGTAAAAAAAAACTTTTAAAAAATCTATTTGGTGATTGCATTCTTTATCAATGATATTCCCCCCTCCACCATCTGACTACATTTTAAGAAGATGTATAAAAATGTTACTTAGGGGTATGGATTCAACTTTGTTTTGTGGTTATCAGTTTTCACTTACCACAACTTTGCGTCAAAACAACCATCAAATTCCATAAGCCAGAACTATATTTCCCTCCTTTTATATGATCTGATATTTTGACATTTCTCCAGAAAAACAACATGTAAGGGCTCTTGATTTACTCAAACACTTAAAGATAGGTCAGCAACATCCAAATCACCCAAGGAGTAAGATTAAATAGCTGTTCTGCTAGCATTCAACCATGTTTTATGGATGTGTTTCCATAAATATAGTGTTATTCATTATTTTGATAATCACTCATAGTTTCACTTGATTCACTCTTATCTTACTCAGTTCTGCTGTTTGTTTTTTCTATATTTGACATTTGTAGTAGTCATGTTTAAAAACAGAATTGTTATATTACAAAATTTTGCAAACTATGAGAAAAGAAATTTAGATTTAAATAAGCTTTTCAATTTTCTATTTTTGTTTGATAATTCAATTTATTTCTTGCTTCTGCTATCCTTAATTTTCTGTCCTCCTAACCCCTTCACACACAGTTCTAGGAAAATTATGGATAGCATATGACACAAATGAAGGCAGTCAAGAATGAGACTTGAGAAGACAATCTGGGCCATTAAATATCTAATTTTCTTCTGAAATCCTGATCCTGTGAAACTTCTTCTCTGTGTCATTTAGTGATAGATACATCTGCTTGTAGCATAGGTCTAGAGGTTATCTTAGATCTTCCTTTTAGCATGAGTTCTTTTTTTGGCACAGCAGGTTGACATTTTTGAAAATTATGGAAATTTGGAAGGAGGCATGTATGTTTTTGGATAAAACAGTTTCATGGATAGAAATGGTTAATATGGTAGTAGTGAACCCTGAGAAGCTGGGAGCAAAACATGGCATCAAAAAAGAATGGGAGAGGCTGGTGGAATCTTGTGATAGGAATCTTTTGTAGCCAAGAAGACATCAGGAGGCTAATAGACCGTGGAGAAGAGGACTGAAACTATGGGAATGGGGAGCCAGTTATAGTTAGAATATACCCAAGATAAATTTTTACAATTTTTGCAGGTGAGAATATTCATCTCTCTTCTTTTCAATATTCCTACAGTGGTTGTAGAGTTGAATGATATAGCCAGACAATATCTAAACTCAGCAAAAGAGTATTAATAATAGTATTTATATATATTTGAAACATTTAATGTTAAGACCTCGAATTTCAGATCCATTTCCTTCCTCCCTTGTCACCCATTCCCTCTGGGGAGATAAGTAATTCAGTATATGTTGTACATGTCTAGCTATGCAAAACATTATCATAGTAGATATATTGTACAAGGCCAGATAGAGGAATTTTCGTCCCGAACGTGTGGGGGGCAACTTCCGTTTCTGGCAAGCTGCAAACCCACCCACGACTTCCACCCTAGATCACAATCCAGATCAAGGGAGGTTAAAGCAAGAGCGATTACCCCCCAAGACTGATCTGTGCGCTTCTGGCTCCCAGACCGCTGTGCTGGTCCTTCCTGCAGGGCTGCTAGGCTGTACTCAGTGGGAGGTTAGCTTCTCTGTGTCGTTCTGTGGGTGCTGGGGCTCCAGAAATTGTTCAGAGTCCCCTTTTACATAGTTTGGGGGGAATCTGGGGGCAGAGTGGCTTGGATGAGCTGTTTCTACTCCGCCATCTTGGCTCCGCAGGGAACGTTATCTTTAAAGCCTTATTCTTTGAGAAGTGGAATTAAGAGAATTCCTTAGTCAGATATTTTCTTTATCTCTTGGGCGTTGGGTTTATCATCCAGTAAAAATAAGAAAGTCGCTCCTTAGTGTCACCTCTACTAATTCCCAAGGGGAGGGGAAACAACTAAAAACAAGATACCTATGAAATTAAGAATAACAAGACCACCCAGCACCCACAGAATGACACAGAGAAGCTAACCTCCTGCTGAGGACAGCCCAGCAGCCCTGCAGGAAGTACCAGCTCAGCTGTATGGGACCTGGCAGCATGCAGAGCGCAGAGCGCAGGAGCCGAGCCGAGCCCAGGTCCCCATAAGCCAAGGTTTTAGCCCCAGGGCGGCAGGGCCAGCAGCCGGCTGGAGGAACCCCAGAACACCAGGAGCTGTGGCGACTCCAGAATTATCAACATAGACATGCCTAGGACAAAGTAAGAGGTTAGTGTCCTACGGATTTTGGGACCTGTATTTGGGAAATGCGTCAGCTCCCTCCCCTGGGGGCTAGAAGCCACTGAGGAGACACGCCATTTTGTAGTTTTCAGAGGCAGCTCCGGCTCCCAGCCTACAAATCGTGGGGAGATCCAGAGATCAGTCTTGGGGGGTAATCGCTCTTGCTTTAACCTCCCTGGATCTGGATTGTGATCTAGGGTGGAAGTTGTGGGTAGGTTACAGCTTGCCAGAAACGGAAGTTGCCCCCCACACGTTCGGGACGAAAATTCCTCTAGCTGGCCTTAAAGCCATAGTGTGGCAACAAGCCCAAAAGTCAAGCAATTAAGTGGCAACATGCCAAGGCAAAGGAAACAGAAAAATGCAACCCTAGACTCCTATTTTGGGGGCATAGAGTGGGAAAAGGACTGTGAGGTCAGAAGTCCTGCTCCAAAAGCCCAGGGGAAAACATGAGTGGGTTGCAGGCCATAGAGGACCTTAAGGAGGACTTTAAAAATCAAATAAGAGAAGTGGAGGAAAAATTAGAAAGAGAAATGAGAAGGATGCAGGCAAAGTATGAAATGAGGGTCAACAGCCTGACTGAGGAAAACAACACCTTAAAAAATAGACTAGCTCAAATGGCAAAGGAGGCCCAAAGGGCAATGAGGAGAAGAATGCCTTAAAAAGTCGAATTTGCCAGATGGAAAAAGAATCTCAAAAGTTCACTGAGGAGATTCATTCCTTCAGAGTTAGACTGGAGCAAATGGAAGCTAGTGACTTTATGAGAAATCAAAATGCTGTTAAGCAGATCCAAACAAACGAAAGATTAGAAGGCAATGTGAAATATCTCATGGGAAAAACCACTGACCTGGAGAACAGGTCCAGGAGAGACAATTTAAAAATTATTGGACTATCTGAAAGCCATGATCAAGGAAAGAACCTAGAAATCACCCTTCAAGAAATTCTCAAGGAAAACTGACCTGATGTTTTAGATCCAGAAGGCAAAATAGAGGTTGAAAGAATCCACTGATCACCTCCTGAAAAAGATCCCCAAAAGAAAACTCCCAGAAATATTATAGCCAGCTTCCAGAATCCCCAGATCAAGGAGAAAATACTACAAGCAGCCAGGAAGAAACAATTTCAATATTGTGGAAACACAATCAGAATAGCCCAGGACCTGGCAGCTTCTACACTGAGGGATTGAAGGTCATGGAATATGATATTCCAGAGGGCAAAAGATCTGGGAATGAACCCAAGGGTCACCTACCCAGCAAAACTGAGGATTTTGTTTCAGGGGAAAATGGTCATTCAGTGGAATAGAGGACTTTCAAGCATTCTTGAGGAAAAAACCAGAATTGAATAGAAAATTTGACATCCAAACACAGGAAGAAAGAGATCCCTGAGAAGGTAATTGGGGAAGAGAGATCAAGGGGAACTTATCAAAGTTGAACTATTTACATTCCTATATGGAAAAGCAATAACTGTGACTGATGATATCTTTCTCACTATGAAAATAATGGAAGAAGGGGGTGTGGTCATATGAATACATATGTGAATGTGTTTGTATATGGTTACAGTTATATATGGATAGAGGGCATAGGTTGAATTTGTTGGGAAGGGAGAATACTCAAGGGATGAAATTATGAGGTGAGAGAGGAAAGTGGCAAGAGGAGATGGGGAGAGACAGGGTAGGGTAAACAATCCCATGTAGAAGAAGCAAGGGGAAGTGGTTGCAAAGGAGGGGGAGAATAAGGAAGGCTAAAAAGGCAAAACCACATTCACATTCAATTTGGTTCAGGGAGAAAATGACATACAAACTAAATGGGATATCTCAACCTGCAGCAGGATAGGGGGAAGGGGTATGAGAGGAGGGATGATGGATGGGAGGGCATCCTTGGAGTGAGGTGAGGTTGGAAGTACCCACTATAGAAGAGGGACAGGATCATGTAGGGAATGGACCAGGTTGGGGGGGGGGTGAGATGAGTGGGAGAGGATTATAAGCAGCCTTGCACAATATATCTACTATGATAATGTTTTGCATAGCTAGACATGTACAACATATACTGAATTACTTATCTCCCCAGAGGGAATGGGTGACAAGGGAGGAAGGAAATGGATCTGAAATTCGAGGTCGTAACATTAAATGTTTCAAATATACATAAATACTATTATTAATACTCTTTTGCTTGTAATAGGGAGATAAGAGGTGCAGGCATTGAAACACAAAGATTCACCTTCCTCTAATGGAAAAGTCGAAGGGGTTATGGGAGAAGGTATGGGAGAGAGCAGATTGGAGGAAGCGATATCTTGTGGGACTACTATTCTGGGAGGTTGGGTAGGGGAATAATGCGGGGGAAATGATTGTAACTCAAAATCTGGCGGAAATGAATGATGTAAAACAGAAGTTAATAAAGCATTTGTTTAAAAAAATACCAACCAAACAAACAAAAAGAATAACAAGACCAATGACAATAACAAAATAATAGAGCATTGTTATTTTTTTCTGAGTGATAGAGGGAGACAAATCTTATGCAATCGAATACAAAAATAATTTGTAATCAAATACAAAATTTTCTGGTAGAGTAATAAGTCTAAAATATCATAGGCTAAATCTCACAACATCCTGCCTCAAGTGGATCGATATTTTATGCTTTTCTGTATAAGGGCAATATCCTTAATATTCTGAGGTTGTATCAATATCAAGCAAAGTCAACTATTAAGCATTTTCATTCATTCATTTATTTGCATTACTTTATATATGTATTTGTCTTGTGTATCTATTATGTGATGAATAAATGGCATCCATCCCTGATAATTTTTCTTTGCAGTTGTTACCTATGTGTCATTATGGTACACAACAAGCATACAATCCTCATTGTTTTGGTTTAGTTAATTGTTATATTATTCTGTCCAAAGAATGACAAATTCATCTTAGATGACACAGATTCAACCCATAGACAATGTTCCTAAGGTAGTCCAAGCAATTATTTAAGATGGTAGCAACAGAGTATGGTGAGAGAGGAAATCCCTCCACTCCCCTATTTTCTGCTTTATTCCTAAAATAAGAAGCTTGGGGTCAAGGAGTGAGTCTAATCTGTTTCTGGGATACAGGGAAGATTTGCTTTATACAATTGCACCATTTTCCTTTTATAGCCATTATCCTAATCAAGGATTTTCTGCATCCTTTTACCCTCAATTAATGGAAAATTGATTTTGAATGACCTGAGATCTTTTAAAAATAAGGATAATATAAACGGAAAGCCTGTCTTTTTTTTTGAGGGGGGGCATGGTTTCAGTACATTACAATTTTAGATAGTAAATGGTTGTCAAAAAGAATGATTTTCCAATAAAAGTGGCCTTATGATTTCTTTGAAAAAATAGAATCAGCTAGCATTTTACTGACCTGACTCTTCACAATTTTTCAGTTGGACATTTCACAGTTACACCATTTCTAGACAATAGACAAGCTGTATGCAATGCTAATTTTCATGGAGAGCAAATAAATTCTTCTTTAAAAGGTCAATACTACAGGACAGACCATGAAGTTGAGAAATAACACATTAATTACCTGTGAGGGTCAAAGCATCAAAGCTGGGGGAGGGGCTTTCTATCTCATGTCCTAAAGGAGGGATCTAGTTATTACTTCTTTCCTATGCCTTTGAAAAAAATAGTAATGTTTTTATTTGGTGGCTGCTCTTAGAAAACTATACCACTAGTTAAGATATTTTGTTAAAAATAATGATTATAATAAAGTAATTTGATTTTATAAAATGCTTCTCTCCTCCTGCTCAAAAAAGAAGTCTTTGTACAGCCAAGTTTGAATGAATGTCCCAGGAGTTATTGTCCACAAAGGAATATGAGCCTTTATTTTAACAAAAATAACTTGACCAGTAACAAAAGAAATATCTATATACAGTATAGGATGTAAACTCCCTGCAAACAGCAACTTTTCAGTTTTTGCCTTTGTGTATCAGGAGCTTAGCATAGTGATTATGACCTGGTAAACATGTGATAAATGTTTTTGATTGATTATGGCTTTATAGGATTCAGTGTTAACCAAAATGTACAAAACACTGTAGAGAACCCATCTATCTTCCTCCACCTTCTATCCTCAAGGATAAGATACTTAACCTCATTTGATATGTTTACACATCTAAAATTTGAATAATAAAAGGACGAACCTAATTGCTAGAGTAGCAGAAAGTACAATCCTCTCTTTCCCCCTTTGGAGAAATAAAATACCTCTTAATAGTTCTAGAGAAAATACTAGAGTGAAGTTGATGGCAAAATTCAAGAAAAAGATACAGTGAGTTATTTTTCTGTGCCAGATAGAGAAACATAAAGACCTGTTAATGCTACAAGTAATTTCTGGATAGGGGTGCCAGATGAAACACTTTAACACAAGGAGAGGGACATATAGAAGGAGAGGTCTCAAATCTGTATTGGTGCACTACAATGTCATGTAAACTGTAGGAATAGGTGCCAACCAGTAGCTTTGTTGTACACTATCAAGTTCTAGTTCACAGACATAAGAAGAGGGTGCAAAAGAAGATATAAGCTTGTAGCGGTTGGTTTCTGAGAAGAAGTAGTCACAAGTCCTGGACTATGTACCTGGAGGAACAAGTTTAGAAACAGGCAGGAGCTGTATTTCTCCAACTACAGTAGCAGAATAGTTTTTGAATGGCAGCTAGGTGGTGCAGTGAGTAGAGCACTGGCCCTGGAGTCAGCAGAAACTGAGTTCAAATTCAACCTCAGACACTTACCACTTATTAGCTGTGTGACCTTGGGCAAGTTGCTTAACCCCAATTGCCTTCCAAAAAAGCAAAAAAAAAAAAGAATAGTGTTTAAGTTCTAATTTCTAATTCAGTTTGAAACCTGCCACAGGAATAACCAATACTGGAATCCCAGACCAAAGGGAAGTCTGAGGATGTTACTGATCCAAAACAGTTTCCTGTGGATCAAAAATTTCTCAGTCCATTAGTAGTGTACTGTTACTCAGAGTCAAACACAAGTTGAGAACTGGCAGACCTCAGAACAGAGGGTAAATTATCAAAAATTTTCCTGAATCAGAATATTTTGAGAAAACTGAATATTTTCAGATCCCCAGTCTGAGATATCCTTGACAACCTGGGATGACACAAAACTTAATACCCTAAGAAAATAGCAGTAGGACTGCCTAAACACTACATCCAGAAGTGTGTAAAACATTACTGAGGGTTGGTAAATACCAGCCATAGTCTGTTAATTGCCTTAAAAATAAATAAAAAGACAATAAACTAAAATAAACAGAAAATATGATAATTTGCTATTTGAATTTGTGTTACTCTCAGCAATCAAAATTAAAAAAATAAAACTCATAATATAATAGGAGAAGATTGAAAGAAAGTTTTTTTTTTTTTGCCCCCTTTTGCCTCAGGGTAATTTTCATACTTCTTTTTCCTTAGGGAGAATACATTTTTGTTATCTGAATAAGGAACTAAAAAAGATGTGAACTGAAAACTAATAGCAAAACTTCAATCATTATCATGTATATATAAGAGAGCAGGGTCTTCAGGGTCCTAAGTATTCAGGGAAGCAAATTTTATGTATGATAAAAAATTTTGGTCTCTTTCTCCCAAAATGATCACTCTCTCAGGAATTTAATAATTTATCAGGGGACTTGCCAAAGACAATTTTTAAATATATTTATGTCCATTGAGAAAAAACAAAACAAACCAAAACATGGTGTAGTGAATAGAAACCAGATGGACTTAGGTTCAATTTCTACCTCTGATACATGTTAGCCGTGAACACTTTTCTTTTTCTTTTTTTGGGGGGGAGTCTTTATTAATTTGTTCATTTACTTTTAGTTCAGAGGATTCAGTTCCCCAGTTCTCTGAGTTTCAATTTTTCTTCCTCTCCTTCTCCTTTCCCTCCACCCCCCCTCATAGTGACATAAAATCAGGTATAGGATCTGCAGATACTTTCACATTAGACACTGGTCAGGTTATAAAGAAGGGTTTTTATCAGATGGAATGAACAATGGGAAAGAGGAAACAAAACCAAACAAGAAAAAGAAAGAAAGCAGGTAATTTGCTTCAATCTGTACTCAAACTCTGCTCTTTCTAGTTCTTTTTCTGAATGTAGACATCTCTCTCCATCATGAGTGTTTTGGAGTTTACTTATAGCCCTGCATTTCTGAGAAGAGTCTGGTCTATTAAAGTTGGTTTTCACACATATGTTGTATCTGTAATTGTGTACAATTTTTTCCTGGTTCTGCTCTTCTCACTCAGCATCAGTTCATATAAGCCTCTCCAGGTAGATATGAAGTCCATCTTCTCTTCATTTCTTATGGTACAATAGTATTCCATTACATTAATATACCATAACTTGTTTAGCCATTCCCCAATGGATGGACATACCTTTAATTTCCAATTCTTTGCCACAACAAAAAGAGCTGCTATAAATATTGTTGTACATATAGGTCTTCCTTCTGCTTCTATGATCTCTTTGGTATATAACCCAAAAAGTGGTATTGCTCAGTCAAAGGATATGAAATTACTTATAGCCCTTTGGGCATAGTTCCAGATTGCTCTCCAGAATGGTTGGATCAGTTCAGAACTCCACCAGCAATGTATTAGTGTTCCAATTTTTCCATATCCTCTCCAGCATCTATCATTTTCCTGTTTTGTCATCTTAGCCAATCTGACTGGTGAGATGTGGTAACTCAGAGTTGTTTTGATTTGCATTTCTCTAATTGATAGTGATTTAGAACGTTTTTTTATCATCATTTTGTGTAATTTATTCCCATACCCTCTACTTGTCTATAAACAGTTTCCTCTTATTAAATAATGGGGTGCATTTGTGTGTGTGTGTGTGTGTGTGTGTGTGTGTTTTCCTTGTTTACCTTTCTATGTCCCTCTTACAACTCATAATTGGAGGATGAATTTTCCATTGACCTCTGGCTTTTTCATCAGGAAGGTCTGGAAATCCATTATATCTTTGAATGACCATCTCCTTGCCTGGAAGAATATGTTCGATTTCACTGGGTAGATGATCCATGGCTGTAACCTGTGCTCTTTTCCTTTTCAAAAAATTGTATTCCACTTCCTCCAGTCTTTCAATGTAGAGGCTGTCAGATCCTGTTTGATCCTCACTGTGGTTCCACAATATTTGAATTTTTTCTTTCTGGCTGCTTATATTATTTTCTCCTTTAACTGGTAGTTCTGGATTTTGGCCACAACATTTCACAGACTTTTCAATTTGGGATCTCTTTCGGGGGGTGTCTGGTGGATTCTCTCGATTTCTATTTTACCCTCTGGTTCTAGTATCTCAGGACAGTTTTCCCTAATGAGCTTTTGGAAGATGTTGTCCAGGTTCATTTTTCATCATGATTTTCTGGTAGGCCTATGATTATCAGATTATCTCTCCTGTATCTGTTTTCCAGGGCAGTTATTTTTCCATTGAGGTATTTTACCTCTTTTTCTAATTTTTCATTCTTGATGTTTTGTTTGACTGATTCTTAGTTCCTCATAGAGTTATTCACTTAAATTTGGTTGATTCTAGGTTTTAGTGTATTATTTTCCTAGGTTAGTTTTTGAAGTTCCTTTTCCATATCACACTTTTTTTTTTCTTTTTAAGGAGCTGTCTTCTTCATTGTAATGTTTTGCTAATTCTGCAATTTTGATTTTAAAAGACTTATTCATTTTATCTTCTATCTCTCTAATTTGGCTTTCAAAATTCCTTTTGAGCCCATTTAAGAATGCTTTCTGTGCATTAGACCAATTCCCTGTTGAGGCTTCAGCTGTGGGTGTGGAGTCAACACTGTCTCCCTCTGAATTTGGTTCCTCCCTCTCCTGATATTAAGACTCCTGAGTCTTTGTCTTTGCAGTCTGCTTTTTACTCATTTTGAGGCAGGGTCATAGCCATGCTCTTCCTCTAGGGTTCCAAGCTTTTACTGTTTAAAGTTTTGCCCTGGGGCAATAATTACTATGTTTTCAGGGTCAGAGGGGGGTATTGGAGCAGCCAGGGTTCACTTTGCCATCCTGGTCCCTAGAGGTCCAGATAGGGGCTTTGTAAATTTCTAGGCTGTGGATTGATAGTCCCAAGAGTAGCTGCTGCCCCTGCCAGGGACCCTACATTTGACTCTTACCCTGCTCTGTGCACTCTCTGCCCTGTGCTGATAGGCCTGGCAGTAACCCTTGTGGCTGGTGTGTCAACTTGCTGCCATGTTGATCAGGCCTCTGTGTGCAGGTGTCCAGGCATCTGCTTGCTGAGCATCCAGGCTTCTGCAATTCCCAGGGTTGTGCTGCCCACCATCTTTGTCAGGGCCTCTACTGCTGGGAGTCCTTTTGCAAGTCCCTTAACCCCTCAAACTCTTGACCACACTCTAAGTCTATAAGAAGTATAGAAGGTGTTGACCTGTATTAGTGAGAGAAGCTCCTCATCAGGAACCCCTATACAATGAAATCTCATGTCCAACCAATCCTTCTCCCCTATACCCATAAATACATGTGTGAATACAGCAAAAAGGGATGAGTTTTTTTCTCCCTTATTTCCTTCCACTCTGGTATTAAGGATAAGGAGATAAAATATATTAGACATAAAACATTTATTAGTTAGGCTACATCTGAATTTCCTTTCTGATATGGTTTTAACTAAGTGCTCTCTTTCAGGTCAGATATTCTGTGCCTCAAGTAATGCAATATCAGACTGTTAAAGATCCAGTTGACAAACCTGGTTCCAAAACATAGAACTTCAAAGTATAGTCAAGAAGCAAGGGGGTTATTAATTCTAATATGGTGAAAGTGGAGCAAGATCATTGGATGATGAACACTTACAGGAATCCATGAAGCCTATGTCCTAAAGCCACCAGAGTTAAATGTTCCCAGTTTCTTCATCTGATTTTTACTGAAACTTTATTGGAACCCTAGATCTACTCTCAACTCACTCAGACCACTTGATATCTTGAGTGCCTCTCAAAAATATATTCTCAGTTACGAAAATCTCAGGGTTGTTTTATGGAACAAAAAAATTTGACATGTGTACATCTTCATGAGAAATGCAAAAGGGTCCTCATTTCCCATGCCTGCTCATTGGTTTTGAATATGTTGCATGAGAGGAAGAAAGTTTTCAACCTGTCAAAATTTTAAAGCAAAATAACATGGACTTAAGTCCATAAATAGTTAAGATGATTGTTGTTCCCTTCTTAGGTCTCCAGCTTTTTCTGGAAGCCATGAATACAGACTTAAATCACTATCTTAAGTTTGAGTATTCCTTGAAAGATTAAAGTATTTTGTCTAGACAGTCAAGTAACTTTACCCTTTCATGTATCCCAGTTTCCCTAGAGACTGACCTAACACTCCAGGGTTAAAGTATCACCAGGAGAATTGTTCATAGGAAAATGAAATCCACAGGATCATAACTCAGAGGAAACAGAAAGATGTCTTAAAGAATCATGTAATCTGGGGTGGCTAGGTGGTGCAGTGAATAGAGCACTGGCCCTGTAGTCAGGAGGACCTGAGTTCAAATCCAGCCTCAGATACTTAGCACTTACTAGCTGTGTGATTTTGGGCAAGTCACTTAACCCCAATTTCCCCTCCAAAAAACCCCCCAAAAGCCAAAAATAGAATCATGTAATCTACACCCCCATTTCCCCAAATAATTTCCAAAATTGGAAACAGCTCTCTCTTTCATTGCTTCCACATTTCTTGGCAAGTCTTCTATCTGTAAGATCTTGAGCTGGAGAATCAACTGCCATCCATGACCTTGGTGAACTTCTGTAGACTAGATCTGGGCCATTATGTACAAAGAGGTCAATATCAGAAACATGCCTGCAAGTAGCTCATGTGGATCATGGCAAGTCAACCCTGACGGATTCCTTCTTTTGCACAGCTGTATTCCCTGATTAAGCCATGCTGGAGAGACCCAGCTCACTGACACAAAAAAGGATAAACGGGAATCATGTAATACTTCATATCCCTTTTCTGTGTACTGTCAGAAAATGATTTGAACTTCATCAAGCAGAGCAAAAATGGTTCTGGCTTTCTTATCAACCTTGTTGACGTAGTTTAGCACATTTACTTCTCATCTCCAACTTTCTAGAGGCTAAGAGTGGTCCCATGGGAAAGATCCTGATTAACTCAGTACTGGGAATTTTGGGTTCAACTCTAGGCTTTATGGTTGTTCTTATACTGTGAAGTATTTTTGTTCAGTCAACACATCAGATAAAGGCCAAGTGAGAGATATATTGCATAATTCATTGTTAAAGATGAAGGTCACCCAGAGCCAGCTAAATGGACCAAGAAAGTGGATCAGTGTTTTTGATTCTGTCAATAAGAAATTTAGCAAATTTGTTACTAGCCCTAATGGAAAGAAGTTATCTAGAACTTTCTGCCATCTCATTTTAGATCCAATCTTCAAGGTATTTGATGCAATTATGAACTTCAAGGAGAAGACTTCAAAACTGTTTGAAACATTTGACATCAAATTGAAGAGTGAGGATAAAGACAAAGAAATAAAACTGCTTCTGAAGGTGATAATGAGAGGTTGGCTGCCTGCTGGAGATGCACTTTTCCAGATGATAACCATCCACATACCTTTCACTGTAACTGCTCAGAAATACAACTATGAACAGTTATGTGATGGCTCCCCTGATGATGAAGTTGCTATACACAACAACAACTATAACACCAAAAGTCCCTTGATGAAATACATCTAGAAAATGGCGACAACCTTAATATAGTTTCTCTGATTGATGTGGATCAGGTCCTTATGACAACAGGTACCATTACTACCTTTGAGCATGCCCACAAGGCAAAGGTAATGAAGTTTAGTATTAGCCCAATGGTATGAGTAGCTGTTGTGGACTAAAGCATCTGACCAAGTCTGACCCTATGATCCTGCATATCCTGAGGAATCTGGAAAACACATTATTACTGGCACAGGGGAGTTATATCTGGATATCTGACTGCGAGATCATGAGAAAAATAATACATGCATTTCCATAAAAATAGACCCTTTTGTCTTCTACCATGAGACAGTCAGTGAAGAGTCAAATGTTCTCTGATCTTCCAAATATCCAAATAAGCCCAACAGGCTGTCTATGAAGACTCAGACCTTCCCTGATGTCCTGGTTGATGATATTGACAAAGGCAAAGTCTCTGCCTGTCAGAAGGTCAAGCAAGTATAAGTTAGGACCATAAGTTCTAGTGCTTTGACCCTGATGGAACTGATCCCAGTGTTCTCACAGATATTACCAAGAGAGTATGATACCTTAATGAGATAAAATACAGTGTGGTGGGTGGATTCCAGTGGGCTATCAAAAAGGGAGCACTGTGTGAACAGAACATGCACCCAGTCTTTTTTGATGTGATCCTGCATGCTGTTGCCATTGGCTTTTGTTGTTTGAGTTGTGTCTGACTCTTCATGACTCCATTTGGGGTTTTCCTTGGCAAAGATAATAGAATTGTTTGCCATTTCCTCTTCCAGATCATTTTACAGATGAGAAAACTGAGACAAATACAATTGAGTGACTTGCCTAGGATCTACAGTTAGTAAGTGTCTAAGGCCAGATTTGAATTCTGGAAGATGAGTCTTCTTAACTCCAGATCCAGCATTCTATCCACTAGGCCACCTAACTGCTCCTTGGCCAATCACCATGGTGGTGTCTAAATCATCCCTACAGTCCATTGCTGCCTCTATGCCTATGTACTGACTGCTCAGGCCCATCTTATGGAATCCACTTGTCATTCAGAATGCAGAACAAGTGGTTGGGGGCACTTATGGTGTCCTCAATAGGAACTAATGGTGTGTTTTTGAGGAGTCCCAGGTTGTCAGTACCCCCTTTTTTGTAAAAGTTTATCTGCCTGTCAGTTAATTTTTTGGCTTCACAACTGACTTGAAGTCTAATACAAATGGCCAAGCCTTCTCTCATCTGTGTATTAGACCACTGGCAGATTCTGCCTGTAATCAGATTTAGCAACACGAGTTGTCCTTGCCAAATTGTGGCAGAGAGTCACAAATGCAAAGGGCTGATGGATGTATTTCAGACCTGGGCAGCTTTCGGGATAAGATATAGAGGCTCTTTCCAGCACTGGTTCAAATACCTGCTACACTCTAGCATAACACCAATGCAGCAAATTGTTAAAACTGCAGTGACATCACTTTGCACATACTTGATCAGTTCTTAACAATGTGAGACTTTCAAAACACATCAATATTAAACCTTATTGGTTTCTGGGTTGCATATGGCACATGTGAGGCTCACTAGGGATCATAACTTCCAAAATTTTCACTTGATAAAATTTGAGTTGCCCATTTCTATATTTATTCAACACTAAAAAGAGAAAGAACAAGTCTTTTCTCTATAGCATATGTTTGACCAGACTGGTAGTTTGGGATACATACACAACTTTTCTTATCTTCATTTCTTTTTTATTTTTTTGCATTTTGGAGGGCAATTGGGGTTAAGTAACTTGCCCAAGGTCACACAGCTAGGTTTTTTATTTGTGTGTGTGTGTTAAGTGTCTGAGGCAGGATCCGAACTCAGGTCCTTCTGACTCCAGGGTCGACACTCTACTCACTGTTATCTTCATTTCTTGAAAGGAAATGTAGTGCCCCCAAAGTTGCAAGTGAGTGCATTATGAGGTTTTGCTTCAGTAAAGGGTTCGTAGTGGACATTGAGGAGGTTAAAGGGTAAAATTAAAGAGATGTTTTCGAGTTGGCCAAAAATTATAAGGCAAGAAAATCTTGTATAGTGTGATTGTCATCATGAATATCTACAGATGTATTAGTGTCATTAGAATAATAAATTTGATATGGTGATGAATATTGAAAAATAAAAGAGCTAAAATTTGTAGAGTAGCATAAGGTTTGTAAAGCACTTTATGTCACACTAGGAAAAGAAACTCCAGAGAACTTGTGTGACTTAAGCAAAGAATATCAAATTAGTTGGTTATCATAGTGATGGAATCCTAATAAAGCTACACAAGCCCCAATAATTCTAACTTCCTTATAGGCCTGGCACTAGTGAACCGCAGGCCCACTGCACTACTTACCCCGCCCCCAATACTAATGTCCTAACTCATGCCTCACTGCTTATTAGAGCAACAGGTGTGCTCCTGAAATCTTAGTTCCCACAGAAACAGCAGATTTGTAAATATTATGGGATCCTAGCTACTGCCTCTACCTGGTCACTGCCCCCAGACCCATTCCCAAAGAAACAAGTGTATTATTGTGTTCAATCACAATCACATCATTCAGCTAGCCCAAGATAGGTCCACAATAGCTAGCTGGTTGGAGGGCAGAATGACCAGAATGTTTAACCACCAAACCATAGATGGGACCCCTCCTCCATTACCTAATCTCTTAACAAATTCCTCCTGCCTTTTTAATATTAATGATGTCCTCTATTCTATGTAAACTTCTGTTGTGTAATTGCAGCTTTACCCTATAAAAATCCATCTTGGCTTTCTCTAAAGTTGCTGGTTCCTCTTAGAACTTGGCCTGCTTCATGAGAGGCATTAATCTCAATAAATGCCTATACTTGGATTACAGGTGGTCTGACTCTGAATTCTTTGAGACAGTTCCACCACAACACATCATGAAACCACAACACTTTTGGGAGAGCAAAGCCCCCACCTCAACAGTTTTTGGCATCCCTGGGTTTAAACTGCAACAATGGGACTTAGTTTACTGATTATTGTTTATAGAAAGAATGGATCTCAGCATCATGAATTTGGAGCTAGGAAGGTTTTTAAAGGTCATTTAGTTTAAACTTTGTATTTACAGTTGAGAATGTTGAGGCCTAGAGAGGTAACTATCTGGTCCAAGGCTTCACTGGTGATAGAACCCAAGTTTTCTGGTTTCAAATCAAAAGGTCAGAAACATCAATCAATTGTGGGCAGGTCAGAGTAAGATGATATAGTATATAGAGGTCTTGGATAACCAAGGAGCAATATGGTAGGGGAGAGAATAGGCCAAGAATTATTTTGATTGAAAAATGATAATTCATAATTTTATTCAGGGCCAAACTTACATGATAAGGTGATAGATATCTATGCATGGCATGGAACAAATCTGTACCCCCAAATCAGGAAAAGATAATTTAATTGTTTTCTATAAGTTGCTCAGTGTCATTTGGGAAAGATTTTCTTCAGGGAATAAGCTGAATTCTAAATTGATATAGTAATTTGTGATGATGAAGCACAATAGCCATAGGCATATATAATCAGTTTAGGAATTTCTATGAAGAATATAACTTGAGCAGACTGACTAGGGTATTTAGAGTTCTGATTTTTTTTTATAGTTCTAGCAGTATGTGATATACTTTCTACAATATAGAGACAACTGAACTAGTGAGTAAGAATTATTCGTTAGGTGAGCACTTTCATGACTTTAGATTACTTACCTTTCTGTGCTAGTGCCCCTGCCCTATCTTCCCTTAGCAACTGCCTCATGGCCTCATGACACATTGGATGCTCTGTCTATGAGGGCTATCCTTTCCACCTCAAGTACTTTTTTTTGCCACTTTTGTGGGCATGTTCTGTGCTCCTTGACTAGGGTGAGAAGATTACTAGTTTTATCTCAAACATTTAAATAGTCTCTTCTGCAGTAAAGCACTTAGGTGATAATGGGATATGTCAGATAAAATTATGGTAGGTAGTTAGGAAAGTAAATATCTCTATACTAGGAAATCTTAACTCGTGTGTGTGTGTGTGTGTGTGTGTGTGTGTGTGTGTGTGTGTGTGTGTGAGAGAGAGAGAGAGAGAGAGAGAGAGAGAGAGAGAGAGAGAGAGAATGAAAAAAAAGAGAAAAAGAGAGAGGAATGAATCCTGTTGGTAGCCTGATAAAGCCCATGGGTCCCATATCATGATAATGCTTTTAAATGACTAAAATAAAATACATATGATTACAATAGAAATTGGTTGAATTGAAATGCAATTATATATGTATATTATAAAAAATTTATAGGACCCAGGTTAATAACTCATAATGGAGATCTATGGCCAAAAAAAAATTTAGAAATATAGAAAGCATAATGTTGGATCCATGATCTAGGTACATTACTCTGTAAAAGGGGCAGAGAATAATTTATAACCAAGAATTCCTTGGGAAACAAGTTATTCTGGTTCAAACAAGTTATTATAGTTCAAGCCAGTATTAGTGAGATCCTGGGTAAGGCATAGCAGAGTTTTATAAGGGCAGAAATCATACTAATTTTTAAACATTTTCTGTTCTTATCATTATAACCTTTTCTGATTTCCTTGGTACATGAAGCACACAGTGAATGGGATGGTGGGGGAGGGGGGGTGGAAGACGTAAGCAAAATTTGTCAGTGTTATTGTAGGCTGAAATCAGCACTAGTATTATGTAAAAATATTTTCCTTGGAAACACCAGGTACAGATCTCAAGTTAACATGATTATAGGCTATAATTTGTAAAAAGGAAGAAAAGAGAGAAAACCAGATAGGCTGAAGATGTGTAGCAGGAGGCAGTCAGGGTGATTGAATCAGAAGTTGACTGTTGTGACAAAACATTAGTCAAACAGGTGAAAAAAAGGGAGAAACCTCACTGAATTTCAGAGAATGATAGGAAAAAGAATAGTGTGCTGTCAAAAACCTGCCAGAGAAATAAAAACAATTCTCTTCAAAAACAAAAAGATTAAAGAACAAGTGGATTTCAAATTTTAATCTAGAAAACCATCCAAGTAGTATTTCTAAGGATCTTAGAAGTGGAGAATGAACATCAAAAAGAAAGGATAAGGTCCCATATATGCAAAGAAAAACTGGTTACAATTTGGTAAAATAAAAAAAATGAAAATAGAGTTGTGATAGCACATGCTTTTATTTGATTCAAACGTGAAAAATATATTATTTAGTAAAAATGGCTGGTGATAATGGAAAAGTCAATGGGGGTATGGGAGAAGGTATGGGAGAGAGCAGATTGGAGGAAGCGATATCTTGTGGGACTGCTATTCTGGGAGGTTGGGTAGGGGAATAATGGGGGGAAAATGATTGTAACTCAAAATCTGGCGGAAATGAATGATGTAAAACAGAAGTTAATAAAGTAATTGTTTAAAGAAAAAAAAATGGCTGGTGAGCAGTACAAGAACTCTATACCCAACAACATAGCTACACAAAGAAGTGTATGTGACATAAGTACAAAAGTGAATATATTGGAAATTTGTATGGGAAATAATAAAAGTTGCTCAGTTGGTCAAAACAAAGTTAAATTATTTTGATGACTTACAATTAACCAAAACTCTCAATAATTCAAGAAACTAACTATTAATACTTTATACTAGTAGATTTTCCACCCTTTTGTGGACTTCCCCCTTCCCTCTAATTTTCAGAAGTAAAAATAAAACTTTTTCTCTCTCTTTCATGACCTGCCTCTTAATAAATATAGGAATTATGACCTTCTGAAACTATAGTAAAAAGGGATATGTATTAGGTTGAATTAAATGTGATTTGCTGAAAATGAAGTCTTATTTCCTGTGTGGAGCATCTCCATCAGTCTCATTTAGCCTTCTGAGGTATAGCTCAGAAGAGAAGTGATATTGTAGATAGAGCAGATAAGGCTATGTTTGACAGAAGGGAATTTGTTTGGGGCTGCTCATTGATGCTAGAAATCTAGTAGCAAATTATTACTTTTCTTCCCATTTTAGTAGAAGAGTATAAGTAAAGAAAGGAAAATCATGCAAATAAGCATAGTAGCTGTGGACACTATTTGAAATAAAAAAAACACATTTTCTTAGATGTTCTACTTAGGTTGGTAGATTGAAAGCTACAGTTAGCGTCTAGTCCTATTTGCTTTATACTTGCAACACAACAATGACTGCATTGATGGCATGAGAGTAGGTAAGGGTAAAGGAAGATTTCCATTTTCTGATGAGAGGAAGCATTAAAATGTATATAATTTCCCACTTAGAGGTTATTGATATTAATTAAGGTGTTCTATGGTCTGTACCAACTTGCCTTCACTCAACTTCTTTTTTTTTTTTAGGACTTGGATAATGATTTCATTGATTTGTACACTTAAGAAAGTGATGGTGAAAATGTTAACAATGCAGATTCAACTGAAAAGTGTGCTGTGTGCATTTTTTCAGACAACCAAATGTTAAGCATTTCTTGCATGCCTCTATTACCAGCCATCAGAGACTGATATGTGTAGCATAATTGTCACTGATAATTAAATTATATTATTAGCTCTATGGCATTATCGTTAATTTTGTAGCTTTAGGATTTTTTTTTTACATTTAAACAAATGCTTTATCAACTTATGTTTTACATCATTCATTTCCACCAGATTTTGAGTTACAATTATTTTCCCCCCCTGTTTTTCCCCTACCCACTCTCCCAGAATAGCAGTCCCACAAGATATCGCTTCCTCCAATCTGCTCTCTCCCATATCTTCTCCCATACCACCTTTGACTTTTCCGTTAGAAGAAGGTGAATCTTTGTGTCCCAATGCCTGCACATCTTATCTCCCAATTACAAGCAAAATAGTATTAATAATAGTATTTATATATATTTGAAACATTTAATTTTAAGACCTCAAATTTCAGATCCATTCCCTTCCTCCCTTGTCACCCATTCCCTCTGGGAAGATAAATAATTCAGTATATGTTGTAGATGTCTAGCTATGAAAAACATTACCATAGTAGATATATTGTACAAGGCTGCTTATAATTCCCTCCCACTCATCCCACCCCCCACCTGATCCATTCCCTACTTGATCCTGTCCCTCTTCTATAGTGGGTACTTCCAACCTCCCCTCCCCGCAAGGATGCCCTCCCATCCATCATCCCTCCTCTCATCCCCCTTCCCCCTATTCTGTTGCAGGTTGAGATATCCCATTTAGTATGTATGTCATTCTCTCCCTGAACCAAATTCAATGAGAATGTGGTTTTGCCTTTTTGCCTTCCTATTCTTCCCCTCCCTTGCAACCACTTCCCCTTGATTCTTCCACATGAGATAGTTTACCCTACCCTGTCTCTCCCCATCTCCTCTTGCCACTTTCCTCTCTCACCTCATAATTTCACCCCTTGAATATGCTCCTTTCCAACAAATTCAACCTATGCCCTCTATCCATATATAACTGTAAACATATATACACACATTCACATATGAATTCATATGACGATACACCCTTCTTCCATTATTTTCATACTGAGAAAGATTTCCTCAGTCACAGTTATTGTTTTTCCATATAGGGATGTAAATAGTTTAACTTTGATAAGTTCTTTTTAATTTCTTTTCCCTGATTGCATTCTCAGGCATCTCTTGCTTCTTGAGTCTGTATGTCAAATTTTCTATTCAATTCTGGTTTTTTCCCCAAGAATGCTTGAAAGTCCTCTATTCCACTGAATGACCATATTTTCTCCTGAAACAAAATACTCAGTTTTGTTGGGTAGGTGACCCTTGGCTTCATTCCCAGCTATTTTGCCCTCTGGAATATCATATTCCATGCCCTTCTATACCTCAGTGTAGAAGCTGCCAGGTCCTGTGCTATTCTGATTGTGTTACCACAATATTGAAATTGTTTCTTCCTGGCTGCTTGTAGTATTTTATCCTTGATCTGGGGATTCTGGAACCTGGCTATAATATTCCTGGGAGTTTTCTTTTTGGGATCTTTTTCAGGAGGTGATCAGTGGATTCTTTCCACCTCTATTTTGCCCTCTAGATCTAAAACATCAGGGCAACTTTCCTTGAGAATTTCTTGAAGGGTGATTTCTAGGTTCTTTCTTTGATCATGGCTTTCAGGTAGTCCAATAATTTTTAAATTGTCTCTCCTGGATCTATTTTCCAGGTCAGTGGTTTTTCCCATGAGATATTTCACATTGCATTCTATTCTTTCATGTTTTGATCTGTTTAACATAATCTTGGTTTCTCATAAAGTCGTTAGCTTCCATTTGCTCCAGTCTAACTCTGAGGGAATGAATCTCCTCAGTGAACTTTTGAGATTCTTTATCCATCTGGCAAATTCGACTTTTTAAGGCATTCTTCTCCTCATTGCCCTTTTGGGCCTCCTTTGCCATTTGAGTTAGTCTATTTTTTAAGGTGCTATATTCCTCAGTCAGGCTGTTGACCCTCATTTCATACTTTTCCTGCATCCTTCTCATTTCTCTTCCCAATTTTCCTCCACTTCTCTTATTTGATTTTTAAAGTCCTTCTTAACGTCCTCTATGGCCTGTAATCTGCTCATATTTTCCTAATTTAGGGCTTTTGGAGCAGGATTTCTGACCTCACAGTCCTCCTCCTGTTCCAAGCTTTGATTCTCTTTGCCCCCAAAGTAGGAGTCTAAGGTTGCATTTTTCTGTTTAATTTGTTTCCTTTGCCTTGGCATGTTGCCACTTAGTTACTTGACTTTTGGGCTTGTTGCCACACTAATGGCTCTGCCGCCAGACAGGGGAATTTTTGTCCCAAAAGTGTGGGGGACAACTTCCTTTTCTGGCAAGCTGGAAACCCACCCATGACCTCCACCCAGGATCACAATCCAGATCCAGGGAGGTTACAGCAAGAGCGATTACCCCCCAAGACTGATCACTGGATCTCCCAACAGTTTGCAGGCCAAGAGCTGGAGCTGCCTTTGACAACTACAAAATGGCGTGTCTCCTCAGTGGCTGCTAGCCCCCAGGGGAGGAAGCTGATGAATTCCCCAAATACAGGTCCCAAAGTCAATAGGGCACTAACTCCTCACTTTGTCCTAGGCATGTCTATGTTGATAATTCTTGAATCGCCACAGCTGCTGTTGTTCTGGAGTCCCTCCAGCCAGCTGCTGGTCCGGCTGCCCTGAGGCTAAAACTGCGACTCAAGAGGACCTGGGCTCGGCTCTCAGTGCACTGCGCCCTCCGCTGCTGGCTTCCAGAATGCTGCCCACTCCCAGACCGCTGTGCTGGTCCTTCCTGCAGGGCTGCTGGGCTGTCCTCTGCAGGAGGTTAGCTTCTCTTTGTCGTTCTGTGGGTGCCGGGGCTCCAGAAGTTGTTCAGAGTCCCCTTTTGCATATTTTGGAGGTGATCTGGGGGGAGAGTGGCTTGGACATGCTGTTTCTACTCCGCCATCTTGGCTCCGCCCTTCACTCAACTTCTAAAGCAAACACTTTTCTGCAGAAGCTAAGGTACAGGAACTGTCCAGAAATTACATAATTTTCATTATATTCTTATTGAATTTTGAGGATATATTTAATGTTCATTTCTGTAGTTTTGTCCTTTCTCAAATTCAATTGTTTTGTATATTAAATTCTAATCAGGATACAAGATTTACATCATGTTCTCTCATGAAAACTTAATAAAATGGAATATGGGAATTCATGAATTCAAGAATTGCTAGATAGTTTCCTTAAATTGATTTGTAAAGACTTAAAAGATATTTCACTTTAGTCTAATTCAATAAAGATTTATTATTTAATACCTATTATGTAACTAGCCCGATGCTAGATGCTATAGGCAGAGTTGTATCTAGGGCAAGATAATATGAGCTTTTTAAAATGACTTTTGTATTGAGAAGGTACAAAATTGATAATGGATATAGCCCAAGTCACAAAGCCCCTTGATATGGGACTCTAACCTTACTAGTGCATATCAGTGCTGGACTTGTGTGAGGGATGGGTCAGAACTGGTGAGAGCAGGAGAGAATCCCATTAATGAGAAGAAAGCCCCACAAAATAGTCTTTTGGATTCAGATTTATATAATTATTTTAAAAGATTGTGCAATTTAAAATTTGTGTTAAATTTTAATTTTGAAAGAAATTTTACTCCTTCAATAATGTAGAATTAATTGATAGTAGTACATAGGGAATAATGATAAATTTTAAAATAAGAAGCTAAGAGATGGCATATTTCCTTTGCCTACACTATCATCATTGCCCCAGGTAAGATCCTCTTTGTATAGTTTTTGCTTTCTCTCTGCTCCTCTTCATACAGTTTTCAACCACCTACTACCAATTACAGAAACTTGTCAGTGCACTGGGCCTTCTCCTCTGAGGGCCAAACAAGATTTCTCCCTGCTTTGTGTCCCTTTTCCCTTCCTTCAAATGAATTTGTCTCAATTAGTTCTTATATTATTATCAAATTCTGAATTATATAGCTAATTTCAAAGTTAATGATGCTATAGTATTTGCCTTAGGGACCACCAGTGCTAACTATAGCTCTAAATAAAGGAGATACATGAAAAGTTTTACTTCACATTCCCTGATCTCAAGGAAGCAGTTTAAATGCCATTAGAGAGGCAATGTTGGATAAAAAAAAGAATGCTGTTCTTGAAGTCAGGATAGAACTTGGTTCAAATCCTGCTTCTTCTTTTCCCAAGTTATGACCACAAACAAGTGACTATTTCTCTGAATCTTCATATTATGATGATGACTCAGGATGAAAGTATGTATAAGCAGTGTTAGGCTGTCTGGCTAATGTGTGACTAAATATGGAAAATTCTAAAACACTGATTAAGGAGTTTGGCAATTATTCTTAACCTTTCAAAAGTGACTAGCCAGTTAAAATTTTAAAAAAGTTTATGTTTCTTTCATACATAATAATATTGACTTTCAATAGTCATCAATTCACATGAGTTTTCCTAACACTGTCATCTACCACCTCCTCCTCTTCTCAGGTCACCTCAAAGGAACAATCAATGCTGCATCCAGAGAAGTAGCATGTCCTCAGAAAATCATTGGTGTAGAAGGCTTTTCTTTTAATTTTTAAAAAATTTATCACATTTCCTATGACTTCCATGTGCACACATAGGCTCTTTCCATTTCTGGCTGGTGTTTTCTTTGACTTAAATTTCACAACACAAAGACTACAAATTATTCAATTCTTAAATTTCACAGGGTGACAATAATATTTTCAATTAAATTTCTTTCTTAGATATACATTTTCACTTCTATCCCATTGATCAATACCTTTTGCCTTTTTCTTTAATGGAAATTATCACTCTCCTCATGAAGCCTTCTTAGATCAGTACAGTTAGTATTGCTTTTCCTCTGAATAGAAAGGAAATAATTTTCTATGTCTATGTCTATATCCTTTTTGGACATGATCCCTTCTGACAGTCTGCTGAAACTTATGTACAATTTTCTCAGAAAAATACTTTTAATGAATAAAAAACCACAGAGGATTGTAAAGGAAACCACAGGTTAATGGAAATTAATATGTTTTTTTTCATATTCAAGTTGAATGACTATTTCTACTCTTAGACTTTTTGTTGGTTGGAGGTATGATTATATGTGAATGCCAACTCTGGAAAGTGTATTAAGAACCTTGTCTCTAAAGGTAAAAAGTGTACTAGCACAGGCAAGAAACTTTAAATATAATTCATTGTTTTCAGGTTTAAAAATGTTTAACTTTATGCACTACAAGCGTAATGCTTTTCCTCCCCTAAAGAAGTCAAGGTAAAATCTTGAGTACTCACTATTTGAGCCCTTTAATAATATAATGTATACATGTGTATTTGTGTATATAAATATATTTTGCAAACATATTGCACATAGTGCATATATGTATCCATGAATGTGTATATGAAATGATCTTGTTGATATTATTATATATCTATATCTGTATATGTGCGTGTGCATACACATATTGGTAGATAGATATAGCTACAAATATAGTTTAAATTATATATATGTATATTTATGTATAGTCATATAGATATATAACATCACAAAAAATCAGTTTTCTGTTTGAAAGAGATGCTGTAGTAATTCTAAATAATATTAATTATTTATAAATTACATATTTGGAGACCTAATTAAATTATTTAAATTATAAAAAAGTACTAGAATGCTTTCTTGGCAAGAGGAAACACAAATTTTGTAAAATAAATAACCTTAAGATATTATATAAAGCACTTTAATTGGATTTCTAAAATATGAGAATTGTTTCTTTTATTTCACCATACTCCAGAAATGAATAGATAGTTGGAAAAAAACAAAACAACTGTGGCATTAGGTGATAAAGAAACAAAATAATGAGCTCATATAAAGAAGTAAGAAGTAAATGTTCTCTAGCACAAAGTTAATTGCTCTATCTCACCAGTCAATGAATAAAAATTTATTAAATGCCTTCTATGTGCCAAGTTTTTGCCTTATTTTTGCCTTATACAAAAAGAAGCATAGACAGTCCTTTCTTTCAAAGAGTTTACAACACAATGGGTAAAGAGACAAAGCAAACTATATACAGTATAAATAGGAAATAATTAGCAGAGAAAAGACAGAATTAAGAGGGGCAGAATTAAGACAGAGGGTCTTGTTTGTGAAACAGCTATGACACCAATGTCACTGAATGGAAGAGTACACTGAAGAATAAGGTATAAGAAGACTGCAAATGTAGAATGTTGTGCTGAAAATTAACAAGCAAGACCCTGGAATAAATTTAATGTGGATTTGAATTGAACTTGTGGCTGTCCAGAGTGTAGATTCAAATCAGATAGGCCCCAGCAAGGGCAGAACCAGAGTATTTAAAGACAAAAACCACAAAGTAATGGTCTGATCTGTATAAAAGCAGGAACTTACAGTAGCAGAGAAAAGCAATTGATTAATTCTCAGTTTAGGACTTATATGGAATATGGTTAGGTTTCAATTCCCCAGAACAGGGTGGGTAACTATGCCTTGGGCAGTTTCCCAGAAATATGCCTTTTGAAAATCAAGTAAGAGAAATTGTAAAACCAAGCACAAACAGCTCTCCATAGGACTGCTGCTATGAATAGATTTAAGTTTCTGATCACATAGTATGGTGAACTCTCTACTCAACAGTTAAACAAAGCAAAACATTTACAGAAACCAAAGTACAATATTTACAGCAATATAACATAACAACTTATTACAAAAAGTGGCCACAAATTCTTAAACAAAAGATATCATTCAGTTGGTCACAATTAAAGTGCCCATCTAAAGTCTTCTTTCATCTTTATTGGAGACTGTCTTCCAATCATCCTTAACTCAATCATCCTTAAGAGGTACAAAGTACAAAGGTCTCCCACCCCAAGTCACATTGTATTAATCTTGTCAGTCATCACTAAGTACCCAAATACTACCCTCTTGAACTGAGGCTGACTCCCAAACTCCATGGGTCCTCTTCCATGTTCCCAGCTCTTGCCTGAATTTACCCAACTGTCACCTGTATTCACAGATAGGCAGTTCCCAGCTCATGGTCCAGCTCTTGGTCTAGCTCACAGTCCAGCTCTGAAATGGGGCCAAACCTCAGGAGATTATAGAATAACCTTGTTTTTCTTCATAACTTGTTTTTGCAAAGAATGCATGCTTTCCCCACCCTAACCACAATGTCATGTTGACCTATAAGATCCGGGAACTGAGTCAACTGCCCCCACCTGACACCTGTTTGCTCTCCCCCTCCCCTATAGCCCATAAAGTTGGCACCAAGCTACTGTCTCCAAGACTCAACTAAATCTGCTAGCCAACCATCTCCCGCCAAGTCCTTGTCTCCAAGACTTAACTGAATCTACTAAGCCAATCAATGAGCTCAGTACTTCCTGCTTTCCCCTCATAATTGTATAAAAGAACACCCGAGGAGACACTCGGGGTCCTCCATCTAAAATGTATGGTGGGACCCGGGTTCGAACTCGTAATAATTTTTTTCTTTTTCTTGCCTCAGTGGTCTCGGTTTGTCTATTATTCCACTCCACGTTTCAAGCTCCACACATCAAACTTAGCAGAGTTACAACAATACTCACACACATTGCCAGCACCTCCATCAATTTGCTTTCTGCTTGTGAAATGAACACAGACTAATAGAGAAGGCCTCTGTCTGAGAAATTAACACAAATCATCAGTCAAGTCCTGGAATCTCTGAAAACATCAGTAAAACCCTCCTTCAGGACTCAGCAGGAAAGTCCTCTTTCAGGGCTTCTGAATGAGCAGTAAGGTTCCAGGGCTTCTATAACAAAAGCAACATCCTCTTTCAGCAACAAGTCTGAATAAGTAACATCCACATAGACAGAACAGAGTGCTGGCACACAGCCATCCTTCCTCCCAGTTCTGCTGCAGTTGAAACTGCAGCTGACCTTTTATATCATCAGGTCCTTCCTGTTCCATCTCCTCTTACATCCTTCCTGTTCCAGTCTTTGACAAATTCCTGCCACTTTGGGCTTCACAAGCTCTGTTTCTAACAAAGACTTGATATAATCACAGGCAGAGGCTCAAAGACACTTGAATAACTGAAATAACGAGCTAAGCACTTCTTTGCTTGCCATTATAGAACTAGAAGGAAAATTGGGGAAATGAGAATGATTCAAGAAAATCATGAAAAACAATTCAACAGCCTGCTAAAGAAGACCCAAAAACACTAAAACAAAACAAAACAAAACTACACCTTAGAAAACAAACTAAATGAAATGGCAAAAGAGTTCAAAAAGGTCAATGAGGAGAAAAATGCCTTATAAAGCAGATTTGGGCAAATGGTAAAGGAATTTCAAAAGCTCACTGAAAAAATAATTCCTTCAAATTTAGTTTGGAGCAAATGGAAGTTAATGACTTTATGAGAAATCAAGATACAATAAATCAGATCCAAAAGAATGAAAAAATAGAACACAATGTGAGATATCTCACTGGAAAATTCACAGACCGAGGAAATAGATCCAGGAGAGATAATTTAAAAATTATTGAACTGACTGAAAGCCATTATAAGAAAAAAGGAACTTAGAAATCATGATTTCAAAGGAAATTGAAAATCAAATAAATTGTCAAGGAAAACTGCCCAGAACCAGAGGGCAAAATAAAAATGGAAAGTATTCACTAATTGCCTCCTAAAAAAGATCCCTAAAAGGAAACTCCTAGGAATGTTATAGCCAAATTCCAGAATTCCCAGGTCAAGGAGAAAATCTTACAAACAGTCAGGAAGAAACAATTTGAGTACTGTGGAAACACAATCAGGATAACACAAGATCCAGCAGCTTCTACATTAAGGGATTGAAGGGCTTGGAATATGATATTGTGGAGGTCAAAGAATCTAGGATTAAAAGCAAGAATCACCTTCCGGCCAAACTGAGTATAATACTTCACACACACACACACGTAAATATTCAAGAAAATAGAAGACTTTCAAGCATTCTTGTTGAAAAGACCAGAGTTGAACAGAAAATTTGATTTTCTTATACAAGAATGAAGAGAAGCATGATAAGATAAACAGGAAAGAGAAACCATATGGAAATTATTAAAGTTGAACTATTTATATCCATACATGGAAAGATGATATATGTAACTCATGAGACTTTTCTCAGTATGATGATAGTTGAAGGGAATAGTGTGTGTGTTTATATATATATATATATATATATATATATATATATAGTGAATTGAATATGAAGGGATGATATCTAAAAAGTACAATTAAGAGGTGAGAGAGGAATATATTGGGAGAAGGAGAAAGGGAGAGATAGAGCAGGGTAAATTATCTCACAAAAAAAGAGGCAAGAGAAAGCTGTTAAAACGGAGGGGAAGAGCAGGAAAGTGAAAGGGATTGTATCAATCTGGCTTTCATTGGATTTGGCTTAAGCAGTGAATAATATGCACACTCAGCTGGGTATCTTACTCTACAGAAAAGTAGGAGTGGAAGGGATAAGATGGGGGGGGTGATCGAAAGGGGCTCAGATTGGGGGAGAGGGTAGTTAGAACAAACTCTTTTGAAAAGGGACAGGTATTGGGTCAGCTAGGTGGCTCAGTGAGTAGAGTGCTGACCCTGGAGTCAGAAGGACCTGAGTTCAGATCTGACCTCAGACACTTAACACACACAAACAAAAACCTAGCTTTGTGACCTTGGGCAAGTTACTTAACCCCAACTGCCCTCCAAAGAGCAAAAAAAAAAAGAAATAAAAGGGACAGGTTTAAAGGAGAACTTAGAATAAACTGTGGGGCAGGATAGTCTTTCACAACATGACTATAATGGAAGAGTTTTGCATGACCACAGGTGTATAACCTATATGGAATTGCTTTTCTACCCAGTGGAGGTGGGTGAGAAACTGAGAAGGGAGAGAATCTGAAACTCAAAGTTTTAAAAACAAATGTTAGAAAAAAATTTACATGCAACTGGAAATAAGATATATGGGCAATGGGGTATAGAAATCCATCTTGCCCTACAAAAAAGTAAGGGAGGGAATGGCGGGGATAATAAGAGGGGAGGATTTGGTATTTGATGCATTTCTATAGTACCTTCATAACTATTTGGAATATTAACTTGCCCTAATGAATTAATGTCTGATTTCAATATGGTGTCTTTTTCCCCTTTTTCCTTTTCTTTCTTTGACATATTAAGGATTGACATGACTCAAATTTGGAAGTTGACTCCTCTATTCAAGGAACATTTTTGGATTCTTTCTTAAGTCTTACAAGTTAATTCCTTGGTATGTAAATGTTGGCATCTACCTTAGAGCAAAAACTGTTCTAAATATATTAAAGATATGATTTTAGAGAGGAGAGAAGGAAGAGCTAGATGAGAGGTGTGCTGAAAGTGGACAACATACTTTGGTAACTTCACAATTTTCCCACAATGCTGATCCTAAAGTGTACACTGTACTTTTCTGTACATATACTATGCAGAATACAATGTTATTATGCATATGGAATGGTTATATCCTTTAAATCCAGGTAAAATATAATTTAGTCAATTACATACTGCCTATGTAAACATGTTACCATTGCTCAGTCATCAGTGTTCTAAACAACTCTTTAAAACCATAAATCCCATTATTAGAGTTTCCTCACCATGAATTTTCCAGATTAATAAAATCATAGGTCCACTCCTCCTTCAATAAAATAATTTGCGATGTGTTGTCAAAGTTAAAAAAAAAGTACTCCTTAATCACATTTTCCCCCAGTGCCTGAAATATCCTATAGACTCACATCACAAGAAAAGAAGCAATTGCATTCCATATCTTAACATATTGTTTATCTTTTTTTTTTTAATTTTAAAATCAGCATCATTGCTCCCACCTCATGATACCTATCTTCATCCTGTACTATATGTGTGTGGTTTTACATTCATTTCACAAGTTACCATTGAACTCTACTAAATCTTTTTTATATTACAGGTTTGTATTGTTTATATTGAATTGTATAACCAATTACTAGGTTGCTATTCTGAGGCAGAAGACCATGTGTCTGATACTCTTTAATGAGTAGTGTCAGGGTTCCTGAGTTTAATAAAGATATTCTTTATTGTGGCATTGAATCCATGTATAAGTGCTTGCTAAAGCTCCTATTTCTGATAGAAGTACAACAAAAACAACAGCCTACAGGGTATATGCAAACTGTAGGAATAAAATATTGAAAGCAGCTTGCTCCTCAAAAATAGAGAATTCATTCTGATGAATTCTCCTATCCTCCCTATCCTCAACCACTGAGGAGAAGACTAATGACTTAAAGGCTATTTCTGGAAAGGAAATCGCATAGTCACTTGGGTTCTCAGTGCAAAGTTATTGCCAAAGCCTCCTCGTGCTTGGCTGCATATTTGCATTTTTATTATATATTTATTGTTCTCCCTCATCTTAAAGCACATTATTTAGTATACATAATTTGTACATATTACCATTTCTTCTATATTATAAATATATCTTTGGCTTAGAAATAAATATACTCAATCATAAGTGAATCTTAATCTGAGGTTTCTGAAACCTCTTATTTTCTGTAGTTTCATAAACTTAAATATGTTTAATTTATTCACATATATTTGATGAGAAAATACCTTAGTTCCACAAACGAAACCCTAAAGTGAAAAAGTTATTTAAATAAATTCTTCATTTGGCCCTTTATTTGGCCAAGGAATATACATATAAAATAGTCTTTTCTCAGGAAAAGAGTAAGAATATATATATATATATGTATATATATATATATACATATTTATATATATAAAGGCAGGTTTTAACAAAAAAATTTATATATATATATATATATATATATATATATGCCAGGTATTGTTTGACTTATTAGTTGAGGGAAATATATATATATATATATATATATATATATATATATATATATGTGTGTGTGTGTGTGTGTGTAATTTTTTTTTGTTAAAACCTGTCTTACGAAGTCATGCCAATACACAAAAAGGGCATTTTTTAAAAGATCAACTTTTGTTTCTAATGTTTTTGGATCAGGTTTATCCCTCTCTGTAGAGATATTTCCATGACAACTATAAGGGATTCAAAGGCCAGTTTGTTAGTCAGGGAAGCTACATGGGTGTGTGTGTGTGTGTGTGTGTGTGTGTGTGTGTGTGTGTGTGTGTGTGTGTGCGCGCAGGGAGAAAGAGAAGAGAGAGAGAGAGAGAGAGAGAGAGGGAGAGAGAGAGAGAGAGAGAGAGAGAGAGAGAGAGAGAGAGAGAGAGAGACTGCATTTTTCCTTCTTTTCCATATTTTGAAGCATTCAAAGAAGCCAGAGTACCACGAGACCACTATTACAGATACCCCTAGACAGACAGCCATGCACAGTGAGAACAGAAACTAGATGCTTTATTCTAAGAGGCACATGAAGTGGCTATCTGAGGGTTTCAAAAGAATAACTAATCTCCCCCCACCCCAAAGAGATGATGCAAGAAAAAACTTGACTAGACAGGTCCCTTATGGGGCCCTCAGTAGCTGAGGCTATCAGTGCTTATAATTAGAAATGTTTTGGCCTCACTCTTAAGTTCCCCTTGATAATTAGAGAGGCAAATCAACTTTTTCATTTTTTTTGAGGCAAGATAAAGTGCACTGGTAAATCCACAATAAATAATCAGCAGTTTTTTACATAGTGATCTGTATCACAGAGATGACATTTGCACAAGCAAGAGGTGTTAGTGTTGTTGGGCATTTTTTTACAAATATGATCAGATGGTTTATTTTAATCAGTGGATAAGCATTTCTTAAGCATTTACTATGTGCCAGGTATTGTTTGACTTATTAGTTGAGGCAAATTTATAGGTATGCAGATACAAATATGTGCAAAATAAATACAAATAATTTTGCATTGAAGGTACTTGCATATAGGGTCAGCAGAAATATCCTTCCATTTAAAGTGAAGCTTGAGCTGAACCTTGACAGAAACTATGCATTCTAAGAGATAGAGGTGAGAAAGGATGGCATTTCAAGCACAAGAGATAGACAATGCAAAGTCCTAAGGGAAGGAGATAACACCATTATGCTCAAAGAAGAATGGGTAGGCATCCTTAGCCTAACAAAAATTTGTATGAAGTCTAGTAGTGAATAATAAGTAGAGAGAGGTGGATTGTAGCCAAATTGTGAATGTATTTAAATGTCACATATGAAATTTTATTTGCTACTAGAGGTAACAGGGAGCCACTGGAGTTTCATGAGCAGAACATTGACACACTCAGAGTTGCATCATAAGAAAACCAGTTTGTTAGCAGTGTGAAAGATGACTTGGAGAGAGAAGATTAAATAGCTGTGTATGAAAAATATTGTAGAAGTAAAAATGTTAAAATTGTTTAGGGGGAAGTACCAGTGACTGAAGCAGTTAGTGGGCCTGAAGAGAATATTTTTTGAGATAAAAGGGGTGGTAGCCAGCAAAATTGGTCCAAGTGAGGGAGCACAGTTTCACAGGTCAGGGCATAGGTCATGAGTAGGAATCTGGGAGCTGGAGAAAAGGTTTTACATCAGGGTAGTTGTACACACTCTCTGACGGAAAAATACCACTCTTAGGTCTATACCGTAAAGATCACAGACAGAGGAAAAAGATTCATATGTTCAAAAATAATTTATAATAATTGTTCTTGTATCAAAGATTAGGAAAGTGAGAGAATACCCATCAATTGGTTAATTGCTGAATTAGTTATGGTTTATGTATGTAATGGAACTTTATTTTACTATAAGACATGATGAAGGAGATGGTTTCAGAGACCTAATAAAACTTGCATGAACTAATGCAAAGTTAAGTGAGCAGAACCAGAAGAATTTATACAACTAAAAAAAGGAAAATTGACTTTGAAAGACTTAGGAAATTGAATCAACACAATGACTAACCAAAATTTTAACAGTTCATGATGAAACATGCTATCCAGAGAGCTGATGAACTAAGGTACAGATTTAAATCTATTTTATTTCTTTTTTTTTTTCTTTTGGACAAGGATAATGTGGGAATTTGTTTTGATGATTGTACATGAAAATGTTTTATTTCTTTTTCCTTGCCTTCTTAATGGGTAGAGGAGGAAGAAAATTTGGAATTAAAATGAAGTAAAATTAAAATTAAAAAGCCATGGTGATCTCTATAAAAATAAGGAGGTAACATGCCCTGGTGAAATGTTACCAGTTTGGTGAAATGACTATCTGACATAATTTACCTAATCTATACATTGACCTTTTAATATGCCCATGAATGTTATCTACTCTAATAGAATTGTAGAAGGTTGGATTTTTTTAGGGACCTCTGGTCCATCAAGTACAACAAACACCTGGAAAATAACTTCCCCTATAACATAACTAATGTGATCATTCAGCTTCTACTAATAGACTTTCTATGAGAGGGAAGATTCTGTCTCCCAAGGCAGTTCATTCCACTTTTTGATAGGTCTAATTATTTGGTTATTTTATTTCCTGACATCTACTCTCCTGGCTCTGATACACAATACCCTGGGTACCTTACTCTTCTGTGCTGATGTAGCTGTTGGAATTGATAATAAATTCCTTTAGGAGATAATTGTTTATTCTCTTCCTGTTACATATCTAATTCTTCAATTTTGCAAGGGCAAGAAAGGCTCCCGGATTCATCACAGCACTTTCTTAGTGTTTTCCTCAGAGGTAAAATCAACAGGATATTTGTTGGCAAATTGACCTTTTAATACCATCATAAACAATTGAGTCCCAGGATCATACTAGAGTATTTCTCTCCAAGAATGAAGTTCTAGAAAAAGAGCAAAAAAGAAAAATAAAATTGTTAGGCCCTTGAGTAGGATTTAATCTAGAGAGCTCTGGTGAAGTAAAGGCTGCAGTAAGTGCCTTCTAGGTCTTGACCAACTCTGAGAGAGTTTTCTGTAACTGTCCAATTGAGAGGGCGAGATATTTTGACTACATCCTTCTTGTGTGATTCTTCTACTTTTCTACCTTTCTATTGGCTTCTCTCATAAATTACAGTTTACTTAAAGCTATGTAGGTAACATTCACAAAGAGGCAGTGCCATAAATGAGAGGAACTTTGATACAGTAAAAAGATGAATGGGTTTGGAGCTGAAGGACATTCATACTTTGCTAATCACTGTATCTGTGACCTCTGGCAAGTCACTTGAACCCTCTGGGTCCCTAGTTTTTTTTAACTGTAAAATGAGAGGGTTAAGTAAAAATGGTCTGTAAGTTTCATTCTGGTACCAGATCTATGCATCTGTCAAATGTAGGGGAAAGCAATTGTAAATCAGTCAAATCTCTGCCACTAACCCTGTAGGAAATTTTACTTATACATTTATTTTGACAAATTGGTGTGGGGGTTTGGTTTCATAATATAACCTTTTTTATTACCTTCCTTTAAGACTATGTTCAAGTCACAAATAGAAAGACAAGAGATTTCTTTTTACAAAGTATGCATCTGAGAAAAATACTAAAGTATATTTTGTTGATATAAAAGTTCTCAAATATATCTATCCTGTGCTCTTATTAGATTCCACTCTATCTACTCAAAGCCCAACTGATATTTTAGGTAAGTTTTGAATCTATATTAAATCCTTTCTTCTGGGGCAGCTAGGTGGTGCAGTGAATAGAGCACTGGCCCTGGAATCAGGAGGACCTGAGTTTAAATCCTGCCTCAGACACTTAACACAAAAACTAGCCATGTGACCTTGGGCAAGTCACTTAATCTCAATTGCCCTACCCTCTGCCCTCCAAAAAAAGGCAAAAAGAAATCCTTTCTTCTTTGGTTTTTGGTAATACTCATGCAATTATTCCATAAGGGACAAAGAAAAAGAGCAACAATAAATTAAACCATGAAATGTTGTGGGAAGGGGTGCAAAAAAATTGAATGTAAATAACATCACAGGATCATATATCAAGTATTGAAAGGGATCTGAGAGGTCATCTAGTCCAATAGACTCATTATATAGATGAAGTAATTGAGGCTTAGTGAGGCTTGCTCAGGTTCATACAATGAATATCAAAGATTGCATTTGAATCCAGAGTTTTCTGATTCCACATCCAGCACTTTGCCATATTCCTAGGTTCTGACACACTAATTTACTAATACTGATTCTCAAAGATATAAAATGGAGTAGATCAACCACTTCTGACAGTAGCATGGGTGCATACCATATCTATGTAATGACTGTTATGACCTCTTAACCTTCTATCATTTGATAATGTCCAATAATAAGATCTTTCTTGATGAAATTTTGTCATATAACTTTCCTTAAGACTGAAATATTTTTTGTGTAACATATCACATCAATTCTTAAAATTTGTCCCCAAGGTCAATCTCTGAAATAAGCATTCTTTAGTTTTCTTTATTCTTGAATCATAAAAGTGTGCTGATGTTTTCAAATTATGAAATTACTTTAAAGTTTAAAACAGGGAAGCAAACTCTTTGAGGACAGAAATGGAATCTTTTTTTGTCATTTTTGGCTTAGTCACCTTTATGAGAGTTGTTAAACCACTGGCAAGAATTCATCTCTTGGAGCAGCTAGTAGAGCATAGGCCCTAGAGTCAGAAGGAACTGAGTTTGGATCTGGCCTCAGACACTTAACACACACACAAACAAAAACCTAGCCGTGTGACCTTGGGCAAGTTACTTAACCCCAATTGCCCTCCAAAAAGCAAAAAAAAAAAAAAAAAAAGAATTCGTCTCTTGTTAAATTTACCTGATATTAATGATCACAATCCCATTAAACAAGGTTATTTCATTTTTTTCTTTGTATCCCTAGTGAATAGAAGTAGTAAGTAGTCAATAAATGCTAGTTGATTAATATATATATTTAAAGCATTCTTCTTTAAGTTTCACACATGTATCAGATATATCTTTTTTTTTTTTTTTTAAAGCAATTGGGGTTAAGTAACTTGCTCAAGGTTACACGGCTAGTCATTTGATTTATGCGTGGGTGCTCATTTTCTGAGGCCGGATCTGATCTCGGGTCATCCAAACTCCGAGGCCGGTGCTCTTACTCACTGCGCCACCTAGCCGCCCCTTTTGGGCAATTGGGGTTAAGTAACTTGCCCAAGGTTACACGGCTAGGTTTTTTGTTTGTATGGATTAAATGTCGGAGGCCGGCTCCGAACTCAGGTCCTTCTGATTCCAGGGCCGGCGCTCTATTCACTGCACCACCTAGCCGCCCCTATCAGATATATCTTGTTGCTGAAGTCCATAGGCACTCTTTATTCTCTAAAGGCTTTCTTTTTAACATTAAGCTGAAAGAACATAAGTATGGTTTCCACTTCAAAGGATGCTACACAAGATTATAGAATTTCTGTCACAAGAGACCTAATGGGTCATTTTAGCTTTTTCTTCTTGTTACTAGGCTACATAACTTAGATAGCTTATATAACACATGCTTTTTAACATTCACCCTCCCCCCTTCCCATCCCAAGACCACTTCACCATCAGGTCCAGACCAGAATAAGAGACACATCCTCATAAGTCAGTGTGAGATAATGAAAACATCTTTACAGGTAGCTCTGGGGCAGTGCTGCCCGCATTGATTATTGGGGTGAGGTAACAAATCAATTGTACTTTAACATTCTAATAAAAAACATACCAGATAATCTTCTTATCCTCTAGCTGCTGGAACCTGTCATCAAAAGGCTACCTCCCTACCATGCCTAGGTAAAGCAGTCCTTTTGCCTTCTTGACTTGGTGTGAACAGAGTTCTTCAATAAAATTCAAGAAAATGTGAGTAACTACTATGTGCCAGGCA
The DNA here is from genome assembly GCA_011680675.1 of Gymnobelideus leadbeateri. Lineage (NCBI taxonomy): Eukaryota > Metazoa > Chordata > Mammalia > Diprotodontia > Petauridae > Gymnobelideus > Gymnobelideus leadbeateri. Next base: position 217,501 of record WOXC01004934.1, read on the forward strand.
CTACTAAGTGCTGAGGATACAAATAAGGAGATAAAATAAGGAGAATAAAAACACTCCTTGACCTCAAGGAATTTACAATCTAGTGGAGGAAACCAATACATAAAAGAAAGCTGATAAAGCATAAAGGGAATACACTAAAGGGGGCATGATATACCATAGAGTCAAAACCAAGCAGAGCTGCTGGTGAAAATAGGGAAATTCTTGGAAAGTTTTGAAAGTTGTGAGTCCTCTTAAAAAGAAAACTTCAGGAGGAGTTCAGTGCTCCACCATATGACCCTCCAATCAGGGTCAACCAAGGGAGTTAGAAGGTGCTGAGTATCAAAAACTGAGTGAATCATATAGTGATGAGATTTCAAGAGATCAGCTTATCCTGGAGAAGTCATGATGTTCTATGGAGTCAAAACCAAGCAGAGATGCTGAGGGAATATGGAGAGTTAATTGGAGATATTTATTATATGTGAGACACTGGTCATATTATTTGACAGCTTTAGTCTTCTCTATAAATGAAGATAGTAATAGCACCTTCCTCCCAGTGTTATTGTCATGATCAAATTTCAAAGCCTTAGATATAGCATCTCATAATCCTCACAGTCCGACAGAAATGAGAGCACTATCATCATCATCATCATCATCATCATCATCATCATCATCATCATCATCATCATCATCATCGTTTACCCTGATACTGCTCTTCCTCACTGCTAGACTATTTGGCTACTAGGCTGGGATCAGGACTAGAGACTTCAAGAACAATTTGGTATCATCCCTCTTCCAAATATTTCACCTGGTTCTTTTATAAATCTGACATTCCTCTATCTGTCTATACCCTCTTATCTTTATACCCTCTACTTATTCCTCAATTCTCTTAAAACTTTCTTTTTCATTATAGTTAAGCTCTCCAGTAACTCCATTACTCTCTGTTTTCTCTCTGACTTGATCATCTTTCCTTCAATATATTGACTCTATAATTAACCAATTTTACCTTAATCCCTAGCTACCATATCCTAGTGCCACTCATACCTTTCCAAACTCCAGTCTTGAACTATTCTATCATAAACCCTTTGTACTTATACTGATAAGTTGCCAAACATAGCCTGTAGTCACAGAAACTTGCTATATGAGTTTGCTTACCCAGTTATACAATTTCAATTTTGTCTTCATTGTTGAAGGGCAAATCGTATTACTTTTTTGAGGATCATGTCCCATTTTATTTTCTGTTAGAGCAGTGTTAAACTTCAACTTTCCTCCTGGAAATAATTATCTAGATCTAACCTTTATCAAGGCCTTCACTTTTGCATCTGCAATTGCCTTTTAGACACATTGAACTTAATGTTCAGCACATCTTATGCTCAACATATCCAGAAATGAACTAATTAGTTTTCCTGACAAATCTATCCCACTTCCTAATTTTCATTTCCTGTCCAGTCTGTCACCACCCTCTTAGTCACCTAGGCTTGCAGCTTTCATTTCATCCTAGACTCTTCACCTTCTCACAACATCTAATATCTAATCAGTCTTTAGTTCCTGCCAATTCTATCTTTCCAATACCTCTTATGTATGACCTTTCTCACCCTGGTGGAAGCCCCTGTGCCTTCGAACTTGGGTTATCATGATAGACTGATTATTTGCTTTCCTTGCCATAAGTGTCTCTTCCCTTCAGTCTTTTGTTAACTTATCTGTCAGTTGGATCTTTCTAAAACACAAATCTCACCACGTCATAAAACACATCCCATTCAATAAATATGAGTGGCTTCCTATGACTTCAAGAATATGAAATCATCGGTATCATTTTAAAGCCCCTCTTAAAGTTAGATTCATCCTAACTTTTCAGTCTTTTATATGCCTAATTCCTCTTCATATACTCTGTGATCAAGTGAATCTTCCTCTTTCTCCCACAGGGAATTCCACCTCTCCATTTTGTTTATCAGACAATAAATTTCTCATTGATTGCTGAATCTCATGTGCCCAATCTATTCCATTGATGCACTACTCTGTTGCTCAGCCAGTACAAAGTAGTTTTGATGACTGCTGCTTTATAATACAGATTAAAATCTGGTATAGCTAGACCATCTTCCCTAGCATTTCCTTTCATCAATTCCCTTAATATTCTGGACCATTTGTTCTTCCAAATAAATTTTGTTACTTTTTTTTCTAGGTCTATAAAGTAGTTTTTTGGTAAATTGATTGGTATGGCACTAAATATATAATTTAGTTTGGGTAAAATTGTCATTTGTATTATATTAGCTCAAACCCCGCCACAAGCAATTGGTGTTTTTGCACTTAGTTAGATCTTACTTTATTTGTGTGAGAAGTGTTTTGTAGTTGTGTTCAAAACCCAGTTCCTGGGTTTGTTTTGGCAGGTAGATTCCCAAATATTTTATAATGTCTACAGTAACTTTAAATGGGATTTCTCTTTTTATCTCTTGCTGTTGGAATTCATTAGAGATATACAGGAATGCTGAGGATTTATGTGGGTTTATTTTATATTCTGCAACTTAGCCAAATTTATTTATTGTCTCAAGTAGTTATTTACTACTTGAGATTCTCTAGAATTCTCTAAGTATATCATCATATCATCTGCAAAGAGTTATACCTTAGTCTCCTCTTTGCCTAATTTGATTCCTTTGGTTTCTTTTTCTTCTCTAATTGCTACTGCTAACATTTATAGTACCAGATTGAATAAGATGGGTGAGAGTGGACACTCTTGTTTCACTTCTGATAGTATTAGAACTGATTCTGGCTTCTTCCCATTGCATATAATACTTGCTGATGGTTTTAAATGGATGGTGCTTATTATTTTAAGGAAAGCTCCATTTATTCCTGTACTTTCTAGTGTTTATAATAGGAATGGATGTTGTATTTTGTCAAAAGCCTTTTCTTCATCTATTTAGATAATCATGTGGTTTCTGCTAGTTTTATTGTTGATATGATCAATTATACTGATGGTTTTCCTAATATTGAGCCATCCTTGAATTCCTGGAAAAATCCTACCTGATCAAATTGTATTATTCTTGTGATAAGTTGCTGTAGGGTTTCAGCTAATATTTTATTTAAAAATTTGCATCTATATTCATGGGGGAAATTGGTCTATAATTTTCTTTCTCTGTTTTATCTCTTCCTGATTTAGGTTTCAGTAGCATATTTTTGTCATAGAAAGAATTTGGTAAGATTCCTTTTTCACTAATTTTCCCAAATAGTTTATAGAGTATTGGAATGAATTGTTCTTTAACTGTTTGATAGAATTCACAAGTAAATCCATCTGGCCCAGGAGATTTTTTCCTAGGGAGTTCACTGATGGCTTATTTGATTTCTTTTTCTGAGATGGGGTTAAGTAATTAACTTCATCTTCAGTTAATCTGGGCAACTTTCATTTTTGTAAATATTCTTCCATTTCACTAATATTGTCAAATTCATGTGCAAACAATTGGGAAAAATAATTCCTAATTATTGTTTTGATTTCCTCTTCATTGGAGGTAGATTCACCCTTTTCATTTTTTATACCCATAATTTGGTTATCTTCTTTCTTTTTTTTTATCATATTGACTAAGGGACTACCAATTTTATTGTTTCTTTTCCATAAAACCAGCACTTAATTTTATTTATTAATTCAATAGTTTTCTTAATTTCAATTTTATTAATTTCTCTTCTGGTTTTCATTATTTCTAATTTAGTATTTAACTGGGGATTTTCAATTTGTTCTTCTTCTAGCTTTTTCAATTGAATGTCCAATTCATTGACCTCCCTTTTCTCTAATTTATTCATGTATGCACTCAGGGATATAAAACTTCTCCTAAGAACAGCGTTTGCTGCATGCTATAAATTTTGGTATGTTGTCTCATCATTATCAATCTCTTTTTTTTAAAACAAATGCTTTATTAACTTCTGTTTTATATCATTCATTTCTGCCAGATTTTGAGTTACAATCATTCCCCCCACCCCGTTTTTCCCCTAACCACCCTCCCAGGATAGCAGTCCCACAAGATATTGTTTCCTCCAATCTGCTCTCTCCCATACCTTCTCCCATACTCCCTTCGACTTTTCCATTAGAGGAAGGTGAACCTTTGTGTACCAAAGCCTGCACACCTTATCTCCCAATTACAAGCAAAAGAGTATTAATAATAGTATTTATATATATTTGAAACATTTAATGTTAAGACCTCAGATTTCAGAACCATTTCCTTCCTGCCTTGTCACCCATTCCCTCTGGGAAGATAAGTAATTCAGTATTTGTTGTACATGATTAGCTATGCAAAACATTATCATAGTAGATATATTGTACAAGGCTGCTTATAATTCCCTCCCACTCATCCCACCCCCCACCTGGTCCATTCCCTACATGATCCTGTCCCTGTTCTATAGTGGGTAATTCCAACCTCCCCTCCCCCAAAAGATGCCCTCCCATCCATCATCCCACCTCTCATCCCCCTTCCCCCTATTCTGCTGCAGGTTGAGATATCCCATTTAATATGTATGTCATTTTCTCCCTGAACCAAATTCAATGAGAATGTAGCTTTGCCTTTTAGCCTTCCTATTCCCCCCCTCCCTTGGAACCACTTCCCCTTGCTTCTTCTACATGAGATAGTATACCCTACCCTGTCTCTCCCCATCTCCTCTTGCCACTTTCCTCTCTCACCTCATAATTTCATCCCTTGAGTATTCTCCCTTCCCAACAAATTCAACCTATGCCCTCTATCCATATATAACTGTAACCATATACACACACATTCACATATGTATTCATATGACCACACCCCCTTCTTCCATTATTTTCATAGTGAGAAAGATATCATCAGTCACAGTTATTGTTTTCCATATAGGAATGTAAATAGTTCAACTTTGATAAGTTCCTTTTGATTTCTTTTCCCTGGTTACCTTGTCAGGCATCTCTTCCTTCTTGTGTCTGGATGTCAAATTTTCTATTCAGTTCTGGTTTTTTCCTCAAGAATGCTTGAAAGTCCTCTATCCCACTGAATGACCATATTTTCCCCTGGAACAAAATACTCAGTTTTGATGGGTAGGTGACCCTTGGGTTCATTCTCAGTTCTTTTGTCCTCTGAAATATCATATTCCATGCCCTTCTATCCCTCAGTGTAGAAGCTGCCAGGTCCTGTGCTATTCTGATTGTGTTTCCACAATATTGAAATTGTTTCTTCCTGGCTGCTTGTAGTATTTTCTCCTTGATCTGGTGATTCTGGAACCTGGCTATAATATTTCTGGGAGTTTTCTTTTTGGGATCTTTTTCAGGAGGTGATCGATGGATTCTTTCAACCTCTATTTTGCCCTCTGGATCTAAAACATCAGGGCAATTTTCCTTGAGAATTTCTTGAAGGGTGATTTCTAGGTTCTTTCTTTGATCATGGCTTTCAGGTAGTCCAATAATTTTAAATTGTCTCTCCTGGATCTATTTTCCAGGTCAGTGGTTTTTCCCATGAGATATTTCACATTGCCTTCTAATCTTTCATTTGTTTGGATCTGCTTAACAGCATCTTGATTTCTCATAAAGTCATTAGCTTCCATTTGCTCCAGTCTAACTCTGAAGGAATGAATCTCCTCAGTGAACTTTTGAGATTCTTTTTCCATCTGGCAAATTCAGCTTTTTAAGGCATTCTTCTCCTCATTGCCTTTTTGGGCCTCCTTTGCCATTTGAGTTAGTCTATTTTTTAAGATGTTGTTTTCCTTAGTCAGGCTATTGACCCTCATTTCATACTTTTCCTGCATCCTTCACATTTCTCTTTCCAATTTTTCCTCCACTTCTCTTATTTGATTTTTAAAGTCCTTCTTAAGGTCCTCTATGGCCTGCAACTCACTCATGTTTTCCCCTGAGGCTTTTGGAGCAGGATTTCTGACCTCACAGTCCTTTTCCCTCTCTATGCCCCCAAAATACGAGTCTAGGGTTGCATTTTTCTGTTCCCTTTGCCTTGGCATGTTGTCACTTAATTACTTGACTTTTGGGCTTGTTGCCACACTATGGCTTTAAGGCCTGATAGAGGAATTTTCGTCCTGAACATGTGGGGGGCAACTTCCGTTTCTGGCAAGCTGTAAACCCACCCACGACTTCCACCCTAGATCACAATCCAGAGCCAGGGAGGTTAAAGCAAGAGCGATTACCCCCCAAGACTGATCGCTGGATCTCCCAACGATTTGCAGGCCAAGAGCTGGAGCTGCCTATGAAAACTACAAAATGGCATGTCTCCTCAGCGGCTTCTGGCACCCAGGGGAGGGAGCTGATGCATTCCACAAATACTGGTCCCAAAGTCCATAGGACACTAACCTCTTACTTTCTCCTAGGCATGTTTATGTTGATAATATTGGAGTCACCACAGCTGCTGCTATTCTGGGGTCTCTCCAGCTGGCTTCTGGCCCTGCCACCCTGGGGCTAAAGCCTCGGCTCAAGAGGAACCGGGCTTGGCTCAGCTCGCCTTCCCGCGCTCTGTGTGCTGCCCACTGCCGGCTCCCAGACTGCTGTGCTGGTCCTTCCTGCAGGGCTGCTGGGCTGTCCTCAGCGGGAGGTTAGCTTCTCTGTGTCGTCCTGTGGGTTCTGGGGCTCCAGAAGTTGTTCAGAGTTCCCTTTTACATAGTTTGGGGGGAATCTGGGGGTAGAGTGGCTTGAATGAGTTGTTTCTACTCCGCCATCTTGGCTCCGCCCCTATCAATCTCTTTGATGAAATTACTATAATTTCTAGTTTGACCCACTCATTCTTTAGGATTCAATTGTTTAATTTCTAATTAGTTTTTAGTCTATCTTTCCATGGCCCTTTATTGCATATAATTTTATTGCATCATGATCTGAGAATTATGAATTTAATATTTCTGTTTTTTTGCACTGAATTGTGAGGTTTTTATGCCCTGGTAAATGGTCTGTTTTTGAGTATGTACCATGAACCGCTGAGAAGAAAGTATATTCCTTTTTATTCCCATTCAGTTTTCTCCAGAGGTCTATCATATCCATGCTCTCTAAAATTCTATTCACCTCCTTAACTTCTTTCTTGTTTATTTTGAGGTTAGATTTATTAAGTTCAGAGAGGGGAATATTAAAGTCCCCCACTAGTATAATTTTGCTATCTATTTCTTCGTCTAATTCCTTTAACTTCTCTTTTAGGAATTTGGATGCTATACCACTTTGTGCATATATGTTAAGTAATGATATTGCTTCATTCTCTATGATGTCTTTTAGCACAATATAGTTTCCTTCCTTATTTCTTTTAATTAGATCTATTTTTGCTTTTGCTTTATCTGAGATAAGGATTGCTCCCCCTGCTTTTTTGTACCTTACCTGAGGCATAATATATTCTACTCCAGCCTTTTACCTTTACCCTGTGGGTACCCCTTTGTTTCAAATGTGTTTCTTATATCTAGCATATTGTAGGATTATGATTTTTAATCCATTCTGCTATCTGCCTCTGTTTTATGGGAGAGTTCATCCCATTTGCATTCACAGTAATGATGACTATCTGTCCCTTTTCTTCCATCCTATTCATTCCCCTACTTATGTTTTTGTTTCTTCCTTCTTATTTCCCCTCCTTAAGGGTTTCCCTTTTGACCACCACCTCCCTCAGTGTTCCCACCTGGTGACCCCCTTCTTTACCTACCCTCTCCCATTACTACTATTTCCCCCCTCTAATCTGCCCATATTTATCCCTTCTTTACCCTTCTGCTGTGTATAGGACATCATAGATTTTTATATTTATCAGAGTACGTTATTCCCTCTTTGACCACAAACCAATGAGAGTGAATTTCATACAGTGCTCCTCTCCCTCCCTCCTTTTCCTAGATTTAATGAATTTTTTCATCTTTTCCTGTGTAGCAGCAAGCACCCCAATATCCCCAGGGTGACTGCCAACACAGGTTCTTAGATCTGCTTTTCAGAAGGAAAGCAACTCAAAATGGGTTAACAAGCTTAGTTTAATCAAACAAACATATATTACCTAGTTCAGGGGAAAAAGGTCATATATACCCTGAACTTCAGAGTATATAGGCAGATCATATATACCCTATATACCCTGAACTTCAGAGTATATAGACAGATCAAACAGACAGGCTTCCAAACTGTCCAACCATTATATCAATACCAAATCACAGTTACCAGAGAGGGAAGCATCGACATCTGGGTTTTCAAAGCTGTGGGGCTCTCAACAACGGCTTCTCAGAGTCTCATCTGGTCAAATCACACAACACTTCTCAAAGTGAGCCCCAAAGCAAAGCCTCAAATCAGGGATTGTATAGTCTTCTCCTGGCTCAGAGAATGCAACCACCCTCTTGACCCACTGCCCAATCACACAGCATCAAGGTGTGGTCATTCCTGAAAACCAAGCCTCCTACCACAGGCTCCATGTGACCACATTCAGCCTATTAGGAGGCAGAGTATATTTTTAAATCAAGGAAGGTTTTCAGAGTCTCTCAAGCCAATCAAAGTCTCTTAAGCCAACCAAAGGGCTTAGGGGCAGGGAAGATCTTTAAATCTGCATTTCCATTACATCATGTTAGAATCTTAAACTTAACTGAATATGTTGATCCCTCTTTGGACCAGAACCAGTGAGAAAAATGTTCAAATGATGTTCCTCTGCCTCTTTCCTTCCCCTCTACTATGCTGTGTTTTTATGCCTCTTCAAATGGCATAATTTACGTTTTTGTCTCTCATCCTTTCCTTTTATCCTATTACAGTTCCTTTAACCCCTTAATAAGGTATTTTTATAATCATATAAATTTTTATAATCACATGAATTTTGATATTGACAGTTATCAGCTTCTCATAAAGGGATATGAACATTTTGCTCATATTGCATCCCAAGTTATGTGCATGTGTGCATGTATATATGTGTCAGTTTGTGTTTTCCTTCTATAACTTTTTATGCCTTTCTTGGGTCTTGTAATGCTCTGCTCTCCCCCTACCTGGACCCACTTTGGCACTTTCCTGTGATGGATTCTGCCATGCTCCTTCTCCCAGTGGATTCTGTCACTCCAAAATCCATTCAGGTTTACTTTTTTTAAGTTTAGTGACAGGATTTCCTGAGGATCTTAGAAAAGTTATTGCTTCCAATCTGCCATCTTGCCTCCACCCCATCATGAATCTTTGGGAATTGTCTTTTCATCTTATATTGCTGAGAAGAGCCCAGTTTATCAAAGTTACTCATCATACATACATTGTGTCTGTAATTGTGAACAAATTTCTCCTGGTTCTGCTGTTATCAAACAACATCAGTTTGTATAAATCTTTCCAGGTTATTATGAAGTCTGTCTGCTCCTCATTTCTTGTAGAACAATAATATTTCATTATATGCATATACCTCAACTTGGCTTAGCTGTTCCCTAACTGATGGACATCTCCTTGATTTCCCATTCTTTGCCACCACAAAAAGAGCTGCTATAAAAATTTTTTTACATACAGGTCCTCCTCCCACTGCTATGACCTCTTTTGGCATACAGCCCCAGAAGTGATATTGCTGGGTCATAGGGTATGCATTTATTTATGGCCCTTTGGGCATAGTTCCAGATTGCTCTCCAGAATGGTTGGATCAGTTCACAACTCCACCAACATTTTATTAGTGTTCCAATTTTTCCACATCTTCTCCAGCATTTATCATTTTCCTATTTTGTCATCTTAGCCAATCTGACCAGTGATATGTGGTACCTCAGAGTTGTTTTGATTTGCATTTCTCTAATCAATAGTGACTTAGAGAATTTTTTCTTATGCTTATAAGTATCTTTAATTTCTTCCTCTGAAAACTGCCTGTTCATATCCTTTGATCATTTATCAATTGGTGAATGGCTTATATTCTTATAGATTTGACGCAGTTCTCTATATACTTTAGAAATGAGGCCTTTATCAGGGTCACTGGTTGTAAAAATTCTTCCCCAATTTTCCACTTCCCTCTTAATCTAGAAGCTCTTCAGTTTAATGCAACCAAAATTATCCATTTTACATTTTATAATGCTCTCTAACTCTTGTTTCGTCATAAAATTTCCCCTTCTCCACAGATCTGACAGGTAAACTATTCCTTGCCTTCCCAGATTGCTTACAGTATCAGCTTTTATACCTGTATCATGAACCTATTTTGACTTCATTTTGGTATATGATGTTACATATTGGTCTATGCTTAGTTTCTGCCATACTATATTCCAGTTTTCCTAGTAGTTTTTGTCAAATAGTGAGTTATTATCCCAAAAAAACTGGGGTCTTTGGGTTTATCAAACAGTAGTCTTTGACTGCTGAGTCTCATATACCCAATATATTGCATTGATCCACTACTCTATTCCTCAGCCAGTACCAAGTAGTTTTGATGACTGCTGATTTTTAATCATTGTCATTTCTTCTTGATCTTTTCTGGTTCTGTTAAGTTCCTACTAGTTTCCCCTTTTGTTTTGTCCATTTTTTGCATGATATTTTCCCTTGATATCTTTAATTTTCTTGAATAGATATCTTTCCTAGTCATTTATTTCCTTCTATTTCTTTATATTGCTCTTTAAAAACATTTTATCTCTCCTTGTTATTATCTGGAATTATACATTCAGTTAATACATATAGAAACATTTTACACACATATGTGTGTATGTGTGTGTATACATACATATATATATATATATATATATATATATATATATATATATATATATATATATATATATAGTGTGTGTGTGTGTGTTTGTATCTATTTAAGGGCTACTAGGTGGCACAGTGGATAGAGTACTGAACCTGATGTCAGTAAAACTCATATTTCTGAGTTCAAATTTCACTTCAGATACTTAATAGCTATATGATTATGGGCAAGTCACTTAACCCTGGTTGCCACAGATCCTTATCTATAATATGAGGTTGAAAAGGAAATGGCAAACCACTCCAGTTTCTTTGTCAAGAAAATCCCAGGTATATATATATATATATATATATATATATATATATATATATATATATATATATATATATATATATAATTTTAAGTTTTACAAAACAGATGGTTTCAAAATATGATCTCATTTTATCCTCACAAGAATCCCAGCAGATACATGCTATTATTATCACCTTTTTAGACATGAAGAAACTGGGGAAGACAGATATTGTGATGTTTGAGGTTAGATTTGAACTAAGATTTTCCTGACTCTATGTCTAGTGCTCTGTAACTGTACCACTTGAGGACAGGGTCTATTTTTCTTATGCCCTTTTTTTCTTAGTACTTAGCATAATACCAACCATATAAGCTTCTTATTCTGCCTTCTAGAGTCAAAAATGAATTAAATTGCTTTTCTAACTTATAAACAGATAATTTTACCCATTTCCTCATCTATACAATGACGTGGTTGAAATCAGTTGCTTCTGAGTTCTGTTTTTCTTCTACATCTATAAACCTGTGACTTCATGATTCTACTTAAAGACAGCTATCTTGTCTCCCTTAATCATCATAATAAAAATCAACAGTTACTTTTACTTCTAATATGAAATTCTGTTTTCCCTTCATCCTAATAGCCCTACTACCATATGTTGACTAATTAACATAAGACAAATAATTTTCACACACATACATATATGTATGCATGTACTATGTGTGTATAAATGTATATGTGCATGTATGTATATACATGTATCTATGCATGTATGCATGTATGTATGTATGTATGTAGGTATCTATCTATCTATCTAATCTCAGAAGATATAAAAGGTTGCCAAGTAGACTAAACAGAATAGAACAGCAAGAGATGGTAAAATAAGACACTATTTTGCCTCTCTTTGTCCTAAAATATGGCACACTGACTTCAGCATATTTGAATTGGACGGTGCTGAAGTGAGAATACAGAGATTGTATCTCCCTTTGTCTGGATACTAACTCTATTACTGTACCTTAAGATTATTTAACCTTTTAAACTATGGTTTATAATCATATTGAATCCACAGAAAATCTTTTGGCCCTTGAAAATTCCAAAATCTTTTTCATGTTCCTCATTACCCTTCAATTTTTGGAGCTGATTTTCTTATAATCTGCCAAGGTTTAGGATCTGTTTAAAAAAAGGACCCATTTCCTTCCTCTTATTGAGTGGTTAGTGGTATATCGCAAAATCAATATTGCTTCTGGTTCTTTTCCATTGATTCTCATCTAAGTGCTCTCCAGGTTGCTTCCCCCATTCTTGTCCTTGACTTTTCTGACATGAGAATATGTTCTTTATCTACAGTGCTACTTCACAATACTTTTTATCTAATCTCTTCTTTTTGAAAAGAAAAATAATACTTCATTTTGAGGCATGAGGCACATGCTACTAACTATTGGGATTTACTTCTTTCTGTCACAGTTTCTAGTCTATTTTATTTATGCCTAATAATAAAAATAATAATAATAGCTAGTATCTATATCCATTATAGTACTTTAAGCTTTGTAAAATGTTTCTAAAATATTTCAATTTTACCTTATAACTCTCTGATCCCCATTTTTGAGATAAGGAGACTGAGGAAGATGTTAAACGACTTGACCAAAGTCACAGAGATGGTACACGGGACCAAAAAGAACTTGGAAATTTCAAGGACTACAGAATCTATTGCTTCACCTGGTTTAAACTCAACAGAACAAGATACTACTACTTCTGGTATTTCTTCATGATTAGTTTCCCCTCTCCCTCCTGCTCCTTTTTCTGCTTCTCCTTTGTGTATTGTCTCATCTTGCCCCTTCTGTTAAATTGTAACCTCCTTGAGGGGAAGGGACTGCTTTATTTTGTGATAGAATTAATTATGTCCTCAGTGCTTAGAATGTTTGGTGCATAGTAGGTACTTCATAAATTTTTATTTTTCCCTGCTTACATGTCAAAATAATTTTGTTTTAAATTTAAAAATAATTTTGTTTTAAATTTAAAAACATTTGTTTTTAAAATTGAGTTCTAAATTATCTCCCTCCTTCCCCACCCCACTCATTGAGAAGGCAAGCAATTTGATATACATGTGTAGTCATGCAAAACATTTTCATATTAGTAATGTTGGAAAAGAAAACATAAACCAAAATTTAAAAACCCAAGAAAAATAAAGTTAAAAGTAGTATGTTTTGATCTGCATTCAGACTTTACCAGCTCTTTCTCTGGGGATGGAAAGCATTATTCATTATAAATCCTTCAGCATTTTCTTGGATCATTGTACTGCTGAGAAGAGCTACGTCATTCATAGTTAATTATCTGGTAATATTACTGTTCCTGTGTACAATTTTCTCCTGCTTCTACTCATTTCACTTTGCATCAGCTCATGCAAGTCTTTCTAGGCTTTTTTTCTGAGGGAATCTAGTTCATCATAAATTTTATAGCACATTAATATTTCATCACAAGCATATACCACAACTCAGCCATTCCTCAATTGCTGGACATCCTCTTAATTTATAGTTTTGCCACCAGAAAATAACTGTTATAAATATTTTTTGTGCATATAGGCATTTTTCTTTTTTAAATCTCTTTTTGGGATACATACCTAATAGTGTTATTGGAGGGTCAAAGGGGATACATGTTTTATGGCTTTTTGGACATCGTTTCCAATTGCTATACATGATGGTTGAATCAGTTCACAGCTCTACCAACATTGTGTAATGTCTCAAATTTCTTGCATGCCTTCCAACATTTGTAATTTTCCTTTTATTTCCTTATTAGCCAATCTAATAGGTATGAGGTAGTACCTCAGGTTATTTTAACTTGCATTGCTCTAATCAATAGTGGTTCAGAATATTTTTTCATATGACTATACACAAATATGCTTATTTCTTTTGAAAACTTCATTGTTTTGATTATTTATCAATTGAGGAATGATTTTTATTCCCATAAATTTGTCTCATATCTCCATATATTTCAGAAATGAGGCCTTTATTAGAGAAACTTTCTTCAATTTGTTTCATAGTTATGATTGCATTTCTCTCCATTATATCCCCCTGTTCTCTCCCTCCTTTTTTCCTGTCCCTCCTCAAAAGTATTTTGCCTCTGACTACTTCCTCCTCCAATCCACGCTGCCTTCCATGAGCACTTCCCTTCCTTTTTCCCCTTGTCTGCCTACTTTCCTGTGGGGTAAGATAGATTTCTATACCTAATTGGGTACATATGTTATTCCTTCTTTGAGCCAGTTCAGATGAGAATAAGGATTAAGCATTTCCTGCAACATCCCCAATCATCCCCTCCAATGTAAAAGCTCTTTTGTGTCTTTTTAAAACTAGATAAATTTTACCTTTCTGCCATTCTATATTTCCCATTCTCCTTCTCCCAGGGCATTTCTCTTTATCATGCCTTACATTTATTTTTCTTTTTTTGGAATATCATCCCATTATATTCAACTTACACCTGTGTCTTCTCTCTATATACTCATTTTAAATGCCCAAATGAGAAAATATTTTTTTGTAGTTTCTATTATAATTTTTCTCATGTAGGAATATAAAACGTTTGACCTTATTGAAACCCTTATGATTTCTCTTTCCTATTTACCTGTTTATACTTTTCTTGGGTAATATATATATATATATATATATATATATATATATATATATATATATATATACACATATATATGTACATATATATATATGTAGAATTTTTGGTCTTTATTAGTTTACTTTTAGTTTACAAGATTCAGATCCACAATTCCTTGAGTTTCAAATTTTCTCTCCCTCCATTCCCTCTCCCCCCACCCCATGATGGCATACAATCAAGTATAGGATCTCCAAATACTTTCACATTAGAAATTAGTCAGCTTATAAAAAAATATTGTATCACATGGGATGAATAATGGGAAAGAGGAAACAAAACCAAACAAGAAAAAGAAAAAGAACAGGTGGTTTGCTTCAATCTGTATTCAAACTCAGTTCTTTCTAGTTCTTTCTCTGGAGGTAGACATCTCTCTCCATCATTAATCTTTTGGGGGTGAATTATAACTCTGCATTGCAGAGAAGAGTCCAGTCTATCAAAGTTGGTTTTCAAACATATTGTGTCTGTAACTGTGTACAAATTTCTCCTAGTTCTACTCTTCTCACTCAGCAGCAGTTTGTATAAGTCTCTCCAGGTAAATATGAAGTCCATCTGCTCCTCATTTCTTATAGCACAATAGTATCCCATTATATTCATATACCATAGCTTGTGTAGCCATTCCCCAATTGATGAGCATCCCTTTAATTTCCAATTCTTTGTAACCACAAAAAGAGGTACTATAAATATTTTTGTACATATTGGTCTTCCTCCCACATCTGTAATCTCTTTGGGATACAACCCTAGAAATGCTATTGTTGGGTCAAAAGGTATGAAATTATTTATAGCCCTTTGGGAATAATTCCAGATTGCTCTCCAGAATGGTTGAATCATTTCACAACTCCACCAGCAATGCATTAGTGTTCCAATTTTTCCACATCCAATCCAGCATTTGCTATTTTCCTGTTTTGTCATCTTAGCCAATCTGTCTGGTGAGATGTGGTACTTAAGTATTATATTTGAAGGTCAAATTTTCTATTCAGCTCTGGTCTTTCATCAGGAATAATTAAAAGTCTATTTCTTTTCATTTCTTTTCTTTTCTTTACTTTTTGCTTTTTGGAGGGTAATTGGTGTTAAGTAACTTACCCAAGGTCACACGGCTAGGTTTTTGTTTGTGTTTGTTGAGTGTCTGAGTCAGGATCCAAACTCAGGTCCTTCTGACTCCAGGGCCAGCACTCTACTCACTGCACCACGTAGCTGCCCCAAAGTCTTCTATTTCATTGAATGGCCTTTTTTTTTTTTGCCCTGAAGGATTATACATTTTTACTGGGTAGATGATTCTTGGTTGCAATCCTAGTTTCTTTGCCTTTTGAAATATATTCCAAACCCTCTGATCCTTTAATGTAGAAACTGTTAAGTTTTGTGTTATCCTGGCCGTGGCGCATGATATATATATATATATATATATATATATATATATATATATATATATATATATATACACACACACACACATATATATGTATATATCATATATATACACATATATATGTATATGTGTATATATATATATACACATATATATGTATATGTATGTATATACACACACACACACACACACACACACACACACACACACATATATATATATATATAATTTATTTTGGCTGCCTGAAATATTTTCTGTTGACCTAGGAGATCTGCAATTTGGCTAAAATATTTCTGGGAATTCTCATTTTGGGATTCCTTTTAGGAAGTGTGTGATATATTCTTTCATTTCTATTTCATCCTCTAGTTCCAGAATATCAGGGCAGTTTTCCTTCAAAATTCCGTGAAAGATAGTTTCTAGCCTCTTTTTTTAACCATTGCTTTCAGGAAGTTCAATACATTTTAAAAGATCTCCCCTGGATCTATTTCCTGGGTAAGGTGTTTTTCCAATGAGATATGTCACATTGTTTTCTATATTTTCTTTCTTTCTTTCTTTTTTAACCAATGCTTTATTAACTTCTGGTTTACATCATTCATTTCCACCAGATTTTGAGTTACAAATTTTCCCCATTTTCCCCTACCCACCACTCCAGAATAGCAGTCCCACTAGATATCCCCTCATCCAATATGCTCTCTCCCATATCTTCTCCCATACCCCCTTCAACTTTGCCATTAGGGCAAGGTGAGTCTCTGAGCCCCAATGCCTGAGCATCTTATCTCCCAATTACATGCAAAGTAGTATTGATAATAGTATTTATATACATTTGAAACATTTAATTTTAAGACTTTGAATTTCAGATGCATTCCCTTCCTCCCTTGTCACCCACTCCCTCTGGGAAGATAAGCAATTCAGTATGTTTTGTACATGTATAGTTATGCAAAACTTTACCATAGTAGATATATTGTAAAAGACTGCTTATATTTCCCTCCCACACATCCCACCCCCCCACCTGGTCCATTCCCTACTTTGATCCTGTCCCTCTTCAAAAGTGGGTACTTCCAACCACCCCTCCCCCTAGAATGCCCTCCCCTCCATCATCCCCCTTCTTGTCCCCCTTGCCCCAACTCTCCTGCAGGGTGAGATATCCCATTTAGTATGTATATGATTCTCTCCCTGAGTCAAATTCAATGAGAATAGGGTTTTGCCTTTTTGCCTTCCTGTTCTTCCCCTCCCTTGCAGCTACTTCCCCTTGCTTCTTCTACATGAGATAATTTACCCTGCCCTGTCTCTCCCCATCTCCTCTTGCTACTTTGCTCCCACCTCTTAACTTCACCCCTTAAGTATCATCCCTTCCCACAAAATTCAACCTGTGCCCTCTATCCATGTATACCTGTAAACATATATACACACATTCACATATGTATTCATATGTCCATAAACCCTTCTTCTATTATTTTCATAATGAGAAAGGTTTCATGAGACACTGGCTGCCCCCTGCAGGGCTGCTGGGCTATCCTCAGGAGGAGGTTAGCTTCTCTGTGTTGTTCTGTGGGTGCTGGGGCTCCAGAAGTTGTTCAGATTCACCTTTTACACTGTTTGGAGGTGGTGTGGGGCAGAGCACCTTGGATGTGCTGTTTCTACTCTGCCGTCTTGGCTCCGGCCCCCTGTGTTCTATATTTTCAATCTTTTAAATTCGTTTTATTATTCCTTGATGTCTCATAGAGTTATTAGCTTCCACTTGCTCAATTCTAATATTTAAACAATTATTTTCTTCAGCAAAGTTTTCTGTCTCCTTTTCCATTTGTACAATTCTACTTTTTTACAGAGCTCTTTGGTGAATTTTTGTGTTTTTTGTCCATTTGCGCAATTCTGCTTCTTAAGTAATGTTCTCTGTCTTCAGTGATTTTTTATATACCTTTTTTACCCATTTGTCCAATTCCACTTTTCAAGGAATTCTTTGCATTGGATTTTTGTACCTCTTTTACCATTTGGCCTATTCTGTTTTTTTAAAAGTTTATTTTATACTATCTATCTATCTATCTATCTATCTATCTATCTATCTATCTATCTATCTATCTATATTAGGAGGGAGGAGAGCAGGGGACTTGAGATTAATTTACTTGCCCAAGATCACACAGCTAGTAAGTGTTAAGTGTCTGATGCCAGATTTGAACTCAGGTCCTCCTGACACCATGGTCGGTGCTTCTATTCACTGGGCCATCCTAGCTGCCCTCTTCAGTATTTTTTGTACCTCCTTTACCAAGCTCTTGGTGTGTTTTGTCATGACTTTCTTGCATCATTCTCTTTTCTTTTACCTATTTTTCCTCTCCCTCTCTTACTTGATTTTGAAAATCCTTTTTGAATTCTTCCGGGGCCTGAGACCAATCATTTTTTTCCTGTGACTCCAGATATAGCGGTTTTGATCTTGGAGTCTTCTTCTGAGTGTGTTTTGTCTCCTTGTCACCATAGTTATTTTCTATTGTTAGATTTTTTTTCTATTATTTGATTATTTTTTCCATCCTATTTCCTAACCAATTTCCATCCTATTTCCTCCATGATAAAGTGGGGCTTCCCTTTTGGGCTGGAGAGTATACTTTCTCAAGCTTCAGGGTTAGTTTTTGATTTTGTTTTGTTTTATGCTGCTTTTTTCAGAGTTACTGCTGGAGATCTCTAAGCCTTTATTTCTTCCAAGGTGGTATGATCTAAGAACTTCTAACCTTTACTCTTATCTGTAAGAGGATACTCTTTTCTGCCCTAGAATTGTTACCAGGGTTTCCATTCCACTGTAACTGCAAGTTCTGATGTGGTAGTGCTCCTCCTCACCCTGGATTGCCAACCAGGACCATGAGCTGGATCTCAGAATGGGCAATGAAACAGAATCCTTCCTCTAGTGCCAGCAAAGAGACCTATGTTATTTCATTCTGCTTAGTTGTCTCAATTTCTTATTCTCTGTTGGCTGAAAATTCTGGAAGAAACCACTGCTGCTGCTAATTTTGCTACTCTTGAGGCCCATTCCTGGTATTCTGGGGCTTGGTCTGTGAAGACATGCCCTCCACTGCATTCCCTGCCCTTTTTACCTTGATACAACAGAGCCTTCCTGTCAATCATGTAAGTTGTCTTTGGGTGGAAAATTGTTTCACTATGTCTTTTATGGGTTCTTCCACTTCAGAATTTGTTTTGAGACACTATTTAAAGTTATTTGGAAATGAATTTGGGAGAGTTCAGAAGAGTCCCTGCCTTTTCTCCACCATATTGGCTCTCTACTCACCCCCAACCCCAGACCCATGATTTTCAATTATGTCTGCACATTGCTGTTGAGGTCAATAACCATGGTTCATTTAGAGATGATGTGATTCCCATCCTGTGAAATTATCACCAATGTTCTTACTTAAGTCTCTTGTAGATGATCCACCCAAAACCTGACTCTTTAAAGTCTTCTTACAGCACTGGGAGCTGGATATCTTCTGTTAACTGTTGTCTATTAGGTACATAATATTAAGATCTTTTAAATTGGCATAGAATATAGACCTGAATCTTGAGGTCCTCTACTTTCCCAACCTATTCATTATATTTGCAGTTTCTTCTCACTATTACTTAATGAATAAACTCTACTTAATGAATCCTCATTTTGAAAATTATCATTCTCATGCCACCTTTTCATTAAATATTTCCTAGGTTACTATGCCTTCTGCTTCAGGTTCTTCCAATTCAATCATATCCTTCCCAACTTTGTAGCACTCTGTATTCCTTTTCTCCTCTTTTGCCTAATTAGTCTAGTCTTCCCTCTTCTCACTTCTTACATATTGAAATTTAAAGTGTTGAGGATATTTAAAATGGGGTTTATGTACTCCCCTTCTTTTATAATGTAAAAACCCTTGACATGCCTGGAAATCTTACTCTACCTTTCCCCCCAACTTATAGAAATTTCTATGAGATTCAAACTTTTAATATTCTTCCCCCCAAATGTATTTATTTATATTTACTTTCTTCATATTATTCTATATGAACATGTATCTGCACTTGATGTCTCCTCTACTATAATGAAAACTCATCAGGAGTATTTGTATCCCCACTGCCATTTTTAGTTCCTACCATATAATATGCAATTAATAAATGCTTAATTAAGTGACCTTTTAATTCCCTGGCTTCCTCTTAATGGTATTTTATGCCTAACAATTTAGCCCTTGAATGTATATTGATTGCTATTGTTCCTTAGATGTTTCTGGTGTGTGATTCTTGCCTCTGCAGCAAAATTACAAGAATTTTGAGGGTAGCAACCTCATTTATATTTCCAATGGACTGGGTACTAAGTGAGTGATCAGTAAGCACTTGATGAATTTTAGATATTTATTTAGAAAGAGCTTAAGAACGATCTAGGTACACTAGTAAGTAGTCTAAAATATTTGCTTGCCAAATCCCTTACCAAACAATCAGAACCTGATATTCTATTGCCTACCTAGTAGATTGCATGAGATCTATAAATATAGTGGTGAAAGAGACACTATTGAAAGAAAGATAGTTTCTACTAATACTAGAAAAACAAGATATGCTGTAATTGTGATTATCTTACTAATTGAATAACACACACACACACACACACACACACACACACACACA
This sequence comes from Gymnobelideus leadbeateri, assembly GCA_011680675.1. Taxonomy (NCBI): domain Eukaryota; kingdom Metazoa; phylum Chordata; class Mammalia; order Diprotodontia; family Petauridae; genus Gymnobelideus; species Gymnobelideus leadbeateri. The sequence goes on from WOXC01004934.1 coordinate 237,947, forward strand.
ATGAAGAAGTTTGTTACTATCCAAAGCACACTCAAGGCTTAGGAATTGTAAAGGAGAGCAAGGTAAGTGTGTTCTGTTCTGGTGAACATACTGAATCTCTTTTGTTTTTTATTGTTTTTTATTAATGTCTTCCTGACCCACTGACCCCAGGCAATATCTAGCTCCTTTCATTTCACCATAATGAGAAACACAATAAACTTTTGGTATAATTGGTATTGAATTAAATTTCCTCTTTATTTCCATTTACTTTTACTCCTGAAAAATGTACCTACCTATATAGCAATATCAAATAAAAACATATCTTTTAAAGCATTTTGCAAGTGAAAACTATTATAATTATTAAACAAGATGGTTAATTTGGCATAAATAACCTCTAACACCAATTAGCCAAATTGTTTTCTTGGCATTCTATAAACCAATTATGATGAAAATGAAATCGATGCTGTCTATAACTTCATTGTGACCTCATTTTGATAGCCTAGAGATAGTTTCCAAAACTCTTCTCTGGAAAAGTACTCCTTTCTTACTGTAGAAAGTCATTTTTTTCTAAATTACTCAAACATAATTTTGCAAAATATGAAATAATTAGTTGAGGTGTTCTGAGGGAACTGGGCTATTCCGTTGACTAAATACCTAGTTATAATGATGAGCTGTAAGACACAAACCAAAGCCCATCAAATGATTAACAACAAAATCATTGACCTTTTGGGAATTCCTTAGCTCACCAACTCCTTTGAGTATTTCCTGAAGACAATGTTATTTTACACTCACCAGCTAAAGGTCACTAAGAATGCAAGGAACACATTCAATTAAACACATCTTTATGGTAATTTAGAAGTTCAGTGAATTGCTTCTTTGGAATTTCATGAAGCAAAAGGATGCTCATAGTCACACATAAAAAGAGACTAAATGGCTCAGAATACTTGAGAATAGTTTCCTTGCAACTGGGAAAAACAAAATATTGTAGAAAAATTTGGTCAATCATGTATGTTACTTGAAAATGACCATATAACATATCAACCCTGCAGTAACATTCATGTTTTGCTACCTCAGTCACTAAAGTGCTCCCCCCCAACATACTTTTTGCCTATCAATTAAGTAAATTAGACCTATACTCTCATTTGCCCTATGTTTCAAAGAGAACCAATGAGAGTACAGGGTGATGTCTTGACTTGTGTTAATTGGATTTAAATGAGGCAGAGTTGCACAAAGTCAGTAGTCTCACTCTATTTTAGAGTCATTGAAGTCTGACGGCCAAACAAAAATCAGGACCAGTGGTGATGGCCTTAAATGCAGTGGGTGATGTTGACATCTTCAAAGTCTGACCAAGCTATAAGCACTTCACAGTACCTGCTTCTGCTCACTTCATGGCTGTTGGAACAAGATTCTCTCCTTTGCCCATGTCATGGGGAGGTCTTCACATGGTTGGGGGAGGCATCCCCATAACTTAATGATAGGTTTGAGGTCTATAGGTTACCCTCAAACTAGTTTAACCTTCTTGCCAAGATGGTTCTTGGAAAAATGGGTGAGAGTTTGGACACCAAAATTGGATGAATGGCCATGAAAATGACTCAGTAAGCCATCACCCAAGAGTGGCTAGTTCTCCCTGAACCCCTTATAAACTCTAATAAAATATTTTATATGCCTATACTCTTATGGACTGAAGAAGATATTTTTAATACATTTAAAAGTCTCGGGATCGGGGCGGCTAGGTGGCGCAGTGAGTAGAGCGCCGGCCCTGGAGTCAGAAGGACCTGAGTTTGGGTCCAGCCTCAGACACTTAACACACACAAACAGAAACCTAGCCGTGTGACCTTGGGCAAGTTACTTAACCCCAATTGCCCTAAAAGGGGCGGCTAGGTGGTGCAGTGAGTAAGAGTACTGGCCTCGGAGTTGGGATGACCCGAGATCAAATCCAGCCTCAGAAAATGAGCACCCACACATAAATAATGACTAGCCATGTAACCTTGAGCAAGTTACTTAACCCCCATTGCTTAAAATAAATAAATAAATAAAAAGTCTCTGGATGGCTAGGTGGCACAGAGAATAGAGCATCAGCCCTGGAGTCAGAAAGACCTGATTTCAAATGTGGCTTCAGACACTTAACACAAAAAATAGCCGTGTGGCCTTGGGAAAGTCACTTAACCCCAATTGTCCTACCTCCCCCCCCTCCAAAAAAACCAAAAAAAGCCTCTAGAAATTCTAAAAGATTAGAATATATCTCATTTATCCCCCTCATTTTACCAATGAGGAAAAGAAGGCCTACAAAGGTTAAAAGACCATTCAAAGGTCTTACATTTAATTGGTATCAGGCTCATGAATAAGACTCAGATAATACTCAGGAATTCTAGTCCAGTTCTCCTCATGCCTTTATTTCATGACCTTCTAATATACTGACCAGAGGGTCAAATATAGTCTTCCTCAACCTCAGATGCAACCTGCTTGAGATTTTTAGTAAATAAAAAAAATGTTTGCCTAATTGGTATGAATGAGTCTGACCATCTACTTACCACTTCTATAGAGTAATTAACTGCTACTAGATGTCATGCTAGGTGATTTGAATCAATAAAAATCATCGTTGAATAAATATATATGTAAAATTGAATGAGTATATCCCTAAAGCATGTGAATTTCTGATCATATGGTCTAATACTGTGAAATTCAGATGCCTCTATACTATACCATTCTCGTTATAATATTTATTTTATATAAATTTTCATCAAGACATTTCTACCTCATAATGAAACTTTTCGAATTCAAAGTCATTCAAAATTTACCAACTAAAATACCCTTTCCTCAACACTTTGCCTTTGATAATGGGGATTGTAAGCAGTCTCTGGTGATCTTAAAGTCCAAGTTGTAGCTGAACTTCTGGAGCAAACTAGATTAAGTTCTTTCTCCAACAAGCCTCAACCCAAGAAATAACACTGCTTAAAATGCATTATTAACCAATATTATTAATTTATGAATATTATATGATAATTTTCTCATCCAAAGAAGGTTAAACAGATATTACCTTTATTGGAATTTCAGTTTTAAGAACTGACTCAATATTAAATGTTCATATTATTTTTTTTTAAGAATCAAAAAGTCTGCTCTTTCCCGTCTCTCAAGATGGCAGACCAAAAGCCACCCAAGGAAAAGAAGGTCAAAAAGGAAAAAAAAGAGAAAAAAAAGGAAGATGTCGCTGAAAAGGCCAAAAAGTCTCAAAAGCATTGCAGTCGGAACCCCGTCCTGGCCCGAGGGATCGGTAGATACTCCAGGTCTGCCATGTATTCCCGGAGAGCCATGTACAAGCGGAAATATGCTGCCCCCAAAACCCGGATCGAAAGGAAGAAGAAAGACAAAGTGCCTGCTACTATCTCAAAGCCTGTTGGTGGTGATAAGAATGGAGGAACTCGAGTGGTAAAGATTCGCAAAATGCCTAGGTATTACCCTACTGAGGATGTGCCTAGAAAGCTGCTAAGTCATGGCAAAAAGCCCTTTAGCCAGCACGTGAGGAGACTTCGAGCTAGCATCAAGCCCGGTACGGTTCTGATCATGCTCACTGGCCGCCACAGAGGCAAGCGCGTGGTTTTCCTAAAGCAACTGGCTAGTGGCTTGCTACTGGTGACTGGACCTCTGACCATCAACCGTGTTCCTCTGAGAAGGACCCATCAGAAATTTGTCATTGCCACTTCTACCCGAGTTAACCTTTCAGGTGTGAAAATTCCAAATCATCTTACTGATGCTTACTTCAAGAAGAAGAGGCTCCGTAAACCTAGACACCAAGAAGGAGAGATTTTTGACACAGAAAAAGAGAAATACGAGATTACAGAGCAGCGCAAGGCTGATCAGAAAACAGTAGACTCTCAGATCCTACCCCAAATCAAGAAAATTCCTCAGCTCCATGGCTACCTGCGTTCTGTCTTCTCTCTCTCCAATGGAGTTTATCCTCACAAACTGGTGTTTTAAATGCCTTGCAGAGAACACTTATTAAAATATTTGCAATAGTTAAAAAAAAAAAGAATCAAAAAGTCTGTAACTGAAGATACAAATTAAAAAATCACACTCTAAAGTAATTTTAATATATCAACCAGGAATCACAATGTGCAGAAACATTGAGTTTTATTTCTTTAAATCTGTGAAATAAAAATGTTTAAAATACCTAATGGATCATATCAAATTGTCGATAAAATTTAGAGGCACTGTGAATAAAATGCAATTTTCCTAAAAGGTATGAGAATTTTGATGGATTAATTTATATAATTAGTTCTATTTTCTCTTGAAATAAGAGGGACCCTAAAGGAGAAAAAAAAGAAAACTCTGGGAACAAATTGCGGCTGAGCCATGCTGAACCCACTGCTTTGGTTACCATATTCTCTTGTCAGTCATTTTACCATTATGAATAATTTGAAAGGAGAATATAGAATGCAGAGGCAATGTGAAGAATAGAATATTTCTGTTTCTAATCAGGACATTTATGTACAAATCCCAGTTTAACCACTTACCTATGTGAACATGAGCAGTTTACTTATGTTATCTGGATTTTTTGCTTCGTCTCTAAAAGAGGAGTTTTAGACAACATCCTCCCTAAGGTCCCTTCCATTGCTATCTAGGGTCCCTTCCATCTCTAAATATATAAAATAAATATATTCTCAACAACAGGTCCTTAACTATTTTGTTATGCTCCACCCAAACCTTGATAATTCCCATTTTCTTTAAAATTTTCCTTGATTTTATTCCCTTCACAGACATAGCAAGATGTCCATGGTACTTTTCTATGTAATTAGTTCAGACTTTCATTATTTTTCCAATTTGTACTTATATATTCTGTGTTTATTCCAACTTTCTCTCTACCCAAAGTAATCTAAATTCTCTATTACTTATTTTCTTGGTCACTCTATATAGTGCTTTGTGCTTTGTGCACAGTCAGCTCTAAGAAAAGTAACTGATCCAAGGAGTGCATAATCTTCTTATGCTTCTGTAAGTTCTTAGTATAGTTATGGGTTCTTCACCTGTGGTTTATATACTTCTTAAAGGGGACAAATTATACATATATTCATAGTCTTTATATAAATTTCTTGTTCTTATTATATTCATATTTATTTGTAGATTATTTCAAGATTTCAATAAAGAAAAAAAATAGAGAGAAATAATACCATGGAAATTACAGGAATATAGAAAATTTGGTGGCAAGTAAGTGGAGACTAAGGCAGTGAATGATCAATTATAATTGACAGTTACTCCCTGAAAAAGCCTGGGGCTCCAGTAAAATGAAAAGTATTGAATGATTGGCAATCACTTGGACAAAGTCATATAAAAATAATACATTGAGACATTTTACTGTGATTTAAATGTTTTTTTTCTTTTTTGAGAGCTTGATCCAATATTGGATCGACATAAATATATTTCCTTTTGTGAAGGGACTATTGAGATTTGGGGGGGAATTATAGCACAATACTAATAATAGTATAATAAGAATAAGAATAAGAATTAGTAACTGTTATCAGATAGTATGCTAAGTACTTTACAATTATTATCCCATTTGATCTTCACAACAGCTGTTTCTGATTTATAATTAGAAATATTTTCCTGTTAGGAACAAATGAGGCAATATAAATAAAGTACTTTCCACACTCAAAATGCTATAGAAATGATAGCTATTATTATTAGCTATCACTTCTATACCTCTAAATCTATGTCACTGTGGTAATGTATTTTCTAGTGATGCCTTATTTAAAGCATCTACATTGTTGTTGGTTGTTGCATTTGTCCTCCATTCTCAAACATGACCATGACATCAAGGAGAAGATGATATGATTTGCAGTTGACTTTGATTTGAGTGAGGGTGGGATGTGCAAGGCCACCACCCTCACTTTCTCCTCCAGAGCTATTTGGAACCAGGAAAACCTTGTACACAGTATCTGCAACAATGTGTGATGATCAACAATGAATGACTCAGCTCTTCTCAGCAACAAAATGATTCAAAACAACTACAGAGGACTTATGAAGAAAAATGCTATCCGTATCCAGATAAAGAACTGATGGACACTGAATGCAGATCAAAGCATTTTTTTTTTACTTATTTTATTCTTTCTTTTGTTCTTTTTTCCTTTTAATCTGTTTCTTCTTTCACAATTGTGACTAATATGGAATTATTTTTACATCATAGCACAAGCATAAACTGCATCAAATGGCCTACCATTTCAGAATAGTAGAGGAGAGGGAAAGGGGAAAAATAGGAATTAAAAATTTTGTAAAAATAAATGTTAAATTTTTTCTTGACATGCAACTGGGGAAAAATAAAATACTACTATGATCACAGAGCCAAAAAAAGAAAGAATGTTGTCATCTATGATATCAGAGGTCCACTGGAGTATAACATAAAATGAAGGATAAATAAAATCAGCTTTAAGGTAGGAGGACAGCAATCGTGGAACTTTTCTCAAGAATGTTATATTTAATTCATATCTTGAAAGATCGAAAAAGACATAATACAAATCAAAGTATTAGAGGGTCATTCTAGTTGTATAATAGTACAAGAAAAAGCATAAAACAAAAAAGAATAAGATAAATTGAAAGGATAGTGAATGATTCAATTTGGCTAGAATGGATATTATGTTAATGGTAGTGATAAATATAATAAATGACCATTTTTTAGCCTCAGGAAATAATGTGTAACACATAGGTCACTTGGGTATCCCCCAAACACTATAGATATTGTTACTGCATATTTAAGAGGTAAAATGTCATATTATAGAAAATATGTTTTTGTTGGAAATTGTTGAATTATGGTTTTAAAATCCGTGATTTTGATGTACTTCTTCCTGGGGAGCCAGGGAGCTTTTGACCTATTAAGATAAATTTGGCCTGAATTTGATGATGAAACTGTTTTTTTGTTTGTTTGTTTGTTTTGTTTTTTGGCATGGAGGCAGAAAAGCTGGAGAAGAAAGAAAAAATGAGATGATGAGATCTTGTTTGATGATGCAGTTTTCTCTTTTACCTCACAAAGATTTTTGAAAGGAGATTCTTGAGAGATAATAAACTGCTTAGAATGTCATTTTATAGTGATATAGGGCTAAACAAATAGGACTTTGACATGAAAACAATTTTAAAATAATGTAACCAAAACTCTACATTTACAGATGAGGGAAGTGAACCCCATCAGAGTGAAATCAGGGCAACATAAGCAACAAGTAAGATAGCTAGTATTGAAACCCGGGTGTATTGACTTCAAATTTGTTGCCATGTTTTGTTTTTGTTTGCTACAATATATGGCCTTCTAAATTGCAGCCAGAATACTGAAGGCCTTGAATACAACTTTAAAGAGTTTGGTTTTAAATAAAGAACAATATCTGTGGGGCAGAATGACCAATTTGTCAATATTGTATAGAATTGGGATATGGAGGTTTGAGACAAAAAGATGTAATAAAGGTCTATTGCAATAATGTGTGCAAGGGATAATCAGAGGATGAATTAAAATTCTACCAATGGGAATAGTTAGGAGGGAACATATGAGGGAGAGACTGAGGGGTTAAAATCAATAGAGCTGGTTAATAAATGGGTACTCTGGTGGAAGATGTGACCTTATCATGAAAGACATTGCTCAACAAATTTTGAGGGTAAAATGTGTTTATTTATTTATTTTGGGGGATGGTCAGGGATTTTTGCATTCTGATAAATAAAATCTAAATGCTAACAATAGCAAGATAATTCAACTAGTCTTTAAATCTTCCAGGGAGCTATGAAAATAAATTTCTTATTATCATTAAATTAATACCATTAATAGCTAAGAATTTTTAGCAGTTCAGTGGGAAGTTGATACCTAAGGCCAATTAATGCATAAAACATCTCATTATTTGCTCTTACTAAGATGCAGAATTAGCTAGTCTGCCCTAATAATGTTGACATTTGCCAGGGTTTAGACTTTAGTTTTAACTTTTATATAGTATGCCTGCTGACTCCAAGATTGATCTAAAGTACTTCATACTTTTAATTAGTCTTGGATCTGATACTTATGTCTCAACATAACTTAGGTGCATTGCTTAAGTTCACCTGGAAGAATTAGTCAAGGGTTAAGATTATGAGAAAAGTGTATCTCCATAACTATTTTTTTTTTTTTTGCTTTTTGGAGGGCAATTGGGGTTAAGTAACTTGCCCAAGGTTACATGGCTAGGTTTTTTTTTTTTTTTTGTGTGTGTGTGTGTGTTAAGTGGCTGAGGTCGGAACCAAACTCAGGTCCTTCTGGCTCCGGGGCCAGCACTCTACTCACTGCGCCACCTAGCCGCCCCCTCCATAACTATTCTTGCACTAAACTTCCAAGAAAGAGATAGCATAGTATATTTTTTGTGTTGTTACATGTTTTATATAGAAAAGATATTAGGCATTAAAGAACTTCAGTAGAAGGTGGAAATTTTATATAAAAATTGAAAAAAAAGAAAAATGAGTAAAGTCCTTACTTTTAAAACATTTCTTTCTAATAATTTTCTTCTTTGTAGTAGAGAAGGATATCTATTCACCAAAGATTACTCAAGAAAATGGGGAAAATTATTTATTCTCAAATCCTTTTCTTTCCTCCATAACTAGAAAGGAGTAAGACATAATCTTTCCATTATTTCTCATTCCTTCCAGCTGTTCCTGGCTGCAGCAGATAGAGCATTAATTTATGCCCAGTATTGGGCCAGGAATTGGTGATTTGTCCAGTAGCAACTGTAATCAGGCCACAGGACTTATAGCTTATACCATATAGACATCTGCTTAAAATTTCGGCCTTTTAATCAACAAATGACTATGATAAGAAGAAACCTTTAATATTGTTTTACACTTCAACTACTTAGTGGGAAGTCTGTGGTAGGGGGGGCAGAACAAATTATATTAAAACTATGACTTAGAAATTAAAAAATGATTTCAATGATAAAAAAACGACTTCCTTTAGCATCTTGTTCAGCAATAAATATGTACATTAACCCCTGAGGAATGTGGTATCTGAGCAAAACTCCTGACCTCCATTTATAGCAACACACACACACACACACACACACACACACACACACACACACACAAATATGGGTAACAACCAGAGAAAAATTAAATATCTTAAATACCTTAAATACCTTTTACAGGAGACTTTCCTAAACCCTCTTAATTCCAGTTCCTTCCCTCTTAATTATTAAAAAAAGGTAATTGTTAGGTCTGAGATAGTAGTAGTATCAATGTTCTAGGTAGTGCTGCCACTCCCAGGGCTCTTCTGCCTATCTTTTGTTTGCAGTTAGGTAGCAATTGTTGGTGATATAAGGATGACCAACTTCCTTACACTGATGAACTTGAGGCTGGTTGAGAGCATGTTTGTTTGGTTGTAGCACATTGCTATTGTCAAGGTGCTTGTCTTGGGTCATTAGAGTTTGAGAAGAAATGCTGGTCAAAGTAATGGTAGTGGTGTTCCTTACAGAAAATAAGTTACCTCCCATCTCCCTTTCCTGTTGGATAATTTAGAGACTGATATAACTTCCTGACTAATTATAAGTTTGAGGGCTTATAGATTCTAGATCACATGCCTGCATAATTTTTGTTACCTAGTGAAAAATGTATATTTTCTATAATAGATTTACTTTTGTGTGCTCATTTGTTCTAATTGATGTATAAGATTTTGTATTGGAACTGGTTTCCCCAAAGAATTACAAAATTATAGGAACATAGAATTGAAAGCAATATTTCATATATCAAACCCATCCTATGCTGTAACTAAGGAGCTGACTTTTTGGGGAAAAGGAAAAAATATTATGGAGTGACTTTGTTAGGGGACTGCATAAATCCAGGGATTAGTTTCTTTCTTTCTTTTTTTTTTTTAAAATTATACTTAGGGGGTGGCTAGGTGGCAAAGTGAGTAGAGCGCCGGCCCTGGAGTCAGAAGGACCTGAGTTTGGATCCGGCTTCAGACAATTAACACACACAAACAAAAACCTAGTTGTGTGACCTTGGGGAAGTTACTTAACCCCAATTGCCCTCCAAAAGGCAAAAAAATGTGTGCTATATTAAAAAAATAAATTATACTTAGTTCAGTTTTATCAATTGGAAATATTCAGTTTCATTTTCTCACACATTTTACATAAAATAAAATAATAGGAGATGGATGAGACAGAATTTTCTAGGCATCAGGAAGGCCCTGTGAGGAATAAAATTAACAGGGACCAGGTTGTGGTAACCATGTGGTCCAGTGAAGCACTGGTTCCACAGAAGTGAGACCATTACCAAGTCAAAAAAGGAGCTTACTTCCCAAAATGTAGACTAGGAATTTACAAGACTATGTCAATGTATTCAAAAGATATAATAAATAATAAATATAATAAACCACAAGAGAGTGACCTAGGCTTTAATCACATTCTGATAGGGTCAGAAGAAATCATGAATCTGCAAATATAATAAGGAGAAAAGATGATATGTTTCCTGCAGGAATGAGAAACTTCTATTTACCACTAAACTTTTAAAAATACCAACCATTTTCCCCCTTTCTTCCTTTCCATCTACTTATACATTAATGCTCTACCATTTGTTGTTTCTATCACCAGAATCTTAAAAAGAATTCTTTGAAGGCTACAAATGTCTTCCAAATATTTACATTTTGTAGCTTTCCCCCATCTCAGTTCTAATTATTTTAGCTCATTAAGTATCATTTTAAAGAACCACAAAAATCACAAAATATTAGCATTGAAATGGACATCCAAACTGATCCATACGTGAAAAGGAAGTACCACATTAGGAAAACAAATATTTGGTTATCTAGTCTCTGTTCCAATGAGGGAAAACTTGCTATCTTAGAGCTAAATTCAGTACCTAGTACATAGTATTTACTTAATTGACTGACTGATTGATACTTCCCAAGGAGGCTTACTTTTCTTATGAATAATTCTAATTCTTAGGAAAATTTTCCCTTGATTCCAATCCTAAATTCCATCCATTATTACTTTTTCAACATTCTAAAGCTAAACAGAAAAAAATTCTTCCCTGGGGTCATATTGATAGACTTTAAAATGATAGTTGCTATTATATTCCTCTTGAGATTTCTTTTCTTTGGGCTACAAACATTCCTGATTCTTTTAAGTGAACCCATATGACATGAACTCAAGGCTTTATTACATTGTACTAACCTTTCTATAAGAAATTATAGTAAAAAAATGACTTCCAGGGAGATGATATACAAGGTGATAGTAAGAAAGTAAATGGATGCCCATGAGTAAATCAGGTCTTCTGGCCAACATAAACTGTCAATTATCTTTGAAAGATTACAGGTATACTGAGGACCTGGGGATAAAACATCATCCCATTTTTAATGGAAGAGAACAGAGTCTATATAACGCAAATAATTGATTTTGGCTTCAGTTATTGGACATTTTTTGATGTTATTTGGAAATATGTAGTTGACAAACATCTCAGAAGGAAAGTAGCAATTAAAAATCGTAGTTTTACTTGATCAAGATTAGAGGGTCTTGGGGGCAGAGTCAAGATGTCAGAGTAGAAACAGGAATTCCACACAGCTTCAGCTTCCACCTTCCCCAATCCATGTAAAAGGGGATTCTGAACAAACTTTGGAGCTACAGAACCCACAAAATGACACAGAGAAGCTAACCTCCCACTGAGGACAGTCTGGCAGCTCTGTAGGAGTAGCCAGTGAAGTGCTCTGGGAACTGAGCCCAGGCCTGTATGAGCCAGAGGTTTTAGCCACAGGGTGGGCCTAACCAAAGACAAGCTGGAGGGAGTTGTAGCTGTTTCCAGAATTGTTAACACATAGATGCAAAGGATAAAGTGAGAGGTCAATGCAGTGTGGACTTTGGGACAAGTAGTTGGGAGAGCATCAGCTTTTGCACCCAGGGCAAAAAGTCAATGAGATGCCTTGGCTTCTTGCACCATGTTGTAGCTTCAGTTCCTGGCCTGCAGACTGTAGGGGGACCAAGCAACCAGTATGAGGGGTAATCACTCTTTCTTTAACCTTCTTGGATCTAGATTGTGGTCTAGGGTAGAGGTCCTGGGGTGTGTGACCAGCTTGCCAGAGCATGTGGAGGCTTCAGGGAGGGCAATCGACTAATACCTCTGACAGCTGAGAAAACCCCAGCATTTGGGACAGAAGCTCACCAATCTGGTGGCAGAGTCCTACTGTTGCAAAAAGGCCAAAAATGACGTAATTGAGAGGCAACATGACCAGGCAAAGGAAGCAAAACAAACAGAATAATCCAAAATTAGACTTCTATTTTGGGGACAAAATGGATCAAAGCATGGAACAGGAGAAAGACAGTGAAGCCAAAACTCCTCCAACAAAAGATTCAAAGGAAAATATGAGCTGGTAACTGGCCAAAGAGGACCTTAAGAAACAAATAAGAGAAATGGAGGAAAATTGGGAAGAGAAATGAAAACAATGCAAGAAAATTATGAAATGAGAGTCAACTGCCTGACTGAGGAAAATAACACATTAACTCAAATGGCAAAAGAGGCTCAAAAAGGCAATGAGGAGAGGGATGCTTTAAAAAATCCAAATTTGCCAGATGGAAAAAGAATCTCAAAAGCTCATTGAGGAGAATCATTCCTTCAGATTTAGATTGGAGCAAAGGGAATCTAGTGACTTTATGAAAAATCAAGATGCTGTTTAACAGATCCAAACTGTGAAATATCTCATGAGAAAAACCACTCTCCTGGAAAATAGATCCAGGAAGGATAATTCAATAATTATTGGACTACCTGAAAGCCAGGATCAAAGAAAGAACCTAGAAATCATCCTTCAAGAAATTCTCAAGGAAAACTGCCCTCATGTTTTGGAACCAGAAGGAAAAATAAAGGTTGAAGGAATCCACTGATCACCTCCTCAAAAATATCCTTAAAAGGGAGGCAGAGCCAAGATGGCGGAGTAGAAACAGCATTTCCAATGTGCTCTGCCCCACACAAATTTCAAACAATGTGAAAAGGAGCTCCGAACAACTTCTGGAGCCACAGCACCCACAGAACAGCACAGAGAAGCTAAGCTCCTGCTGAGGACAGCCCAGCAGCCCTGCAGGGAGTGGCCAGCGCAGCACTCTGAGAGCAGGCAGCACAGCACGCTGGGAACCGACAGTGCAGCCTGCAAAGCTGAGCCCAGGTACGCGGTTTTAGCCCCAGGGCGGCCAGGATTTCAGCCAGCTGGTGGAACCCCAGAACACTAGCAATTGTGGCGATTCCAGAATTATCAGCACAGATATGCCTAGGACAAAGTGAGAGGTTAGTGCCCTATGGACTTTGGGGCCAGTATTTGGGGAACACGTGGCTTCCTCCCCTGGGGGCAAAAAGCTGCTGAAGAAACAGCTGCACAGAAGCCATTTTGCAGTGTCAGTAGTGGCTCTAGCTCCTGGTCTGCGAACTGTAGGAAGATCCCACAATCAGTCTGGGGGTTAATCGCTTTTGCATTAAACTGCCTGGATCTGGATTGTGGTCTGGGGGGGGAAGTTTGGGGTGGGTATCCAACTTGCCAGAGTGGGTGGAGGCTTTACAGAGGCCACCCAACTGGGGGAAGTTGTGAAGACCCCACGTTTGGGCAGAAGCTCCCCTGTCTGGTGGCAGAGTCCTACTGTGGCAAAAAAACCCAAAATCTAGTAATTAAGTGGTAATATGCCTAGGCAAACGAAACAAAATAAACAGAAAAGTTCAACATTGGACTCCTATTTTAGGGGCAAAGAGGCTCAAAGCATGGAGGAGGACTGTGAGGTCAGAACTCCTGCACCAAAAGCCCCAAATGAAAATACAAGCTGGCTACAGGCCATAGAGGACCTTAAGAAGCAGATAAGAGAAGTGGGGGAAAATTTGGGAAGAGAAATGAAAAAGATGCAAGAAAAGTATGAAATGACAGTCAACAGCCTGACTGAGGAAAATAACACCTTAAAAAATAGACTAACTCAAATGGCAAAAGAGGCTCAGAAAGGCAATGAGGAGAAGAATGCCTTAAAAAGTCGAATTTGCCAGATGGAAAAAGAATCTCAAAAGCTCACTGAGGAGATTCATTCCTTCAGAGTTAGACTGGAGCAAATGGAAGCTAGTGACTTTATGAGAAATCAAGATGCTGTTAAACAGATCCAAACAAATGAAAGAATAGAAGGCAATGTGAAATATCTCATGGGAAAAACCACTGACCTGGAAAATAGATCCAGGAGAGATAATTTAAAAATTATTGGACTACCTGAAAGCCATGATCAAAGAAAGAACCTAGAAATCACCCTTCAAGAAATTCTCAAGGAAAACTGCCCTGATGTTTTAGATCCAGAGGGCAAAATAGAGGTTGAAAGAATCCACAGATCACCTCCTGAAAAAGATCCCAAAAAGAAAACTCCCAGGAATATTATAGCCAGGTTCCAGAATCCCCAGATCAAGGAGAAAATACTACAAGCAGCCAGGAAGAAACAATTTCAATATTGTGGAAACACAATCAGAATAGCCCAGGACCTGGCAGCTTCTACACTGAGGGATCAAAGGGCATGTAATATGATATTCCAGAGGGCAAAAGAACTGGGAATGAACCCAAGGGTCACCTACCCAGCAAAACTGAGTATTTTGTTTCAGGGAAAATATGGTCATTCAGTGGAATAGAGGACTTTCAAGCATTCTTGAGGAAAAAACCAGAGTTGAATAGAAAATTTGACATTCAGACACAAGAAGCAAGAGATGCTTGAGAAGGTAATCAAGGAAAAGAAATCAAAAGGAACTTATCAAAGTTGGACTATTTACATTCCTACATGGAAAAACAATAACTGTATTTGATGAAACCTTTCTCATTATGAAAATAATTGAAGAAGGGTACATGGCATATGTTCACAGGTATACATGGATAGAGGGCACAGGTTGAATTTGATCGGAAGGGATGATTATTTTTTTTTTTTTGGAGGGCAATTGGGGTTGGGTGACTTGCCCAGGTTCACATGGCTGGGTGTTTGTGTGTTGGGTGTCTGGGGCCAGATCCGAGCTCGGGTCCTTCTGGCTCCGGGGCTGGCTTTCTGCTCACTGCGCCACCTAGCTGCCCCAAGGAAGGGATGATTCTTAAGGGGTGAAGTCAAGAAGTGAGAGAGGAAAGTGGCAAGAGGAGATGGAGAGAGACAGGGTAGGGCAAACTATCTCATGTAGAAGAGGCAAGGGGAAGTAGTTGCAGGGGAGGGGAAGAACAGGAAGGCAAAAAGGCAAAAGCATATTCTCATTGAAGTTGGCTCAAGGAGAGAATCACATACATACTAAATGGAATATCTTACCCTCACTCACTCTCCTGAGTAGGGGAAAGGGGGACGAGAGGGGGGATGATGGAGGGGAGGGCATTCTGGGGAGAGGGGAGGTTAGAAGTACCCACTATCAAAGAGGGACAGTATCAAAGTAGGGAATGGACCAGGTGGGAGGTGAGACAGGTGGGAGGGAAATATAAGCAGTCTTTTCAATATATCTACTATGGTAATGTTTTGCATAGATATACATGTACAACACATACTGAATTGCTTATCTTCTCAGAGGGAGTGGGTGACAGGGGAGAAAGGGAATGGATCTGAAAATCGAAGTTTTAAAATTAAATTTTTCATAAGATGTCCAGGCAGTGGGGCTCAGAGTTTCACCTTGCCCTGATGGCAAAGTCGAAGGGGGTATGGGAGAAGATATGGGAGAGAGCAGATTGGATGAGGGGATATCTGGTGGGACTGCTATTCTGGGGTGGTGGGTAGGGAAATAATGGGGGGAAAATGTAACTCATAACCTGGTGGAAATGAATGATATAAACCAGAAGTTAATAAAGCATTTGTTTAATTAAAAAATTATATTAAAAGCACTAGATAAATTTGAAAAAAAAAATCCCTAAAAGAAAACTCCTAGGAATATTATAGCCAGGTTCTGGGATTCCCATATCAAGGAAAGAATCATACAAGCAGCCAGGAAGAAAGAACTTGAATATTGTGGAAACACAATCAGGATAACACAGGACCTGGCAGCTTCTCCCTTGAAGGATAGAAGGGCTTGGAATTTGATATTCTGGAAGTCAAAGGAGCTGAGATTAAAACCAAAAATCACCTACCCAGCAAAGCTGAGTTTCATGTTTCAGGGGAAAATATCGTCTTTCAGTGGAATAGAGGACTTTCAAGTATTCTTGAAGGAAAAATAAGAGTTGAATAGAAAATTTGACATTCAGATACAAGAAGCAAGAGAAGTATGAGAAGGTAAACAGGGAAAATAAATCATAAGGAATTTATCAGAGTTGAAATATTTACATTCCTACATGGAAACATGATAATTGTAACTGATGAAACTTTTCTCAGTATGAAAATAGTTGAAGGGAATAGAAATACACACACACATACATATATATGTATATGTATATATATATACCTATATATGTACATATGTATATATGTATATATATACCTATATATGTACATATGTATGTACACATATACCTATATATACACACACATATACACACATTCACATATATATATACACTATGTGTATATATATGTATATATATATGTATGTGTATATATATATACATATACACACATTCACATGTGTATTCTATGTATTCTATGAATACATATGTAGAATACTATATTCTATGAATACACATGTGAATGTGTGTGTATGTGTGTATATATATTTATATATATACTATGTATATATGTATATGTGTATATATTTATGTGTATATATAATATTACTAATATATATTATATACATAAATAAAATATATATTATATATAATATATAATATTACTAATAATGCTATTATTAATACTATTTTACATGTATTTGGGAAATAAGAGGAGGGGATATCCTCGGGGACTGCTATTTTGGGGAGGTGGGTAGGGGAAAAACGCAGAGAAAATTTGTAACCCAAAATCTGGCAGAAATGAATGAAGTAGACCAGAATTTAATATAGCACTTGAAGAAAAAAAAGAATCGAGGGTCTTTTACTTTTGAGTTTGAGAACACCTTGTTTCATTTCATGATTGTATCAAGTATTAAGATCCAGAACTTGTGAATCCCACAACTTGTGAACTCCTGCAACAGGAAGGGGAGGAACTAATGACCATGTATTAGGAGAGGCTCAGGCTGGAGAGAGTAGAAAAATGAGAAGGGAGCTCTTGTGGTGGAGAAGGAGAAAACTTGTGGTATTACAGCACTATATTTATCTGTTCTGTCTGTGCTGATATTTGTTTGTGATACTTTCTACAGAAGCCCTTGTACCTTACTGGAATCCCTGAAAAATCCCTGATTTTCTGGTTGTCTGTTTACAGAAGTCCTGACGGAAGGTTTTGGAGTTCCTGGTACTTTACTGATGATTTGTATTGACCTCTTGGACCTTGTTTGTGGGTATGTGTTGATTTTTGTACCGATGATTTGTGTTGAGTTTTAATGTTGTTAAGATTATTAGACATTGCAAACAATGTCTAATAATATTACCGAGGAAAAAGTGTAAAATGTGAACTAGATAGGTATACAATTAGATGGACTTTCAGTCGACTAATTAGATGACTCATAGTTGTAGGTTATTCAATGAGATGCTTAGCAGGAGGTTGCTAATAGAGAACTAACAACAACAGCAACAAGAACAATGATAATATTAGTAGTAGCAGAAACACCACAAATGGCAACAACAATAACAATTCAATGACAGTCATGGCAATACTTAAAACAATAATGTCTCCTCAAACCATGCCTCTTTCAAACTTTCCTTTTCCTTTAACAATGTTATCATCTATGCAGGTACTCAGGTTCATAACATCAGATTCACCTGTCACTTCTACTCCCTCATCAAGCTTATACAATTAGCCATCAAATTCTATCAATTCCATTCAATAATCTCTCTCACATCTGCATCATTTTGTTACTTACATAGCTCATATTCTCGGTCAGACCTCATCATTTCTCATCTGAACTATGGAAATAGTCTCACATTGGTCTCCCTATCTTGCCTCATCCTATTTGAATCCATCTGTCACAGATGTAAAAAAATCTTTGACTTTAGGCAATGTTTTCAATGATTGTGTGCTTTCTGAACTTCTTGTGTGCATACAGATGTGCATTTTAATTCTTTGAATTTTTTAACTACAAGTGTCATCCTTCCTCAACCCAAATGAATCACTATAGCTAGCAATGAATATGCATAGAAGTATATTAATAAGTAATGTTTTTATTACTCTTTTAAGACCTTTGTAAATTAGTTTATCCCTGCATTTCTGTGGAAATCAAGGTATCATTGCAAACACAGAATCCAAAGGCAATCAAAAGCAAAAATATCTAAGAGTGTCTATGAAGGATTTGTCTTCTCACTTGTGAGAAAAACTTAATGTCATTGTTTTGGAACTTACCAGACAATTAGCATTTATATCATAAGTGTTAACGACCTTTTAGTTTTTACTTTCATTCATAAAACCAACTAAGAAGGTACCTATTTCTTCAGCAAATAGTGTTTTACATAAATATTCATCTAGGCTCAAAAAGACTTATGTTAACTACCATCATTAATAACATCTTTCATCTGACTTGTCTTCAACCTAGTATATATCAAAGATCATTTCAATTCAATACTCTCTTTGCTCTTAAGAAATTATTATACTAGATGGCGGAGTAGAAACAGCTCATCCAAGCCACTCTGCCCCCACATTCCCCCCAAACGATGTAAAAGGGGACTCTGAACAACTTCTGGAGCCCCAGCACCCACAGAATGACACAGAGAAGCTAAACTCCCACTGAGGACAGCCCAGCAGCCCTGCAGGAAGGACCAGCGCAGTGGTCTGGGACCTGGCAGCATGCAGGATGCAGAGTGCAGGAGCCGAGCCGAGCCCAGGTCCGCATGAGCTGAGGTTTTAGCCCCAGGGCGGCAGGGCCAGCAGACAGCTGGAGGAACCCCAGAACTCCAGCAGCTGTGGCGACTACAGAATTATCAACACAGACTTGCCTAGGACAAAGTAAGAGGTTAGTGTCCTATGGACTTTGGGACTGGTATTAGGGAATGCGTCGGCTCCCTCCCCTGGGGGCTAGAAGCCGCTGAGGACAAAGGCCATTTTGTAGTTTTCAGAGGCAGCTCCCGCTCCCAGCCTGCAAATTTGTAGGGAGATCCAGCGATCAGTCTTGGGGGGTAATCGCTCTTGCTTTAACCTCCCTGGATCTGGATTGTGATCTAGGGTGGAAGTTGTGGGTGGGTTTACAGCTTGCCAGAAACGGAAGTTGCCCCCCACACGTTTGGGACGAAAATTCCTCTATCTGGCCTTAAAGCCATAGTGTGGCAACAAGCCCAAAAGTCAAGCAATTAAGTGGCAACATGCCAAGGCAAAGGAAACAGAAAAATGCAACCCTAGACTCCTATTTTGGGGGCATAGAGCGGGAAAAGGACTGTGAGGTCAGAAGTCCTGCTCCAAAAGCCCCAGGGGAAAACATGAGCAGGTTGCAGGCCATAGAGGACCTTAAGAAGGACTTTAAAAATCAAATAAGAGAAGTGGAGGAAAAACTGGAAAGAGAAATGAGAAGGATGCAGGAAAAGTATGAAATGAGGGTCAACAGCCTGACTGAGGAAAACAACACCTTAAAAAATAGACTAACTCAAATGGCAAAGGAGGCCCAAAAGGGCAATGAGGAGAAGAATGCCTTAAAAAGTCGAATTTGCCAGATGGAAAAAGAATCTCAAAAGTTCACTGAGGAGATTCATTCCTTCAGAGTTAGAATGGAGCAAATGGAAGCTAATGACTTTATGAGAAATCAAGATGCTGTTAAGCAGATCCAAACAAATGAAAGATTAGAAGGCAATGTGAAATATCTTATGGGAAAAACCACTGACCTGGAAAATAGATCCAGGAGAGACAATTTAAAAATTATTGGACTACCTGAAAGCCATGATCAAAGAAAGAACCTAGAAATCACCCTTCAAGAAATTCTCAAGGAAACTGCCCTGATGTTTTAGATCCAGAGGGCAAAATAGAGGTTGAAAGAATCCACTGATCACCTCCTGAAAAAGATCCCAAAAAGAAAACTCCCAGGAATATTATAGCCAGGTTCCAGAATCCCCAGATCAAGGAGAAAATACTACAAGCAGCCAGGAAGAAACAATTTCAATATTGTGGAAACACAATCAGAATAGCCCAGGACCTGGCAGCTTCTACACTGAGGGATCGAAGGGCATGGAATATGATATTCCAGAGGGCAAAAGAGCTGGAACTGAACCCAAGGGTCACCTACCCAGCAAAACTGAGTATTTTGTTTCAGGGGAAAATATGGTCATTCAGTGGAATAGAGGACTTTCAAGCATTCTTGAGGAAAAACCAGAATTGAATAGAAAATTTGACATCCAGACACAAGAAGCAAGAGATGCCTGAGAAGGTAATCAGGGAAAAGAAATCAAAAGGAACTTATCAAAGTTGAACTATTTACATTCTTATATGGAAAAGCAATAACTGTGACTGATGATATCTTTCTGACTATGAAAATAATGGAAGAAGGGTGTGTGGTCATATGAATACATATGTGAATGTGTGTGTATATGGATAGAGGGCATAGGTTGAATTTGTTGGGAAGGGAGAATACTCAAGGGATGAAATTATGAGGTGAGAGAGGAAAGTGGCAAGAGGAGATGGGGAGAGACAGGGTAGTGTAAACTATCCCATGCAGAAGAAGCAAGGGGAAGTGGTTGCAAAAGAGGGGGAGAATAAGGAAGGCTAAAAAGGCAAAGCCACATTCACATTGAATTTGGTTCAGGGAGAAAATGACATACAAACTAAATGGGATATCTCAACCTGCAGCAGGATAGGGGGAAGGGGGATGAGAGGAGGGATGATGGATGGGAGGGCATCCTTGGGGGGAGGGGAGGTTGGAAGTACCCACTATAGAAGAGGGACAGGATCATGTAGGGAATGGACCAGGTGGGGGGTGGGATGAGTGGGAGGGAATTATAAGCAGCCTTGTACAATATATCTACTATGATAATGTTTTGCATAGCTAGACATGTACAACATATACTGAATTACTTATCTCCCCAGAGGGAATGGGTGACAAGGGAGGAAGGAAATGGATCTGAAATTTGAGGTCGTAACATTAAATGTTTCAAATATATATAAATACTGTTATTAATACTCTTTTGCTTGTAATAGGGAGATAAGATGTGCAGGCATTGGGATGCAAAGACTCACCTTCCTCTAATGGAAAAGTCGATGGGCGTATGGGAGAAAGTATGGGAGAGAGCAGATTGGAGGAAGTGATGTCTTGTGGGATTACTATTCTGGGAGGTTGGGTAGGGGAACAATGGGGGGAAAATGAATGTAACTCAAAATCTGGCGGAAATGAATGATGTAAAACAGAAGTTAATAAAGCATTTGTTTAAAAAAAATAAAAATAAAAAAATAAAAGAAATAAAAAAAAAAGAAATTATTATACTAGGGGCAGCTAGGTGGTGCAGTGAGTAAGTGTGATGGCCACAGAGTCAGGAGGAACCAGGATCAGTTCAGGCCTCAGAAAATTAGCACCCACACATAAAAATAACTAGCAGTATAACCTTGGGCAATTTACTTAACCCCAATTGCTTTTAAAAATAAAAAAAAGAAATTATTGTATTCAAACATCACCAAAACAGATGTGAAAACAAAGAAGATAATACCTTGCTCAGCCAATGACCATTTTGAAACCCACAAAAGGGGGTAGTATCTTTAATTTACTTAAGTCAGAGATGACTTCTATGTATTTCTATATAAAATGGAAAACTGAAAAATCATTTTTGGATACTACCACAAATTGGGTATATTCCTCATGACTTGAATCTGGAATCTGCCACTATACAAGCCTGATATAGTAATTGTTTCCTTAACAACCTCAAGGAGCAATTCTATCCCTTCTATGAAGTTCTTCTTTCCTCCATTACAAATAACAAAACTCATTTTTCTCTTGTCCTTAACTTTCCTTTTTCCATTTTTAAATTATTTTTAGGTTTTACTGTTACTTTATTTTTCCCAGTTACATGTAAAAACATTTTTATACTAAAAGAATGAATTTTTTTATTAAACATTGTAAGTTGCATTCAATAGCCTTCAAATATACTACATGTCAATCTATGTACAGTCAATCAAACCCAACAATAGTTCATTCTTGCACAATAAATGAGTTAGGACAGAACTCCCTTCAACTTACATTAAGATACATACTTATCTCTTGCATGCAAGGAATGGGCAATTATTCCTAATTTCTGATTATTAATGTGTGATGAAGAACATCAGAAGAATTATATGAAAATGAATATAAATCAATGATTCTGATTTTAAAGTACATTAAGTTTGGAAAGTGTAACAAAAATATGAAAATGGTACAGGTATATTTCCTCATACGAAATTCTTGATATGGAAGTTCATTTTTTTTTTGTCTTTTTTTTGGAGGGAGGAAGGCATGGCGATTGGGGTTAAGTGACTTGCCCAAGGTCACACAGCTAGTGAGTGTTAAGTGTCTGAGGCTGGATTTGAACTCAGGTCCTCCTTACTCCAGGGTCAGATCTCTATTCACTGTGCCACCTAGCTTCCCCCTTGATATTCAGTTTTAACATTTTGGTTCTAAATTCTCTTCCTTCATCCCTGCACAACCCCCTTCATTGAGAAGACAGGTAATTCAATGTAGGTTATACACTGGTATTCATGCAAAACATATCCATAATAGTCATGTTGTGAAAGAAAACATAGACAAAAAACACTCAAGAAAAATTAAGAAACCAAGAGAAAAGTGCTCTTCAATCTGTATTCAGACACCTTCTGTTCTTTCTTTGGGAATGAATAGCATTTTTTGTCATAAGTCTTTTAAAATTGTCTTGGATCATTGTATTACTGAGCATAGCTAAATCATTCACAGCTGATCATCTTAGAATATTGCTGTTACTTTGTACACAGTACATTTCACTTTACATCAGCCCAGCTCAGTCTTTCCAGGTTTTTCTGGAACCCTCTGGCTAATCATTTCTTATAGTGCAATAGCATTCCATCATAATTACATACCAAAACTTGTTCAGTCATTCCACAATTGATGAGAATACCCTCAATCGCTAATTCTTTAGTCCCAGAAAGAAGTTGCTATAAATATTTTTGTACGTGTAGGTCCTTTTCCTTTTTGTTCATCATCTATTTTGGGAAACAGACCTAATAGTAGTATTGCTAGGTCAAAGGATAGCCCTTTGGATGTAGTTCCAAATTGCTCAACAGAATGGTTGAATCAGTTCACAGCTCTAGGAAAAGTGTGGTAAAGTTTCATTATACCCATATCCCATCCAACATTTTTCATTTAGTTTTCTGTCCTACTGGCCAATTTAATAGGTATAAGGTAGAACCTCAGAATATTTTTAATTTGCATTTATCCAATGAATAGTCAGAGTATTTTTTCGTATGACTATAGAAAGCTTTGATTATTTTATCTGGAAACTGATATTTTTTGATCATTGATCGATTGAGGAATGGCTCTTACTTTTTACAGATTTGACTCAGTTCTCTATATGTTTGAGAAATGAGGCTTTTATCAGAACAACTTGTTTCAAAAATTTTTCACAGTTACTATTTCTAACTGTATTTCCCTCCATCTTATACCCCTAGATTGACTCTCTCTCTCTCCTTTTCTTTTCTTTTTTTTTTTTTTGCTTTCTTTTTGGAGGGAAATTGGGGTTAAGTAACTTGCCCAAGGTTACATGGCTATTTTTTCGTTTGTGTGTGCGTTAAGTGTCTGAGGCCAGATCCGAACTCATGTCCTTCTGACTCCAGGGCCGACACTCTACTCACTGCGCCACCTAGCCACCTCTCTCTCTTTCTCTCTCTCTCTCTCTCTCTCTCTCTCTCTCTCTCTCTCTCTCTCTCTCTCTCTCTCTCTCTCTCTCTCTCTCTCTCTCTCTTTCTCTCTCTCTCTCGTTTTCATCCTGTCCCTCTTCAAAAGTGTTTTGCTTCTGACTACCCCCTTATGCACTCTGTCCTCCCTATCACCCCTCCTTCTCTTATACTTTCCCCCTCCTACTTTCCTGTAGGGTAAGATAGATTTCTATACCCAATTCAATGTGTATGTTATTCACTCTGAGACAATTCTGATGAGAGTAACATTCACTCATTCTCCCTTACTTCCTCCCTCTTCCCTTCCACTGTAAAAGCTTTTTCTTGCCTCTTTTATGTGAGATAATATACACCATTCTACATCTTCTTTTCTCTTTATTCCAGTACATTCTTCTCTCACTACTTGATTTGATTTTTCAGATATCATCTCTTCATATTCAACCTCTTTACCAGTTGGTGTAGTCTGTTAAGGTGTTATTTTCTTCATCATTTTTTTTTCCTTTTCCAAGCTGTTGACTCATTTGTTCATGATTTTCTTACATTACTCTCATTTCTCTTCTCAATTTTTCCTCTATCTCTTATTTGATTTTCAAAATCCTTTTCGAGCTCTCCATGGACTGAGAGCAATTTATATATATATATATATATATATTTTTGAGGTTTTGGGTATAGGAGCTTTGACTGTTGTTTTCTTCTGAATGTATGTTTTGATCTTCCTTGTCACCATAGTAACTTTCAATAATCATTTTTTTTTCTGTTGTTTACTCATTTTCCCAGCATATTAGCTGATTTTTAACTGCTTGTTATAGAAGGTCTCTGCTTTCAGTGTGAAGGGTATACTATCTTAAGCTTCAGGGGTTTTGTGCAATTGTTTTCAGAGATATTTCTAGGGACCTGTAAGTTTTCATTTCTTCCAAGGTGGTATGACCTAAGGAGATGTGTGTCTGTTATTCTCCGGGCCTGTGTTCTGGTTAAAGTGTGACCATTCTCTTTTCTGCCCAGGAACTGTGAAGCGTATCCTCCATTTACTGTAGCCCCAAGCTCTGCTTTGTTAGTGCTGCTCCTCTTGCTGAGACCCCTACAAAGGACTGTGACTCAGATCCAGGCAAAGCAACTGAGATCAGTGCTAGCAAAAAGATCTGGGTAATCTCCTTCTGACCTGTTGAATCCTCTTACTGTCTATGGGCTGAGAACTCTGGGAGCATCTACTGCCACTGATGATTCAATCACTCCCAAGACATGCTCCTGGATTGCTGGGACTAGGACTGTGATGGTGAGGCACTGTGCTGGACTGTGTTCTACTCTCACCTAGGTGTAACAGAACTTTCTTGCTGAATTTTTATGTTGTCTTTGGTGTCTGTGGGCTGAGAGGTCTGGAAACCCCTAACGTTGCCAGTGATTCAGTGGCCCTGAGGCCTGCTCCAGTTTTCCTGGGGCTCAGGTTTTCTGGGGCCAGATCTTCACTGGCACAGCCTGTGCTAGACTGTGCTCCTCTCTTGACCTGGTGCAACAGACCTTTCCTGCCTACCTTCCAACTTGTCTTGGACTGGAAATTTGTTTGACTCCGTTTTTTGTGGGTTCTGCAGCTCTAGAATCAGTTTAGAGTTATTTTAAAGGTATTTGGATGAGTTTGGGGGAGAGCAAAGGCAACTCTCTGCCATCTTAGCTTTTCCTCTTCTGTCCTTAACTTTCCTTACCAGCTACACACATTCTATCATTTCTGATATGATTTTATAGAATGTTCCATATTTTAACATAAATGACCTGCTGTATACACTTAGCTCCATCTTCTATATTTAATTAAAATATTTATTTAACATTTTCTCCAATTAAATGTAGAAATGATTTTGTTTTTGTTTTTTATGCTTTTGAGTTTAAAATTCTCTCCCTTCCTCCCTTTCTACCCCTCAATCAAGAAGGCAAGAACTCTGTTATATTGTCATGAAAAGCATGTTTCCATATTATTCATGTTATAACAGATCAAAAAAATCCAAGAAAAATAAAGTAAAAACAATGTGCTTTGATCTGTATTCAGATTCCACCAGGTCTTTCTCTGGGGATGGATAACACTCTTTATCATCAGTTTTAGAGTTTCTTGGAACTTTGTATTTCTGAGATGTGCTGAGTCATTCACAATTTAATATCTTACAATATTGCTATTATTGTGCACAACATTCTCCTGGTTTTACTCATTTCTGGCTTTACTAATTTCCCTTTGTATCAGTTCATGTAAGTCTTACCAAGTTTTTCTGAGAGCATTCTGCTCATCCTTTCTTATAGCATGATAGTATTCCATCACAATTATATACTACCATTTTTCATCTATTCCCCAATTTATGGGCATTCCCTCAATTTCTATTTTTTTTGTTTCCAGGAAAGAGCTGCAACAAAAAATTTTGTACATAAGATTTCTTTTCCTTTTTTGGGGGGGTGGGGGACGTGATACAGACCTAGTAGTGGTATTGCTAGGTCAAAGGATATGTATGGTTTTACAGTCCTTTTGGCATAGTTCCAAATTGCTTTAAAGAATTGTTGAATTAGTCCACAACTTAATTAACAATGCAGTAAAGTTTCATATTTTTCCCTCATACCCTCCAACATTTGTCATTTATCTTTTCTGTCCTATTAGCCAATCTAAATGTATGAAGCAGTACCTCAGAATTATTTTAATTTGCATTTCCCTAAACAATAGTGATTTAGAGAAGGTTTTTCATATTGCTATAGATAGCTTTGATTACTTCATCTGAAAACTGCTAATATATTTTGATCATTCATCAATTGCAAATGGTTCTTATTTTTATAAGTTTAACTTAGTTCTCTACATATTTGAGAGATGAGGCCTTTATCAGAGAAACTTGCTTCAATTTCTTTCAGTTTTGTTTGCTAAAACTATTTCTTCCATTTTATTTCTACTCTATTCTTTTCTCTTTCTCCTTTCCACATATGCATCAATTCCTACTTCTCTTATCTCCTTCCCCTCCTACTATCCTATAGGGTAAGTTAGATGACTAAACCCAACTGATTGTATATGTTATTCACTCTTTTAGCCAATTCAGATTACAGTATGTTTCAGGCTTTTCCCACAACATCCCTTATTTTCTCCTCCACTTTAAAAGTCTTTCTTGCCTCTTCTATGTTATCCCATTCTACTTCTCCCTTTCCTTTTCCCTAGTACATTCCTCTTGCTTATTCCATAGTTGTATTTTTTAAGATATCATCCCTTCTTATTCAACTCACCCCTGGGCCTCTGTATATATTTGCTTCTTCTAACTGACCTAAAATGAGAAAGTTTTTATGGGTTACAATTATCATCTTTCCATATAGGAATATAAACACTTTAACACTATTAAGTCCCTTATGATTTCCCTTTCTTGTTTACCTTTTTATGCTTCTCTGGAGTCTTGAATTTGAGAGTCATACTTTCTATTCAGCTCTATTTGGGTATTCTATTCTATTCTATTCTATTCTATTCTATTCTATTCTATTCTATTCTATTCTATTCTATTCAGGTATGCTTAGAAGTGCTCTATTTCATTGACTTTCCATTTGCCCCCCCCTCAGTTTTATACTCACTTTTCCTGAGGTAGGTGATTCTTGGTTGTAATCCTAGCTCCTTTATTATACTATACTATACTATACTATACTATACTATACTATACTATACTATACTATACTATACTATACTATACTATAATATACTGTACTGTACTGTACTGCATTGCATTGCATTGCATTATATTATGTTATGTTATATTATGTTATATTATGTTATATTATGTTATATTATATTATATTATATTATATTATATTATATTATATTATATTATATTATATTATATTATATTATATTATATTATATTCCAAGCCCTATAATTCTTTAATGTCAAAGCTGCTAAATCTTGCATTATCCTGACTTTGGAAGCACCATACTTGAATTGTTTCTTTCTGGCTGTTTTCAATATTTTCTCCTAGAATTTGGCCATAATATTTCTGGGTGTTTTCATTTTGGGATTTCTTTCAGGATGTGATTGGTGAATTATTTCAATTTATCTTTTACCTTCTACTTCTATAATATCAGGAAAGTTTTCCTTGATAATTTTTGAAAGATTATTTTTAGGCTCTTTATTATCATAACTTTCAGGAAGTTCAATAATTTTTAGATGATCTCTAAAGAAAGATGCTCCATCTTCAGTTTAGAAAAGAGATAAAAGGTACTCCCAAGACTATTGCTGTAGAAAGATAAACAATGCTGTGTAATTGTTGGACCAGTATACTAGCATTCCCATGATTACTGCTATGCTAAAATTGAAAGTAACTAAATAGAGTCTTTCTTGAATATTAGGTCATAATATTTTTCTGTGAGTGAATGAAATGTTCCTCTTCTACTCTGTTGGGGAGACAGAAAGTTAAATAGAAAATTTTCTACTCTCTCTGGAGATATTTGGATGAGTCAATTGAGAAAAATCACTAAGACCATTTAATACTAAATTCAATTTCTTGCTATTACTTTCCAATTCCATTTTAATTAAATGTTTGTACTTTGAATTCATACTTATCTGACTTGGTCAGCTTATAGATATATATCAGTGGAGGTCTGGACTTGAGAATCTGAATAGTCAAGAACACAAATAGTACCTTGAACCTAGTAGTGAATACATTCAGAGGGTCACAGGCTATAGTTAATATGACTACTAGTTATATAGCATCAAACATGTAAGTAGACAATGTAAGTATTATTGTCCTAATTTAAAGATTTGGAAAACTGAGTCTCTTACATTATACAATTTGCACATCTTCACTCAGATAGAAAATACCTAGGGCTTGTCAGTAAAGGGAAGCAGAATAGAGGACAGGCATGCTGACAGGGAATAGTAATTAATGACACATATTTGCAAATCAAGGAGGATTTTAAAGGGCAAACATTTTGGAACAGGCAAACTAACTATTGAGAGAAACTGTGAGAAGGATCAAACCACTCCCAACAAAGCTTCTATTTAATGCAATATTGTAAATAATGTGATTGATATCTAAGTCTTCAGCGAAAGGTTCTTTACTGGGGGACATAGTTACTTCCACTGAGTTTTATACTAAGGTTATCTATTTATGTTAACCCAAAAATAAAATTCTCCTTATTTTGAACTTTTTTAAACATGCATGCTCAAAAAAAGATCTGCAGGCTACTTTTGGATGATGCAAGAATATTTCCAGGAAATGTGAATGAGAACAATAAACCATAATTGTCAGAGGAACCTCACTCTCTTTGTATAGTCAAAGTCCCTGACACAATGACTACACAGATAAATTTCAATTTAAGAAGGTATTTCTTCATTGCTTAACTAAACTTTATTTAAAATGAGGTGACCTTCATTTTAAAATATTTTTTATATATTTGACCACCAGTATTTTTCACTCTATCTCTCCTCCCATAGGTTTTGCTTATTGCAAATAATAATAATAATAATAATAATAATAATGATAATGATAATAATACAAAGAAATGTCAAAGAGAATGAGAGAAGTAACATAGACCTGGAAAAGGACAAATAGCATTCCAGTTTTCTGAAAAGGGAAAGAGAATGGACTTTACATACTCTAGGTCAGTGTCTTTAACTTCTCTTTCAAGTGAAAAAAAATTTTTTGTTTGCTTTTTGGAGGGCAATTGGGATGAAGTGACTTGCCCAAGGTCACACAGCTAGTTTTTGTGTTAAGTGTCTGAGCATGTGGAGGCTTCAGAGAGGGCCCCCCAACTAATACTTCCAGCAGCTGAGAAAACCCAAGTGCTTGGGACAGAAGCTCCACTGGCTAATGGCAGAGTCCTACTGTGGCAACAAGCCCAAAAGTCAAGTAATTGGGTGGCAACATGCCTAGGCAAAGGAAACAAAATAAACAGAAAAATTCAACATTAGACTCCTATTTTGGGGGCAAAGAGGATCAAAGCATGGAACCGGAGGAGGAATGGGAGGTCAGAACTCCCACACTGAAAGCCCCAAATGAAAATATGAGTGGGTTACAGGACATAGAGGACCTTAAGAAGCAGATAAGAGAAGTGGGGGGAAAATTGGGAAGAGAAATGTGAAAGATGCGAGAAAAGTATGAAATGAGAGTCAACACCCTGACTGAGGAAAATAACACCTTAAAAAATATACTAACTCAAATGGCAAAAGAGG
Source organism: Gymnobelideus leadbeateri (assembly GCA_011680675.1). Taxonomy (NCBI): domain Eukaryota; kingdom Metazoa; phylum Chordata; class Mammalia; order Diprotodontia; family Petauridae; genus Gymnobelideus; species Gymnobelideus leadbeateri. Next base: position 267,906 of record WOXC01004934.1, read on the forward strand.
CTCAAAAAGGCAATGAGGAGAGGAATGCCTTAAAAAGCCGAATTTGCCAGATGGAAAAAGAATCTCAAAAGCTCACTGAGGAGAATCATTCCTTCAGAATTAATTTGGAGCAAAGGGGAGCTAGTGACTTTGTCAGAAATAAAGAAGCTATTAAGCAGATCCAAACAAATGAAAGAACAGAAGGTAATGTGAAACAATTTCAATATTGTGGAAACACAATCAGGAGAGCACAGGACTTGGCAGCTTCTACAATGAGGGATCAAGGGAAATGGAATGTGATATTCTGGAAGGCAAAGGAGCTGTGATTAAAACCAAGAATCACCTACACAGCAAAACTGAGTATCATGTTTCAGGGGAAAATATGGTTATTCAGTGGAATAGAGGACTTTCAAACATTCTGCAGGAAAAAACCAGAGTTGAATAGAAAATTTGATATGCAGGCAGAAGAAGCAAGAGATGCTTGAGAAGGTAAACAGGGAAAAGAAATCATAAAGAACTTTAAGAAGTTGAACTATGTACATTCCTACATGGAAAAACAATAAATGTAACTGTTTTTTGGTGTGACAGAATTTATTGGTGCCTAGAAGGCAAGGTATGGATAAGAGGGGAAGTTCTAAATGGAAGCTGGACTGTGGCAAGACAGATAATCTTAGTTAAGCAGTGATGGAGAAGGGAGGCAGGCTCCATATTTTCAGCAGACCATTCCTTTTGTGTCTCCTCTGGGCTTCTTGATCTTTTCAAAGTTCTTCAGGATGATATCATATAATACAGCATAAGTATTTTGGATCTCCATGACCATCAGTCTTGTCTCTCCATACTGTGCTTCATCCAATTCATGAACCAGCTGTTGGTAGTCACCCACATGTGGCTGCTTTGCTGCTTTAGCCACTGCATCACCCCTTTCAGAGAAGTATTTTGAGATCTGGGTTTGAAAGCCATCCAACTTAGTTCTGAGTGTAGTTATCAGCTCAAATACCTTCTCCTGGACAGCTACTCCAAAATTGTTTCCATCCTCAAATCGGGGTACCTGTAGCTGTAGCCACATGGAAACCATATTTAGCTGTTCTTTCACGTCTTTGATCTCAGGCTTCAACTGCCCCAGAAGGGTCAAAATCTTCTCATTGCAGCTTACAGGCCCACAAGGAGGACCTTTATCTTCATCTTCCTCTTTTTTCTATTCATTCTTATCATCCTTCTCTTGTTGTTTCTGATGCTCTTCCTTTTCTTTTTCTTTGGCTGGGTCAGGGATTGAGATATCCAGGGGGGCCTTTAGGAGACTCAAATCAGCCTCATTCAGAGATGGATCCTTCAAGAACTCATCCAGCTCTGAAATATTCACAGGGAAATAAGTTCCAAGTAGGATCTCTGCCTGAGTACATAACTCCTTTCTGAACAAATCTACCTTGGCTTGGGCTTCGGGTCTGATACTGAAGGTGGCCATGGAAGGGGGGTTAAGGGGCCAGACAGAGCAGTGAGACAGGAGCAAGGGGGAAGGGCTAAGTTTTCTCACTATGAAAATAGTTGAAAGAAATTGAAGGCATATGAATACATATGTGAATATGTGTGTGTGTGTGTATATATGGATATATATATATATATATATATGGATATAGATATAGATATATAGATAGATAGATAGATGGATGGATAGATAGAAAGATATAGATAGATATAGATATATAGATATACATAGCTAGAGGGCACAAGTCGAATTTAATAAGAAGGGATGATATTTAAGGGGTAAAGTTGAGAGGTGAGAGAGGAATGTGATGGGAGGGAATGGGGAGAGACAGAATGAGGTAAACTCATATAGAAGAGGCAAGGGAAAATGGTTACAAGGTAGGGGAAGAACAGCATCTTTATTTCTCATAAAGTCACTAGCTTCCATTTGCTCCAGTCTAACTCTGAGGGGATGAATCTCCTAATTGAGCTTTTGAGATTCTTTTTCCATCTGGCAAATTTCGGCTTTTTAAGGCATTCTTCTCCTCATTGCCTTTCTGAGCCTCTTTTGCCATTTGAGTTAGTCTATTTTTTAAGGTGTTATTTTCCTCAGTCAGGCTGTTGACTGTCATTTCATACTTTTCTTGCATCTTTTCCATTTCTCTTCCCAAATTTTCCCCCACTTCTCTTATCTGCTTCTTAAGGTCCTCTCTGGCCTGTGGCCAGCTTGTATTTTCATTTGGGGCTTTTGGTGCAGGAGTTCTGACCTCACAGTCCTCCTCCATGCTTTGAGCCTCTTTGCCCCTAAAATAGGAGTCCAATGTTGAACTTTTCTGTTTATTTTGTTTCTTTTGCCTAGGCATGTTGCCACTTAATCACTTGATTTTGGGGCTTGTTGCCACAGTAGGGCTCTGCCACCAGACAGGAGAGCTTCAGTCCCAAACATGGGGTCTTCACAATTTCCTCCAGTTGGGTAGCCTCCGTAAAGCCTCCACCTGCTCTGGCAAATTGGATACCCATCCCAAACTTCCCCCCAGACCACAATCCAGATCCAGGCAGTTTAAAGCAAGAGCAATTAACCCCCAGACTGATTGCTGGGTGTCCCTACAGTTCGCAGACCAGGAGCTAGAGCTGCCACTGACACTGCAAAATGGCTTCTGTGCTTCATTACTTCAGCAGCTTTTCACCCCCAGGGGAGGAAGCCTACTCGTTCCCCAAATACTGGTCCCAAAGTCCATAGGGCACTAACCTCTCACTTTGTCCTAGACATATCTGTGCTGATAATTCTGGAATCACCACAGCTGCTAGTGTTCTGGGGTCCCTCCAGCTGGCTGCTGGCCTGGCCAACCTAGGGCCAAAACCGTGGCTCACACTGGCCTGGGCTAGGCTCCCAGAGCTGCTGTTGGTTCCCAGTATGCTGTGCTGCCTGCTCTCAGAGTGCTGTGCTCGCCACTCCCTGCAGGGCTGCTGGGTTCTCCTCAGTGGGAGTTAGTATCTCTGTGTAGTTCTGTGGGTGCTGGGGCTCCAGAAGTTGTTCAGAGTCCGCTTTTACATTATTTGGAAGTTTTGTGGGGCAAAACACCTTGGAAGTGCTGTTTCTACTCCACCATCTTGGCTCCGCCCCCTCCCTCAGGAGCTTTTCACCCCTAAGGGAGGAAGCCAACGAGTTCCCCAAATACTGGTCCCAAAGTTCTTAGGGCACTAACCTCTCACTTTGACCTAGGCATATCTGTGCTGATAGTTCTGTAATTGCCACAGCTGCTGGTGTTCTGGTGTCCCTCCAGCCAGCTGCTGGCCCAGCCTCCCTGGGGCTAAAACCATGGCTCAAGGGGGCCTGGGCTAGGCTCCCAGAGTGTGCTGTTGGTTCCCAGCATGCTGTGCTGCCTGCTCTCAGATCGCTGCGCTGGCCGCTCCCTGCAGGGATTGTAGAGAAATTACATTTTCACATTCATGGGAAATGACTGAATATAATTTCAGAACTTCAATGAGGCAGAACATTTTGAAGGCACTTTTTAATAATACAAAAAAGAATTGGAGTAATTTCTTTAACTATAAGAAGTATTTTAATATTATCATGCTAAATGAATGTAGATATTAGTGCCTGGAATATCAGTTTATTCTGTATGCAAAGGCACCCTGGGGAACCTGCTACTTAAAAACAATCAGAGGACAAAGAAAGGGTAAAGACTGATCAAGAGGGACATGACTGATGAGTAGTAACTTGAAATAGCTTTGTTGCCATGGAAATAAGGCATCATGTAGTCACTTTCCAATTTCTGAAACCAATTCATAAAAAAAAAACCCTTAGGTAATAAAGGCCTTCTCCAAAATTAAGACCATACCCCTAGAAAAATATGTCAAGGTTCTGTTAATTCCAAAATATAGATAATCTCTGTATTGATTGCAATCACAAGCAGCAGTTCAAAACAGTTCTGCCTTACTTGCTACTATGAGGAAAGAGTCAAAGAGAGCAGGCGTCATCTGTGTTATAATTGAACTCATTTCTGCTTCACCATCTCTCAGTTGATGACCTCCCCTTTATTAAGACTTGAAGTTTCACAACCAATTTGAATTTTTTTTTCATCTGTAGCAGCAAGCACCCCTGCATCACCATGGTGGCTGCCAACACAGGTTCTTAGATCTGCTTTTCTAAAGGAAAGCAACTCAGAATGGGTTAAAAAGCTTGCTTTAATCAATCATACATGTCATTTACCTAGTTCAGGGGGAAAAGTCATTACCCTGAACTTCAGAGTATACAGAGGTTACAAGGAGAAATTACAAGACAGGGTTAGCTAGGTGGCACAGTGAATAGAGCACCGGCCCTGGAGTCAGGAGGACCTGAGTTCAAATCCGGGCTCAGACACTTAAAGCAAAACTAGCCATGTGATGTTGGGCAAGTCACTTAATCCCAATTGCCCTCCAAAAGGCAAAAAAAAAAAAAGAAATTACAAGACAGAGAAACATTTCAAGCAGACAGGCCTGTCCAACCTTTCCAACCATTCCATCCACACCTAGTCAGTCACCAGAGGGAAGCATGAACATATGGGTTTTTCAAAGTTGGGGTGGCTCAATGGCTGCCCAGGGTCTTGTCTGTCCAAATCACACAACACTTCTCAAAGTGAGCCCCAAAACAAAGCCTCACATCGGGGATTATATAGCCTTCTCCTGGCTCAGAGAATGTAACAACCCTCTTGACCCATTGTCCAATCACAGAGTATCTCCTGAAAAACAAGCCTACCACCACAGGCTCCAGGTGCACTTAACCTAGGGGCAGGGAAGATCTTGCACAATTTACTTTCCTATAAAATCGTCACAATGTAACATTCCTGTAATTATTCATGGTCAGAAAACCTCTTCTCAAACGTTTATGTATTAGATTGAAGCCAGGCAGAGAAAATATGGACATGCTCTGTATACCTCACAAGGAAAAGTGAATTTGGCCATACTTTAGGGATCGTGGTGCTCTTTTGCCAATTCCCCTCTATCTCCATTAAATTATGTAACCTTATGGTTTGGTGGTACATAATATCCACTCCCCAAGCATAACAATTTATTCTACTTCTAGGGTAAAGAGGCAGTTTTCATTGAACCTCAGTGGATGAATAGAATGCTATCGACCGCAAGTCAATTCATATGACTTTTTGTTTTTTTGTTTTTTTTTTTTCATTTTTTTGAGGCAATCATGTATAAGTGATTTGCCCAAGGTCACACAGTGAGTAAGTGTCTGAGGCTGAATTTGAATTAAAGTCCTCTTAACTCCAGGGATGATGCTTTATCCACTACACAATCTAGCTGTCCCTAATTCATATGACTCTTTAACGAAATGTATGAGTGGATTTCTATTAAATTCCATTTAAGAATAGAATGTCATGTTTTCAATTCTGTGATTCATATGAGGACTACGTCTACTTCTCAGTGCTCCTTCCCATTCAAACAATTAGAAACTGGAGATTCTTAACTATAATTTTACCAGAAGTCAGAATCTAGAACATTCTCTAATAAATGTATGCCCTAAAATAATGTGTGCCTTCCTGGGTCTAAGTGGATTAATGTTTGTAATATAAATAAGTTTAGAGTAGAGTGGTCAGATGTTTTATTTTTTAAAAAATAGATCAGATTAGAAAGAGAAAAGGTTAGGAAGGGTGATATTCTAGAAGGCAAATAGCAAGCCCAAGGAAATGCATAAACCCATAAAAGTATGTAAATTAAAAGACATGTTTTAGAGATAAGGAACAAAATAATATGACTGTTATTCAGTAGTTTCAGTCATGTTCGATACTTCACCATCCCGTTTACTGGTTGTTGTTGTTTTTTTTTTTTTTGGCAAAGATACTAAAGGTTTGCCATTTTTCTCCAGCTCATTTTACAGATAAGGTTACTGAGGCAGAATATGGTTAAGTGATTTACCCAGGATCACAAAGCTAGTAAGTGTCAGAGCCTGCAATTTAACTAAGATTCTCCTGACTTCAGACCTTAAGTTTTCTCTTGTAAGAAGAGAAAACTTCTCTTGTACCACCTAGCTAACCTTTATAAAGCACTTTAAGATTTGCAAAGTGCTTTACATATATTATGTCCTTTGATCCTCACTATAATGTAAAGTAGTTGCTATTTTTATTCCCATTTAGTTAGTTAAGTCTGAGGCAGCATTTGAACTCAGTTCTTTCTGTCTCCAAATCTAGCATTCTATCTGCTATTTCATACTCCCTCACTGCTCAGAAAGTTTTGTAAGGGCTAAAATAGCCAGGGAGCTTCTCTGAGAAGCTTTATGAAAACAAAATCACAGTGTACAATGTTGCTCAGTCTCTTTTGATATCCTTCATTGTGAAAGTCATTCAGAAACATAATGCCAAGAAAGGCACCACTCCCAAAATGACTTAAAATTTGAAATGTCAACTAGAAAAGGGAAATAATATCTTGCCTGGTCCTCTCATTTTTCCTGATGTCAGCACAGTAGCTTTTTCCCACAGCAATACATGCATTAGAAGTCAGGGAAGGATAGAAGAAACTTATTTGGTAATGAACAAATCCATCTTAAGAAGGCCTCCAGGAATTATTTCAAGTCATACTTCTTTGTCTTCTTGGAATGGATGATTTTTATCTAAATCAACCGAGCACATGCCCCCAGGCTTGGTTTTGTGATGAAATCTAAATGCCTCCCCAAGAAGCAGACCTAGTGAAACCCAGAAATACTTTTTAGCAGAAACTACCTCAAAGAGAATTCCAAGAAAATCCAATTCAAGAAATATCGAGTCATTAAATACCTACGGTCTACAAAGCACTCTGACAGTGATGATACTCTGACAGATAAATCAGGATTTCTATTTTTGGTGAAACTTATAATCTGGAAAGGGGGTATGGAGCAAATATAATTAACTAAAATTTAGCCATAATATGAAGAAAATTAATATTCAGATGATAAATGAATGTTTTAAAACAAAAAAGCCATAACTAGTTCCTGCTTCTTCATCTGGTCCCTATTTGCTAGAAATTATCATATGTTTGAGGTAGAAAGGATCTTAGATGTTCTCTAATTCAGTCTTCTCTTTTTACAGCTAAGAGAACTGAGGTCCAAGTGGAGTTACATGACTTTTCCACCATAATATTAAAAAAAGCAGAGCCAGGCTTCAATTTCAAGTCCTTAGCCTTCAAATTAGGCAGCAAGGTGACACAGTGTATAAAATGCTGGGCCTGGAATAAAGAAGAGTAGAGTTTGAATCTGGCCTCTAATATGTACTAGCAGTATAATTCTGGGCAAGTCACTTAATCTCCTTCTCTGTTTCTTTAACTATATAATGAGGATCGTAATAGAATCTACTTCCAGTGTGGTTGTGTGGATTACTGAGATAATGTTTGTAAATCACTTAACACACTATCTGTTCCATATTAGGTTCTTAATAAATCTTTACTTCTTTTCTTCCCACTCCAGGACAATTTCCCACTATAAGAGAGCACATTATAGCTAGAAGATTAAATGCAAAAATGTTTACTTTACCATTATTTTATATAGAACAAAATAAAAAAAAAAACAAGAACAACAACAAAAACAACAAAAGCAAGAGGTCCCAATCCTACCTAGGTGCCAGTTACTGTAGACAATGAAGTTTCTGCATCATAAACCTCTTAAAAGCTCAGAGTTGGAAGGTATCTTATGAACCATTTAATTCAACCACTATCTGATTCTGACTAAGAACATCCTTTTCAATATATTTGATGAGTGGACAGAATGGGGGAAGACCACTAATTCACAAGTCAATCCTTCCATCCTCCTCTTCCTCCTCCTCCTCCTCCTCATCACAAGCTAATATAATGCCTACAATGTGGCAGGCACTGTGTTTAGTGTTTACAAAAATTATTTTGTTTCTCATAACCCTGGAAAGTAGGTGCTATTATTATTATTATTCCTAATTTATAGTTGAGGAAATTGAGTGTAGCAGCAAGCACCCCAACATCCCCAGGGTGGCTGCCAACACAGGTTCTTAGATCTGCTTTTCTAAAGGAAAGCAACTCAAAGTGGGTTAACAAGCTTACTTTAATCAATCAAATATATGTCATTTACCTAGTTCAGGGGAAAAAGTCAGCACCCCGAACTTCAGAGTATACAGACAGAAGTTTCAAAACAGAGAAACAAATAGATCAAGCAGACAGGCTTCCAAAATGCCCAACCATTACATCAAAACCAAATCACAGTTACCAGAGAGGGAAGCATCGGCATCTGGGTTTTCAAAGCCGGGGGGCTCTCAATGGCTGCCCAGAGTCTCATCTGGTCAAATCACACAACACTTGTCAAAGTGAGCCCCAAAGCAAAGCCTCAAATCAGGGATTATATAGTCTTCTCCAGGTTCAGAGAATGTAACCACCCTCTGGACCCACTGCCCAATCACACAGCATCTAGGTGTGGGCATTCCTGAAAACTAAGCCTCCTGCCACAGGCTCCATGTGACCACATTCAGCCTATTAGGGGGCAGAGTATATTTTCAAATCAAGGAAGGTTTTCAGAGTCTCTCAAGCCCACCAAAGGGCCTAGGAGCAGGGAAGATCTTTCAATTTGCCTTTCCATTACATTGAGGCAGACAGAGGTAAAGAGACTTGCCTAAGTTCACAGAGCCGGTAAGCATCCAAGAGCACATTTAAACTCAGGTCTTCCTGACTCTGGGCATAGAGTTCTATTGACTATTCCACTTAGCTGTTTCCTAACTTCTAGTTAGTTCAAGTTATTAGGAAGCATTTCTTCTTAACATGCAGCCGCAATTTGTTTCTGTGCAGCTTTTCATCCACTTTCATCCAGAAGCTCCTGCTTCTGGCCTCTGGGGCTGAACTGAACAAGCCAGTTCCCTCTTCCATATGAAAGCCTTTCAAATACTTGCAAAAAAATTCCTTTCCTCAAGCTCTGACTGTAAACACCTGTAGGCAAAAGGGTTCAATATGACACTGAGACAAGTAGGTGCTGAGCAAGGAAAACGCTGATACCCAAGAGTCTTAATGGGGGAATTCTGCCTCTTCTAAAAAAGTACTATGTGGGGCATTACAACTTCAACTCTGATCTTCATCACAGTAGGATACTGCAATAATAAAACAAGAAGCTATTCATTTTTAAACATGACTTTTCAATTGTCTTCTCCAGTGTAGGCAATTGTTAAGAAAAACATTTTTGAGCAACTAAGTCATTTTTATAATTATATATACCCAAATTAACTAAAAAGGAAAACATGAAGGAAAACAAGAAATTAATAAATATACAAAGGTATAAGGACATATGAAGGAAAACACTATCAGCATCTAGAGAAAGAATTGATAAATAGAAGTATTTGTAGAGTGACTTTACACACACACACACACACACACACACACATACACATACATACACACATGTATTTATGTCTAATGGTAAACATTATTAGGGTAGGAGGAGGAAAGAAAAAATTACATGAAAACTTTATTATATATTTATAAGGAATATCAAGTTGTACAAAATAGATTTGTAATTTCACATGTAATACTATTTTTATTATTCTACTACATTATAGACATGCTTGTTTTATGACAAATTTAAAATAAAATTAAAATTAAAATGAGATATATCAGGTACTTTGCAAACTTAAAAAAAAAGTAAAGGAAGAAATCTGTACTGCACCATATATTCAAAAGGTTGGCTTTTATTGCCTCTAATTTTGCATGGTGATGTTATGGATAAAAAATTATATATATGATACATTTTAAGATTTGCAGTTTAATTAATTTATATTACCTCATTTGATATTCATTACAATCCTGGGAAGTAAACTTGGTAGAGATAAAATTAGTTGAACAGGATTACACAGCACACTTAGGAAGCAATTGAACTCAGTTCTTTTTCACTACTAGTCAAGGAGTCTCTGAACTATTCCGCCTAGCTTTCTTTAGTTTGCTAAAGACATGGCAAACATTGGCCACCCAACATGGCATGCCCACAACAAAGAAAATGTATTCCATGAACAAAACATAATTGCAATAACTCAAAAGAAATATGAGATGCACAAATTTAGAGACATCTCCACTTCAAATATTCATATGGAATAGTTGTGCCTGAACTGTAGTAGAACCTCCTGAACTCAAATTGAACTGATCAGTCACAGTTGGACACATTGTACCTTGACCCCAACATAGTGTTTTCATTTCGGTCCAATTTGAGCCTGGAGGACAATAAGCAGTTGACTAAATACATTTTTAAAATAAACATTTTCCTACATTTTATTATTCACTTCTTAGAAGTTCTTTAGCTTATTCCCTTTCTTGTTTTATGTTTTTTTTTTGTTTTTCTCCTGTTACCTTGTTTGTCCTTATACCTTTGTATATTTATTAATTACTTGTGCAGACTCTATTGAAGCTTGTATAAGTGTATAGGTAAAGATTTCTACTTAGGAATGAAATATCTTTCAAGGATATACACTAATGTGGGGGCACACAGCTGAGCAAGGTGAAACCTGATAGATCAGAGATATAATATAATTATATAAAGTACCACTTCACTAAACCAAGCTAAATATCAGGGATCATACCTATCTTCTCATTCCCTTCTAACATTGCTGTTAGGAATATGGGAATCAGCCAGGACTGAGGTAGTTGTTGTCCTGTATGCCTGATGGCCCAGTGCCCTGTCCCACAGAAAGTGCTTTATAAATCTTTTTTGACTGTTGGATGATATTAGCACCAGAGTCAGCTAAATGAGTCATAATAAGTTTATCCATCAAATTTATATGCCAACTTATACAAAATACCTACTGAATGATAGCACAGTATAATAGAGTCAGTGCTGAATCATGGGACATAGATTTGTGGGTTCAAATCCTTTTTCAGATGCTTATTGTGTGATAAGGAACCAAGTTATTTAAATTTTTTTTGGTATTAGTTACAGATCTATAAGATGTGAACTTGGATTAGATGGTTTCTAATCTCATTTCCATTCCTAAATCTATGATCCTATAAGAGTCATAAAAACAGAAAGATGTGATGTAGAGTATGGTATAAAAATGAGTCATTTGGTTTCAAGAAAAATAAATATTTGTAAGTAAGACTGGAAAGAATTGAGTTTCTGAAAATGAAAAAAGAGATAGTCAATGATGACATTACTTTACCAAATTGCAGACTTGATTATTTGATCTAGGTTGACAGGTAGACTGAAAGTACGACCTCCAAGAAAGGACACTGATCAAGATTTGATTTGTTTCTACAATGTAGTTTTAATTCCTATTTATCTGGGTTGTTTTCTAAATTTTCAATGAAGGTATTGGCTTATGTATCACAAATTATAAGCTGGTGGCCCTTATCTCTTTACCCCTTGATAATGATACAGCAAAATAAAAAAAAAATAGTAGAGATGTTCCCTAGTTAGGATATTGTAGCAGCAAGCACCCCAACATCCCCAGGGTGGCTGCCAACACAGGTTCTTAGATCTGCTTTTCTAAAGGAAAGCAACTCAAAATGGGTTAAAAAGCTTACTTTAATCAATTAAACATATATCGTTTACCTAGTTCAGTGGAAAAAGGTCAGCACCCAAGAACTTCAGAGTATACAGACAAAAGTTACAAGACAGAGAAACAAACAGATCAAGCAGACAGGCTTCCAAACTGTGTAACCATTACCTCAATACCAAATCACAGTTACCAGAGAGGGAAGCATCAACATCTGGCTTTTCAATGCAGGGGGGCTCTAAACAGCTGCCCAGAGTCTCATCTGGTCAAATCACACAAAACTTCTAAAAGTGAGCCCCAAAGCAAAGCCCTGCATCAGGGATTATATATATATATATATATATATATAGTCAAATTCCTCAAAGGTTAAACAAATTCCTCAAATTGCTCACTTCATTTCTCTCTCTATATATATTCTTTTGCTTTTGTTAATTTTAATTTGGAATGCAGACAAATATGTGTTCATCCTAAGCACAGGTTTAATAGCAACTGCTATCTCTCATGTTCATTTGGAGAATTTAGTCAATGTCATTTAGGACCTTAATAAAGTTTTCGGGGCTTTGTTTTTAATTTTATTCTTGGGTCATTTTTAATGAGTATTGTCTCTTGGCTTTTGACTTTTCTAGATAGACTGAACTACACAATCCTTGTTGTGGCTGATATGAATGTTTTTTGTTGATTCCCCCTTATAGATTCTTGTTCTTTCATCCTCAACTTTATACCTCTGTGTTTATTTTTTTCACAGTCATTAATATAATCTTTCCTAGGCTTTGATATAAAACATATTGCAAGAAGAGTTTTGTATGTGCTCAGAAAGCATAACTTTTCAGTGCTTCTGTATCAAAACATGCTATTTATAATCCCAGTACATTGGGCTTTCATTAAAGTTAGTCTTAATAAGTGAGGTGAATGTACACAATAATATCTTTGCCTGGAACAATTTGTGCTCTGTGACTGAATAGAAAACTCACTTTCCCATTAAAATTGTAATGTTAGAGAAGCAAAACAAAACAAAACAAAATCAAAAATCTTCCTTAGTTCAACTTTGTGTGTGTTCCAACATCATTATAATGGTCTTTATAGAATGACCCTGGAATCAAGACTGTTTCTCAATTGGAGATGCCTCTTTGCTATTTAGAATATTCTCTCCATCATGGAAACATTTTTAGTGAGAATTATGACAACTATTTCCAATATTCCCAGTAATAATTAACATTAATAGTAATTGACATTTTCATAAACAATTGCCTAATTATGTTTTTAGGGGTTTAATGAAATATGAAGGAGGGGTTTACAGTGAAAAACTACTTATTCTGGCAGTCACAGAAAATATTTCCAATGGTAAATATCAGAGTAAGTGTTGTGAGCTGGATAGGTCTAAATTTCATATTTTATTAAAATATGTTTATCAAATACTTATTTAAAGATATCTACTTAAATTTTGAATTTATTCCAGTCTTTTTTCTTAAGCAAGAACTCAATAAATCATTATTTACTATGTGATCATATCCTTCATATATTCTTAATAGGAGGTTTTCAACTGCCAGCTCTCAAAAACCATGGAATAGTAATAATAATAGTTAGAATTAAAGACAAATGTTCTTTTTCCCCTACCATATGATTTGGTAAGTGAACCTGAAGTCATATTTTAGGGTTTAAAATGTCAATATATTCCACCTGTTACCTCCTGACAAATAATAGCCTTCATAATATATCTAATAAATAGTTATTTATTCTTTGGTGAAAGACTATAATTGAGGATGAACCAATTGATTCCAATAGTATCCCATTTCATTTTTTTAAACAAATGCTTTATTAACTTCTGTTTTACATCATTCATTTCTGCCAGATTTTGAGTAACAATCATTCTCCCCCCATTATTCCCCTACCAAACCTCCCAGAATAGCAGTCCCACAAGATATCGCTTCCTCCAATCTGCTCTCTCCCAAACCTTCTCCCATACCCCCTTCGACTTTTCCATTAAAGGAAGGTGAATCTTTGTGTCCCAATGCCTGCACATCTTATCTCCCAATTATAAGCAAAAGAGTATTAATAGTAGTATTTATATATATTTGAAACATTTAATCTTAAGACCTCGAATTTCAGATCCATTTCCTTCCTCCCTTGACACCCATTCCCTCTGGGGAGATAAGTAATTCAGTATATGTTGTACATGTCTAGCTATGCAAAACATTACCATAGTAGATATATTGTACAAGGCTGCTTATAATTCCCTCCCACTCATCCCACCCCCCACCTGGTCCATTCCCTACATGATCCTGTCCCTCTTCTATAGTGGGTACTTCCAAACTCCCCTCCTCCCAAGGATGCCCCCCCCCCATCAATCATCCCTCCTCTCATCCCCCTTCCCCCTATTCTGCTGCAGGTTGAGATATCCCATTTGGTATGTATGTCATTCTCTCCCTGAACCAAATTCAATGAGAATGTGGATTTGCCTTTTTTTCCCCCTTCCTATTCTCCCCCTCCCTTGCAACCACTTCCCCTTGCTTCTTCTACATGAGATAGTTTACCCTACCCTGTCTTTCCCCATCTCCTCTTGCCACTTTCCTCTCTCACCTCATAATTGCATCCCTTGAGTATTCTCCCTTCCCAACAACTTTAACCTATGCCCTCTATCCATATACACACACATTCACATATGTATTCATATGACCACACACCCTTCTTCCATTATTTTCAATGTGAGAAAGATATCATCACTCACAGTTATTGTTTTTCCATATAGGAATGTAAATAGTTCATCTTTGATAAGTTCCTTTTGATTTCTTTTCCCTGATTACCTTCTCAGGCATCTCTTGCTTCTTGTGCCTGGATGTCAAATTTTCTATTCAATTCTGGTTTTTTCCTCAAGAATGCTTGAAAGTCCTCTATTCCACTGAATGACCATATTTTCCCCTGAAACAAAATACTCAGTTTTGCTGGGTAGGTGACCCTTGGGTTCATTCCCAGTTCTTTTGCCCTCTGGAATATCATATTCCATACCCTTCGATCCCTCAGTGTAGAAGCTGCCAGGTCCTGGGCTATTCTGATTGTGTTTCCACAATATTGAAATTGTTTCTTCCTGGCTGCTTGTAGTATTTTCTCCTTGATCTGGGGATTCTGGAACCTGGCTATAATATTCCTGGGAGTTTTCTTTTTGGGATCTTTTCAGGAGGTGATCGGTGGATTCTTTCAACCTCTATTTTGCCCTCTGGATGTAAAACATCAGGGCAGTTTTCCTTGAGAATTTCTTGAAGGGTGATTTCTAGGTTCTTTCCTTGATCATGGCTTTCAGGTAGTCCAATAATTTTTAAATTGTCTCTCCTGGATCTATTTTCAAAGTCAGTGGTTTTTCCCATGAGATATTTCACATTGCCTTCTAATCTTTCTTTTGTTTGGATCTGCTTAACAGCATCTTGATTTCTCATAAAGCCATTAGATTCCATTAGCTCCAGTCTAACTCTGAAGGAATGAATCTCCTCAGTGAACTTTTGAGATTCTTTTTCCATCTGGTAAATTCGACTTTTTAAGGCATTCTTCTCCTCATTGCCCTTTTGGGCCTCCTTTGCCATTTGAGTCAGTCTATTTTTTTTTTTTTTTGTTTGTTTGTTTGTTTTGCTTTTTGGAGGGCAGTTGGGGTTAAGTAACTTGCCCAAGGTCACACAGCTAGGTTTTTTTTTTTGTTTGTGTGTGTTAAGTGTCTGAGGCCGGATCCGAACTCAGGTTCTTCTGACTCCAGGGCCAGCACTCTACTCACTGCGCCACCTAGCCACCCCCAGTCTATTTTTTAAGGTGTTGTTTTCCTCAGTCAGGCTGTTGAACCTCATTTCATACTTTTCCTGCATCCTTCTCATTTCTCTTTCCAATTTTTCCTCCACTTCTCTTATTTGATTTTTAAAGTCCTTCTTAAGGTCCTCTATGGCCTGCAACCCGCTCATGTTTTCCCCTGGGGCTTTTGGAGCATAACTTCTGACTTCACAGTCCTTTTCCCGCTCTACGCCCCCAAAATAGGAGTCTAGGGTTGTATTTTTCTGTTTCCTTTGCCTTGGCATGTTGCCACTTGATTACCTGACTTTTGGGCTTTTTGCCACAGTATGCCTTTAAGGCCAGATAGAGGAATTTTTGTCCCGAACGTGTGGGGGGGGGCTACTTCCGTTTCTGGCAAGCTGTAAACCCACCCACGACTTCCACCCTAGATCACAATCCAGATCCAGGGAGGTTAAAGCAAGAGTGATTACCCCCCCCCCGCCCCCCGCAAGACTGATTGCTGGATCTCCCTACAATTAATTGCAGGCCAGGAGCTGGAGCTGCCTCTGAAAACTACAAAATGGCGTGTCTCCTCAGCGGCTTCTAGTCCCCAGGGGAGGGAGCCGACGCATTCCCCTAATACTGGTCCCAAAGTCCATAGGACACTAACCTCTTACTTTGTCCTAGGCATGTCTATGTTGATAATTCTGGAGTTGCCATGGCTGCTGGTGTTCTGTGGTTCCTCCAGCCAGCTGCTGGCCCTGCTGCCCTGGGGCTAAAACCTCGGCTCACAGGGACCTGGGCTCCCAGACCGCTGCTCTGGTCCTTCCTGCAGGGCTGCTGGGCTGTCCTCAGCGGGAAGTTAGCTCCTCTGTGTCGTTCTGTGGGTGCTGGGGCTCCAGAAGTTGTTCAGAGTCCCCTTTTACATAGTTTGGGGGGAATCTGGGGGCAGAGTGGCTTGGATGTGCTGTTTCTACTCTGCCATCTTGGCTCCACCCCCCCATTTCATTTTTATTAGCTCTAATTCTTTTACTCTCCTTCACAGCCATCAAGCCTATTGACTTTCTTGGCCTCTTGCACTCAAAAAAAAAAAAAAGAATAAGTTCATTCTTGAAAAATATACATTCAAAAACGTGTTTTTCTGTTTTGAATCCCATTTCCCCATTTATATTCATTAGAATTCATTATACAATTGGAGTATTACCTCTCTGGAAAAAAATTATTCCCATTTTACAAATACAATAAATGCATATATAAGAACAAAACTTTATCAATAATTCTAAAAACAAATGAGTATAAAAATAACCAGAGTAAATTTAAAAAATGTTAATTAGGGCTTTAAAAAGTAGGAAATGTTTTCCCAGTAAAACTGTAGGGAGAATAGTAAGTACATTCTAGGGACATTAAGATATAGAGATATAGAGATTGAAAGAAGTTAATTGACTGGACCATGGGATATGTGAAAGTGTAGTTGAGATTAAAACCAAATCATACATAAGAGCCAGTTTGTAGTGGGCATGTCAACCTAATTGTTGATACATCTAAGTAACTAAATGGGGTAGCTAGGAGGAATAGTATAGTGAGCACAGGGCCTCAGGTCAGAAAGACTCATCTTCTTGGATCAAATCTGGCCTCAGGTACTTACTAGTTATGTGACTCTGGGTAATTAACTTAATCTTGGTTTTAAGATTTAAGAAAATATTGTAGAATATAGAAAATGGAGATAAGAAGATCATTTAGGAAATGACTATAATAGCCCAGTGAGATATAAATTGGGCTCTGTTGGAGGGTCAAGTCACAATAGCAAGGAAGAGACAGATGAGTGAGAGATTATGGAGTTATTATTTTTCCTTTTTTTTTTCAATCAAGAGTGAGCAGTGGGCCATAAGGGGAATTGCCTTTAACAGAAATTCTGTGGTGGAAGACCTAGGTTCCAATTTAATTCTCTCACCATGTGACCTCAGGCAAGTCACCTAACTTTTTTGGGCTTCTGTTTCTTTATCTGTAAAATAAGTGTGATGGTAGAGAGGCATGTAGGTAAACTTTCAGGTCCTTCTACCTCTAAATCTATAACCCTATGAAGAAGAATTTATTTTTTATGTGTCTACTTTGTGTTTGGCACTTGCTGGGTCCTGGGAAGTCTGTTTCCTGTCAACACAGGAATAACATTTAACTATTTCTTTACATCAAAGAATGCTGTCTATCAACAAGTGAAAACCACAGTTTTGAAAAGGGATGGATTGATTCAGATCAATGAGAAAATATTCAGGAATTTTGGTGATCAGGTACAGGCTTTGGGAACCCCCTTGAGCTCTTCTTGATGAGGCATTTGCCTGAGGCTATAGGCCTTTCATTGTGGCTCTGGCCAAATCTTTAGCAAGATGAATTTCATTAATTAGTCTACCCCAGATATTTGGAAGAAACTGCAGAAATTGAAAATGGGACCCCAAACACCTCAGGCCTAATTACTGGAGTTGGCTTTTGGAGTCTTTAATAACAATGACCTAGTTGCAGCAAAGGAGAAAGAATGAAGGGAATGAATGAACCAGAGACAGAGAACATGCTCCATTGTTAGCTGCTGCCATGGCCAGGAAAAGCCCTTCTAGGGAACCCCTTGGAGGAAGACCAGTCACTTGGGCAGTGGGAAAACCTGCTTTTGGTGCCACAAGGAAGGTCACTGTTCCAAGGAGTGCCCCTCCAGGACACCTCCTCCCAGATGGAGCCCCAGGAACCAACACCTCTAGAACCATGCCCGTCTGACCAGGAGGGACATTGGAGGAAGGATTGTCCCCGAGGTTGGAAAAGTGGCAGTCACCTCCCAGCACCCTATCCCCCAGTCTTCTCAAGATTTGTAGTGATGGGGAAGAATGGGGCTTGGCAGTGCTCCCACTTTTTCCATCTCTCACTGAGCTCTGGGCAAGCATCAAGGCTGAAAGTAAGGTTACCCACTTTATTATGGCTAAGTTCTCTGTTTTAACCAATTGGCTCTACCCTCCTCTTGACCACTCAGGTCAGGGGCCTGGAAGGGGAAATTAAGCAATGTCTCCAGACATACCCAGTCCCCTGCATACTTGAGGATCTGTTGTTTGAACACTCCTACCTTATGCTCTCCTTTTATCCTGTCCCCTTCTTGGGAAGGGACCTGTGCGTGAATTTAGGGAGCCAGTTTTCTCTAGCTAAACCTCCCAGATCTTCCCATGTTCCCTCAGAAGTGTGGGAGATAGTTGAGTCAATTGTTTGGGATCAGGAAATTCCTGGGTGAGCTACTTCTGCCATGCCAGCATTTGTTTGACTCCTAGATGCTAAAGTGTTCCCCCATCTCAGTCTACATCCAATTAAGTCCAAGGCCTGGGAGGAACTGTAACCATGAATTGCTACTCAAGGCCCTGACTCATTTTGTATAGAGTGGGGCCCAGACCACCAGGTGAAAGCTTTTGAGACTTTGAAAACTAAATTGACCACCACTCCAGCTTTATTCAACCTAGAAAAAAATATTTTACTCTCCCTGATGATGGAAGGAGAAGTCAGGCTTTGGGAGTTGCCTGTTTTTGAAAACTATTAGATTCTGTGTCTGCTATTGCTTTCCATGTGCTGAATACCCTTGGAGCAATTTGGAAAAGAAAGGGGATATCTGACAGCAAAAAATCCCCCTATTAAACATGCACAGGAGATTTCATATCTCCTCCAAGTTGTTCAAAAGCCCTCTGAGATAACTGTTATCTTTTGGAAAGGTTACCAAAAAGGGAACTGATCAGACTGTGGGGAATCCCTGGCAGACACCACAGAAAAGAATGCTGCCTACCAGTTGACTATACTGGCTTCTTTACTCCCACAGGTCCCTGATTCCTTCACACCTTCATACAGCCCTTAAGAATAGACCCTTGCTAAGGAAAGGGGCTACTCTCTTCCCTCCTCTGGGTGGTTTCAAACACCCTTAGGACAACTTATTATCCCAGAGGAAAGCTTCTCTTTGGCTTACACCAGGCCACATACCTAGTGAAAAATGCCCCCCTCCCCCCACCAGTCTCTGATAAAACCCATTTTTACTGGCAGTAGGCTAGGAGAAACCATCAGACAAGTCTGTCAGGTCTGACCAACCTGTGCTCAAGTGAATCCCAAAGGGGCAGTCAAACTTCCTCCACTGTTAAAATCTCTTCAGAGGAAGGGTACCTACCCAGGTAAATACTGGCAGGTAGATTTCACATATATGCCCCCATGTAGGGGTTTCAAATATCTTTTAATTTTTTGTTGACACCTTTTCTAATTGGGTAGAAGCGTCCCCTTGCAGAACTGAAAAGGCTCAGGAGGTATCAAAGTTCCTATAAAGGAAATTATACCTTGTTTTGGCTTGCCTGGCTCCTTACAGAGTGACAATGGCCCAACTTTTATTTCACAGATAAACCAGGCAGTGGCAAAGACACTTAAAATCACTTACCACCTCCACTCAGCCTGGAATCCAAAATCTTCTGGTAAAATAGAGAAAATGAATTATACCTTTAAGTGGGTCCTTACTAAGCTATGCATAGAAACCCGAGAAGATTGGGTTAAGAATCTCCCTTTTGAGCTGTTCAGAGTCCAAATCACACCTCAGGAAAATATCAAGCTTAGTCCCTTTGAACTCATGTATGGAAGGCCCTTCCTAACCTCTGACATCCTGGTGGACCCAGAACATCATTTAATTACCCAATTTGCAACTCAGGAACTGTCAGGAATGCTCTGACTGAATATGCCAATAAGTATCTCCCAAAACCTCTTGGCAATCAAAAGCAGTGTCCTGTTGCAGTACAACCTGGAGATTGGGTCTACTTAAAATGATGGAAAATCCAAAAGGGAGAACAGTTAGATGTCAAATGGAAAGGATCCTACAGAGTCATACTCACCACTCCAATAGGAATAAAACTGGAAGGTCTCTCCAGCTGGACTCATAATTCTAGGATTAAACCAGTGCCATCTCTTGCTTCCCCCCAGAGACTTCAAAATATACCTGTGAGCCATTGGAGGACCTCAAGCCTCTGTTTATAAAGGCCCCAACCCCCTCCAGCAAAAAGGATAAAAAGAGGTTAAATCATACCTGCCCTTTTCCTTTTGGCCTTGCTATAGTCATCTTTAATTCCAACCACGAATCTTTTATACCAGGGGAATTGTCCTTCCTATTTTTTGGTGCCTATTTGATCTTTGTTTGCTTAACCTCCTTGCAGGTTTGTCTCCCCCAGGGTTCAAGCTATCAACCTCCAGATGGCCACTCAGGCTATACCAACCTCCAACTGAATCCAAGTTCTCCAGCCCACTGGGCCTGGCATCATCCACCTTCTGAATTTTGACCCCTTGTGTGTGAAGTCTGTCCCCCATGAATGGGACCCAGAGAGGTAGGGACAGTTCTACACCCCTTGCCAGCAGGGAGCACTTTCAGAAGCTGAGACCTTCACCCTTTAGCCCAAAGGAATTTGGGTCACATCTATTTGAGGGGGGAATAATGAGGTACAGGCTCTGAGAACCCCTTTGAACTCTGACTGAATCTTCCCATTTGATGAGGCATTTGCTTGAGGCCATAGGCCTTTCATTATGGCTCAACCTCTGTTGCTAGTCTAGGCCCCCTTTTTCCAGCAAGCTCCCACCCTTGATCCCCCCAAAATATCTATACCCAAATTGTTCCACCCTTGAACTGGCCTAGCCCACCACTGTCTATCAGCTCCAGGTAGCCTCCAACAACTTCCTACACTTAATCACTCATTTACTTGAATCTGACCTCATCCACTCCTCCTGAAGACCATCCCCAAACTCATTAGTGGAGTCTGGCCTCATCTGACTCTTCCAGAACACCCTCCCCAAACTCCTCCTCTAGACCCTCCCTAGATTCCTCCCACAACCTTTTTGTATATAAGACTCCATCTTGCCTCCATGTGGTGTGAGAGCACCATTTTCTATTTTTTGCCAATTTTCCAGTACAAGCCTTATAGATACTGAGGCCCCTTAAGAATCTACCCAATATGGAGAACTTTTAATAAATTTTGCTTTTCTTTGGCTAAGAGAAGACGAGTTGAACTCATTTGGCAGGAGCTGGCATGTTGGTATCTTGGGGTCTCAATCACCCCTAACCCTATACCTCATCATTTTATGATGACCTTCTTCAATGTAATCATAGCTTAAAGTTAGATCAAAGAGGACATTTAGTCCAACTGTTTCATTTTACAGATAAGGTGGGCTAGGCCAGAAGACCAAAGTAGTTAAAAATCTTTTTTCATGTCACACACGTAGTAAACATAAGATCTTTTGTTTAATTTAGCTCTTCTGACTAAATTTTCACATTCTTCCACTTCACCATAGAACCTCATAATAATAGAAGATGGAATAGCTAACCATATATAACCACCAATAGTGAACCATAGAAATTGAAGTCTTCTTGGTGAAGGAAAACTGGTGGGCAAAATTACAAGCATATTGATCAGACTGCTTGAGGTTTTCTGTGTCTAATTACTCTCTAGGTTTCAAAGCAACTCAGGAAAGGGGCAGCTAGGTGGAATAGTGAATAGAGTGCTGGCCCTGGAGTCAGGAGGACCTGAGTTCCTATCCAGCCTCAGACACTTAACACTTATTAGCCATGTGACCTTGGGCAAGTCACTTAACCCCAATTGCCCTGCCCTCCAAAAAGCAAAACAACAACAACAACAACAACAACAACAACAACAACAACAAAACAAACAAAAAACAACTCGGGAGTTGGTAGAACTGAAAATAGCTGTGAATCCAAATTGGCCCAGAAAAGTCATACCATCTATCTCTCAGGACAATGCTAGAGGTAAAATAAAATAATATAACATAACAAAAGCTGAAAAGAAATATTTCATTTCCCTAATCCCTTATTTTTTTTAAAGATATGTGAACTTTTAAGGATGTATTGTTTAGTGTAAGATTTCCTAATGGGGTAAAATTCTTATGATGAATATGTCTCCTATCTTGATTTCTCCCTCTCATCTTCTCCTAGATTTCACCATTTCCTTTCTAACTCAGTAAATATAAAGCTTTTGCCAGGTGAAAGGAAAGAAGGCAGAAAGGACTTTGGTCTTTGATGCCAGAATACTTTCAGACATTTTTTTATATCTGGGAGGTAATTGGTGGTGTGATGGCCTAACCCTATACAGTCAAAGACTGAAAGGCAATCCTGGATCCCTACTGAAATACTAAGAAAAATGATTCTTTTTTGGCGAAACATCTATACCACCTTCACCTAAAAGAGACATTAAAGATATGTAAAGCAAAGAGAGGAAATAGGGAATAAAGATCAAAATCAGAAATACTGAGAGAAATTCAGTTGAACAGTATTTATTTTTCATGCTAATTTCTTTTTCATCACAAAAGGAATAGATATCATATTTTTTAAAATGTTGCATAGATGTCACTCCAAAATATTTCCTTTGACAGAGAACTTTACATCAGAAAATTTCGAAGTAAAGGAACTTGCATGATTGCTAAAATAGTTTTTATTTATTTATTTATTTGTTTTGCTTTTTCCTAGCAGTGCATAAACGTTTTAAGAGCAGGAGCTCTTTGACTTTTTTCCTTCCCTCTCTCTTCCATGACACCCCTTCCAGTGCCTAGCATAGTGCCTGGTATTAACTGGTGCTTAAGAAATTTTTCCTGACATGAATTTCTTGAAGTACTCCACCTCATTTAATCCATCAGTAAATTAATACCTCTATTGGGCACTCTCATAAAAAGAATTAACAAAAGGAAAGTCTGGAATAACAAGAATTATATCAATAATAGAGTGAGATGATATATATTTGATGGTGGTAATCAGAGGGTTCACAATTCCACCAATTCATTAGTGTCCCAATTTTTCCACATCCCATCCAACATTTGTCACTTTCCCTTTCTATCAATTTAGTCAATTTGCTAGATATAAATGAGATATCAAGATTGTTTTAATTTACATTTCTTCTTTCTTTTTTTTTTTGGTAGGGCAGTTGGGGTTAAATGACTTGCCCAAGGTCACATGGCTAGTTTTCATGTTGTGTCTGAGGCCAGATTTGAACGCAGATCCTCCTGACTCCAGGGCTGGTGCTCTATTCACTGCACCACCTAGCCATCCCAGGAAGTTCTGAATAGAATTCTAAAGACACAAGAAAAAATATTCCCATGAGAGTACAAAGAGGAAGTTTAAAGACCAAAAGAGATTCACAAGAAACTCATCTACTATTTTTTATATTTTATAAAGCCCACAAAGAAAATGAGACCAAGAAGAGTTCACTGAGACTGAATACACCCAAAATAGCATGGTGTTCTAGTATCAGGAATATAAAGTTCAAAAGGTGAGACTGATGTTGAATTATAAGAATAATAAGGATAAGATTTCAAGCACTAGCATGTAGGAGGAAAAAATGACTGCTTTTTTTCTGATTGGTAGCAAAAGCAGAGGTAAATACAGCAGGTAGAAGCTAAAGTGACAGACTCTTTGATTAGCTATAAGAGGAAAGGAAAAAAAGGAAGGAAGAAAGAAGAAAACGTTGGAGAGAGGGAGGGACCTCACCAGTGGTAACTACTTCTAACTTTATGGGGTTAACATGAGAGTCTGCATTGTCTACTGAGAACTGAATGATTCTGGAGAAGAGGGCTTTGGTTTCCCCATAAAACTTAAAGAATGACAGTGCTAAAAAAAAGACCTAGACCAGCTATATCCTTCACTAAAATGGCTTATTATTCATTTCTGAACAATAATTTCATTTTTATTATAATAAATTTGCCTAGAAATCTCTTTTTATACCCCCCAAATGTAGAGATATGATCTGTTATTATTTAGGAGTTTAACATTTGGGAGTTTAACATTTGGGAGTTATTATTTAGGAGTTTAACATTATATTACAGATAATATGTAATTTACCTATACCTGCAGCCCTTGAATTATCATTTTATGATACATAATATCACTCAAGTAATATGCTGGCTTAAAATGTTTAATGGTGAAAACATTTTATTAATATCAATATTACAGTGAAATATCATATACTTGAAAATCCAGGACTTCTAAAATTATCTTAGTTTCATTCATTTTCTCCACACATATCATAAAATAATAAATTTGGAAATGGAAGGATGCTCAGAAGCCTGAGTCAGACCCTGTCATTTTATAATTAAGGGAACACTAGGTACAGAGAAGTTAAGTTGTCTACATCACTGAGCTTTTAAATATTTCAGAAAGAGAATAAGGAAAGGGAAAGGGAAAAAGCATTGATTAAGCACCTATTCTGTGCCTGATACTGTGTTAAGCGTTTTACAAATATTATTGAATTTGATCCTCACAACAACCATGCAAGGCAGGTGCTATTATTATCTGTATTTATTATCTGTATATATTATTATCTGGATTTAATATCTGTATATATTATCTGTATGTTAAAGAAACTGAGACAGACAGAGGTTAAGTGATTTACCCTGGATCATAAACCAGTAAGTATCTGAGGCTGGATTTGAACTTGTCTTTGTGACTCCAGATCAAGTGCTCTATTCAGTATGTCACATATTCCCCAAATAAATAACTAGATTCAAAGAGGAAAATATATTTTATCTCACCAATAAATCTTTTGAAAATCAATACCAAAATACTTTTACTTGGACATTTGGGTAATTAAGAAAGTAGTGATTAAACATATTATGCTACAATATTAGAACATACTTATACCTTCCTAATACATATTTCATAGTCAATTCCTTACTTATTTGTGAATTTTCAAAGTACTGTTGGCCTTTTTAGTACAGGGAATTTCCAGTATTTGAGCTTGCAGTCATATAATCATAGATCTAAAGCTGAAAGTGACCTCAGATGTTATGAAGCAAATTTTATTTTCATAATAGATAAGTCCTAGAGAGTTATTTAAAGCACATAGATGTTAAATGACATACCAATTATAAAAGCTAGTAATCGTCAGAAGGCTTGAAATCATATATTTCAGAATCCAAACCTTGCACTCTATCAGCCATTCTGGTATACTACCCTGCATCTATGTTCTTTTTAACATGCCAGTTTAAACTGAGTTTGGGCATTCTCATCAATACTCATTTCCTTTTATCATAAAATAATGGAAGTAGAGCAGCCATGATTTTTTCCCATTTGATATATTAGCAAAGTGAGGCACAAAAACGCTAAATAGTTGCTAAAAGTGTAATTTCTTTTACATTTGCCATGTCTTCCCAGTCATATTTCAATATAAGATGAAACATTTTTATTAAAAATCACTTTAATCTTTCTTATTAAACTGCAAGTGATTCTTTTCTTTACCTATGTTTCTACTAGAAATAAAGATGCAGGTCTTTGGAGGACAATTTCCATAGTATAGATTTGCATTCTTTTTTTTTTTTTTAATATCTTCTTTTTGGTTATATCACCTTTATTTCTTTTTTTTTTTTTGGAAGGCAACTGGGGTTAAGTAACTTGCCCAAGGTAACACGGCTAGGTTTTTGTTTGTGTGTGCGTTAAGTGCCTGAGGCCGGATCTGAACTCAGGTCCTTCTGACTCCAGGGCCAGCGCTCTACTCACTGCGCCACCTAGCCGCCCCTAGATTTGCATTCTTAATTAGTACCTAAGAAAACATTTTGAAAATGCGTATCTATTACATAGCTATATTCTCCCAATGAGATAATATAAATGGCGCTTGAAACTTGATTGTGTTTTGCAGCACAGACACACACACATGCATATATGTGTGTATATATATAACTTTGAAGAAGGGACACTTAACTATTACCTTTATCTTCTGGGACTATTTAGAACTAAATCTAGTCTAAGAGATAATTTTCATTGCTTGTGAGTCAATATAGAATCATATGAATAAGAAGAGTACTCTAAGGTGATTTATTTTAACCCCTTATGCTATGGATGAAGGCTCTCTGTCTTTAATACTATGGCATCAGGTATGAGAGCAATAATATGGAAAATGGATTTTTAACTCGTTTAATAGTGAAAGGAGCGTATAGATATGCCTTTCTTTTTCTTTTTCTTTTTTCCAGTTAGATGTGACTTTATTACTGGAGTATATGAACCAAAGTTTATGCAACCAGAGCAGAGCCTGTGGATGATTCATATTCCCAATTAGGTGGGAGCACTCTCTTGGTCTTGTAGTAGCGAGCCAGCCTGCGAATTCGGCTCTCATTCAGAATCAGACAGAATTTAGAGTCCTTATCCTTTCTGTTTCTCTCAAGATGCTTTTGAACAGCAACAGCTTTCTTGATCAAGTGATAAAGATCTTCAGGCAGACCTGGGGCAAGTCCCTTGGACTTTAGAATTCTCAAAATTTTGTTGCCGGTTACAAAGCGCATTTGTGCCACACCATCAGGATTACACCGATCTGGGATGGCTTCAGGTCTTTCTCCGCCAGCTTGTAAATCTGCTCCTTCACATCGTCCGAAGTGAGCTTCAGCCATGTAGGCACGCTGCCGTGGTACTGCAGAGCCGACTGGGACAAGCCCTTCCCGGAGCGTGCATACGACCGACCCATGATGGCGACGAGCAGGCAGCAAAAGAGGATATGCCTTTCCATATTAACAGTAAGGTGCTTGTCTACAGTATGCCCCACTACAACCCACAGTGGGGCACACTGTGGACAAGCATGTTATCGCTAATTTTTCTTGCGTGCCATTGCTATACAGATATGTACATGTTGTAGCTGCCAAGTACATTATCATCTTGTTAAAGAAGGCAGCGTCTTATTTCATTTTTTTGTTTTTATTTCTCAATTACTTAGCACAATGCTTTGCCACATAGTAAATGCTTAATCATTGTCTCCTAAGTTGAATTGATTTATGTCAACAGTTTGGACAAGTAGCATAGGATTGGTAAAATGAAAATATACATTGCTAACTGGCAACATATTCCTCTGGGCCAATCATATCAACGTGTTGGTTTTCTTATATATTCTTCCTTTTGTAAAACCTGTTTTCTAAATGGAAGAGGATTATTATTACCACTACGACTACCATCACCCACAACTGCTTCTACTGCCCTCTCCTCAAAGCAAACTTTTATTTACAATATAAAGTGAGGGGAGTAATGGAAAATTAGGGAGATTCTAGGCAGGGTGAGTAAACATGTATTTATTAATTTCTAGGTATTTTGCTAAGTTCTGAGAATACAAATACAAGCAGAAAGACAATACCCACCATAGTAAATATCTGACAATTGTGCTCTCCAGAAAAAAATGCATACATATGCATTTTTAGTTTAGTCTACATTGTTAATATTTTGTTAATTCTAGAAAATCAAGTAAAAATAAATTGAATCCTGATTTATGGTGGTTACCTATTTCTTAGGTGCAAATGATGATGTTGAAAATTTAACAGTGGACTTTCAGAAGCTAGTTAGAGCTTGTTCCAGCCCAAGGGGCTTAAATTCTAAAATGGGAAGATAAAACCTAAAAATAAGTTTAAAAACATGGTGAAGTTGCAGGGAGAAAGTATCTATCTATCTCTATCTATCTATCTATCTATCTATCTATCTATCTATCTATCTATCTATCTATATGGTATCATGAGGGGGAAGGGGGAAGAGTCAGTAGTGTGGCCTAGGGCAGAATGAAGACATGCCTGGCTTAGATACTTTTCTTAAAAGGGAAATTCTGGGAGGAACCAAACAATCTAAGAAAGTGGATATAGGCATAAAGTGAACTTTCAGGTTGAGAAGACCACAGGTGAACTTCATGTACCTTTGACAGCAATGGTAGCTAAAAAAACCTGGAAGTAACTTAGAAATATTAACTAATCGGGCTCTAATAATCAAACTATTTATAGAAATCTAAGAAATTGGTGGGGTGATATAAAGTTTCAGTATTGCTTAACTTGAAATCATTATGTTGATTGACTTAATAAGGAGTATAGCAAATCAAATGCTAATTCCATATGTTTTAGGGGCACAAGAAGCCAATATATAGGAGAATAAATCAGAAATAGATGATAGATTAAATATACAAAATGAGACTTTTTGTGTGGACAATATGGGAATTTTTTTTACCTGACAATGCTTCTTTCTTACAAGTTATTTTGTTCTATTTTACAATATAGGAAAAGTGGTAGGGAGAGAAGATAAATATTTGTTAATTGTAAAATCTAAAATTAAAAAAAGATATGCCACTTTTTATGGACTAAGGATATTAGTTGAATTGGGGTTGTTTCATTTAAATCTCTTATTTTCACCCTACCAGTCTGTGAAATTATAAGTTTAGATTTTGTGGAACAGACCTTTTTTTTTTTTTTTTTTTACTATTTTTTTTTTTTGGAGGGGCAATTGGGGTTAAGTGACTTGACTAAGCTAACACAGCTTTTTTTTTTTTTTTTAATTTTTGGTGTGTGTTAAGTTTCTGAGGCCGGATTTGAACTCAGGTCCTCCTGATTCCAGGGCCAGTGCTCTATTCGCTATGCCACCAAGCTGCCCTGTTCACTATTGTATTTCTTTTCTTTTCTTTTCTTTTCTTTTCTTTTCTTTTCTTTTCTTTTCTTTTCTTTTCTTTTCTTTTCTTTTCTTTTCTTTTCTTTTTGTATTAAGTGGCTGAGGCTGGATTTGAACTCAGTTCCTTCTGACTCCAAGGCCAGTGCTCTATTCATTGAGCCACCTAGCCTTCCCTCCTGGGCAAGTGTGAATTCATTTTCCTACCAGTTTAGTTTGACTTGGACCTAGATGTTGGGTCTTTGGTTAACAAATATATTGAAAAACCTTTTTTAGAATTTTGGAGAGGAGCTGTTGAGACATCAGGGTGCTAAGTTATTTTTAATCTCCTTGTTAGTGACTTTTATCACCTTTTACCTGTCTGTGGACACATTTTTACTGTACTGCACATTTGTTTTATCTAGAGGCTATGGAATATTGCTTTGTTAAAGGAAATTCTTCTCCGAACCTTAAGTCTCAAAACCATCTTTTGCAGCAATGAACCATAACATGAACAGCAAGATCTTGCTTGCTCAAATTGCATTGATTACTGACAGCTAATGTTGAATATTCATGAAATAAACTGAAGGTAGAAATGCTTTCCTTATTTCCGTATAAATATTAAATAAATCAATCAACAAACATTCATTATGGACTATATTCTGTGCATTGATTTATTTTGCTTTATCAAATGCTTTATTAACTTCTATTATACATCCTTCATTTCTGCAAGATTTTGAGTTACAAAGTTTCTGATTGTTTTTCAACTACCCACCACTGCAAAATAACGATCCCACTGAATATGCCCTCCTTAAATGTGCTGTCTCCCATATCTTCCCCCATCTCCCCTCCGATTTTCCAGTAGGGCACAGTGGATCTCTATGCCACAGAGCCTGTATATCTTAGTTCCCAGTTACATGTAAAATAATATGTGTGTGTGTGTGTGTGTGTGTATTCGATTTTAAAACTTTGAATTCCAGATTCATTCCCTTCCTCCCTTATCACTCACCCTTACTGAGAAGATAAGCAATTCAATATAGGATGTATATGTGTAGCTATGCAAAACATTTCCATAGTGGATATATTGTAAAAGACTGACTATATTTCCCTAAATCCTATCGCAACTCCCACTTGTTTTGTTCTCTACTTTGATCCTGACCCTTTTCAAAAGTGGGTGCTTCCTACTTTCCTTCCCCGCTAGCCTGCCTTCCTGTCCATGATCCTCCCTCTCATTCCCTTCCCCCCTGCTCTCCTGTAGGGTGAGATACCCTATTTAGTGTGTATGTCATTCTCTCCTTAAGCAAAAATCAATGAGAATAAGTTTGACCCATTATCTTTTGCCTTCTTGGTCTTCCCCTCCATTGTAACTGTATTCCTTTGCCTCTTCTATATGAGATAGTTTACCCCATTCTGTCTCTCCCAATGCCCTCCAATTATATTCCTCTCTCACCTCTTAATTTCACCTTTTAAGTATAATCCCTTCCTATTACATTGGTCTCGTGCCCTCTATCTGTGTATAGCTATACATATATATACACAAACTCACATATGAATTCATATGCCTGTACACCCTCCTATATAGACATATACATGTGTGTATACATATACATACACATACAAATACATACATATACACATTTTTAATCCCTTCAACTATTCTCATACTGAGAAAACTTTCATAAGTTACAATTATCATTTTTCCATGTAGGAATATAAATAGTTCAGCTTTGATAAAGTCCTTATGATTTCTTTTCCTTGTTAACCTTCTCGTCCTTCTCTTGCTTCTTGTATCTGAATGTCAAATTTTCTATTCAACTCTGGTTTTTATTTCAAGAATACTTGAATGTGCGGGGTGTAGCCAAGATGGTGGTATAGGAACAGCACTTCCCCAATGCTCCAGCCCACACCACTTCCAAATTTATGTAAAAGGGGACTCTGAACAAACTCTGGAGCTCTAGAACTTATAAAATGACACAAAGAAGCTTACCTCCTGCTGAGGACAGCCTGTCAACCAAGCAGGGAGTGGCCAATGCAGCATTCTGGAAACCTAGCCCAGGCCCATGTGAGTTGGAAGTTTTAGCCCCAGTGTGGCGGGGCCAACAACTGGCTGGAAGGATTTCAGAACACTAGCAGCTATGGCATTTCCAGAGTTACCAACACATTGATGAAATGGACAAAGTGACAGGTTAGTGCAGAATGGAGTTTGGGACTCATTAGTGGGTAGAGTGGGGGCAAGAAGCCAATGAGACTTCAGCACAACTGTGGACACACACTCGGAAGCTTCAGTTCCTGGCCTGCAGAATATAGGGGGATCCGGCCATCAGTCTGGGGGGTAATTGCTCTTGCTTTAACCTTCTTGGAACTGTATTGTAGTCTGGGGCAGAGATCTTGGGGTGTATGAAAAGCTTGCCAGAGCATGTGGAGACTTCAGAGAGGGCACCCAACTAATACCTCTGGCAGCTGAGAAACCCCAATGTTCTGGACAGAAGCTCCCCTGGTTGGTGGCAGAGTTGCACTGTGGCAACAAGCCCAAAAGGCAAGTAATTGAGTGGCAACATGCCTAGGCAAAGGAAACAAAATAAACAGAAAAATTCAACATTAGACTACTTTTGGGGGCAAAGAGGATCTAAACATGGAACAGGAAGAGGACTGGGAGGTCAGAAGTCCTGCACCAAGAGCCCCAAATAAAAATATGAGCTGGTTATAGGCCATAGAGGAGATTAAGAAGAAGATAAGAGAAATGTAGGAAAATTGGGAAGAGAAATGAGAAAGATGCAAGAAAAGTATGAAATGAGAGTCAACAGCCTGACTGAGGAAAATAACACCTTAAAAAATAGACTAACTCAAATGGCAAAAAAGGCTCAAAAAGGCAATGAGTAAAAGAATACCTTACAAAACCAAATTTGCCAGATGGAAAAAGAATCTCAAAGGCTCACTGAAGAGCATCTTTCTTTGGCTTTAGAATGGAGCAAAGGGAAGATAGTGACTTTGTGAGAAATCAAGATGCTATTAAGCAGATACAAACAAATGAAAGAATAGAAGGAAATGTGAAATATCTCATGGGAAAAAATCACTGACCTGGAAAATAGTTTCAGGAGAGATAATCTAAAAATTATTGGACTACCTGACAACCACGATCAAAAAAAGAATCTAGAAATAATCCTTCAAGAAATTCTCAAGGAAAATTGCCCTAATGTTTTAGAACCAGAGGGCAAAATAGAGGTTGAAAGAATCTACCAATCACCTCCTGAAAAAGATCCCCAAAAGAAAACTCCTAGGAATATTATAGCCAAGTTCTAGAATTTCCAGATCAAGGAGAAAATATTAAAAGCAGCCAGGAAGAAACAATTTGAATACTGTGGAAATGCAATCAGGATAGCAGAGCATCTGGCAGCTTCTACATGAGGGATTGAAGGGCTTGGAATATGATATTCCAGAGGGCAAAAGAGCTGGGATTAAAACTAAGAGTCACCTACCCAGGAAAGTGAGTATTATGTTTCAGGGGAAATTATGGTCATTCTGTGGAACAGAGGACTTTCAAGCATTCCTGAAGAAAAAAACTATAGTTGAATAGAAAATATGACATTCAGATACAGAAAGCAAGAGATGCTTGAGAAAGTAAACAGGGAAAGGAAATCATAAAGAACTATTAAAGTTGAACTATTTACATTCCTACATGGAAAAATGACAATTGTAACTAATGAAACTTTCCTCAGTATGAAAATAGTTGAAGAAGGGTATATAGTAATAAGAATACATATGTGAATATGTGTGTGTGTGTATTATATATATAATATATATATATATATATATATATATATATATGTTTACAGTTATACATAGTTAGAGGACACAGGTCGAATTTAATTGGAAGGGATGATACTTAAAAGGTGAAATTAAGAGGGGAGAGAGGAATATAATGAGAGGAGATGGGGAGAGACAGAATGGGGTAAACTATCATATAGAAGAGGCAAGGGGAAATGGTTGTGAAGGAGGGGAAGTACAGGAAGGCCAAAAGACAAAATCTTATTCTCATTGAATTTGGATCAGGGAGATACTGACATATATATTAAATAGGATATCTCACACTTCAGGAGAGTAAGGGGAAATGAGATGAGAGGGAGTCAGTGAAGGGGGGAAAGAAGTTGGAAGTGCCCACTTTTGAAAAGGAAGAGGATCAAAGTAGGGAATAAACCAAGTGGGAGATGGGATAGGAGGGAGTCAGTCTTTTACAATATATCTACTATGGTAATGTTTTGCATAGCTAAACATATATAACATATACTGAATTGCTTATCTTCCCACTAAGGTGGGTGACAAGGGAGGAAAAGAATTAGTGCAGAATTCAAAGTTCTAAAATCAAATGTTTAAAAATATATAAATATTATTATTAATACTATTTTACATATAATTGGGAAATAAGATATATAGGCATTGGGGCACAGAGATTCACCTTGCACTACTGAAAAAGTCAAAATGGGTATGGGAGAAGATATGGGAGAGAGCAGATGGGATGAGGGTTTATCCTGTGGGACTGCTATTCTGGGGTGGGGAGGTAGGGAAAAATGGGCAAAAATTGTAACTCAAAATCTGGTGAAAATGAATGATTTAAACCAGAAGTTAATAAAGCATTTGGGGGAAAAAAGAATACTTGATATCCAGTATTCCACTGAATGACCATATTTCCCCCCTGAAACATGATACTCAGTTTTGCTGGGTAGGTGATTCTTGGTTTTAACTCCAGCTCCTTTGACCTCCAGAATATCATATTCTAAGCCCTTTGATCCCTCAGTGTAGAAGCTGCCAGATCCTGTGTTATCCTGATTGTGTTTCCACAATATTAATTTTTTTCTCTCTGGATGCTTGTA
The DNA here is from genome assembly GCA_011680675.1 of Gymnobelideus leadbeateri. Classification (NCBI taxonomy): domain Eukaryota; kingdom Metazoa; phylum Chordata; class Mammalia; order Diprotodontia; family Petauridae; genus Gymnobelideus; species Gymnobelideus leadbeateri. The sequence continues at coordinate 301,316 of WOXC01004934.1, forward strand.
ACATTTTCTCTTTAATTTGGGAATTCTGCAACCTGGCTATAATATTCCTAGGAGTTTTCTTTTTGGGTTCTTTTTCATGAGGTGATTTGTGTATTCCTTCAACCTCTATTTTGCCCTCTTGTTCTAAAACATCACAGCATTTCTTCTTGAGAATTTCTTGAAAGATGATTTCTAGCTTCTTTTTTTTTTTTTTTTTTGATCATGGCTTTCAGGTAGTCCAATAATTTTAAACTTATCTCTCCTGGATCTATTTTCCAGATCAGTGGTTTTTCCAATGAGATATTTCACAATGCCTTCTATTTTTTCATTTGTTTGCATATGTTTAATAGTATCTTGAGTTTTCATAAAGTCACTAGCTTCCCTTTGCTCCAGTCTAATTCTGAAGCAATGATTCTCTTCAGTGAGCTTTTGAGATTGTTTTTCCATTTGGCAAATTTGGCTTTTTAGGGCATTCTTCTCCTCATTGCCTTTTTGAGCCTCTTTTGCCATGTGAGTTAGTCTATTTTTAAGGTGTTATTTTCTTCAGTCAGGTTGTTGACTCATTTCATAATTTTCTCACATCATTTTCATTAATCTTCCCAATTTTTCCTTCACTTCTCTTACTTGGTTTTCAAAATCCTTCTTAATCTCCTCTACAGCCTGTAACCAGCTAGTATTTTTCTTGGAGGATTTCCATACTTTCATCCTTTTTATCCCCAAAATAAGAATATAAAGTTGTTTTGCTCTGCTTGCTTTGCTTCCTTTGCTTGCTCATGTTGCCACATAGTTACTTGACTTTTGAGCTTTTTGCCACAGTAGGACTCTACTACCAGATGGGGGGGGGGGTTGTCCCAAACTGCTGGGGTTTTTGCAGCTCCTGGAGCTCTCAGTTGGTTGCCCTCTCTGAGCCTCAATATGTTCTGGCAAGCTCGTCATGCAACTCACCACCTTAACCCTAAACCACAATCCATATCCAAGCACATAAATCAAGTGTGATTACCCCTCAAAACAATCACTTGGTCACCCTACAATCTTCAAGCCAGGAGGTGAAGCAGCCACATGGTAGGGACTGCTCAGTGGCTTCTACCTCCAGAGGTAAAGGCTGGAGCACAATCCCGAACTTCTGTTTCCCCAAGTCCACACTGCACTGACCTCTCACTTTGTTCTTAGCATCTATGTATTGACAATTCTGGAAACTCCCATCACTGCTATTGATCTGAAGTCTCGCTAGGTGGCAGCTGGTTGTGGCCACCCTGAGGCTAAAACCTCTGTCTCCAGTGGGGCTTGGCTCAACTCCCAGAGCACTGTGCTGGCCCCTTCCTGCTGGACTGTCTTAAGCAGGAGGTTAGCTTCTCTTTGTCATTTTGTGGGTTCTGTAGCTCCAAAGTTTGTCTAGAGTCATTTTTCACATGAATTGTAGGAGGTAGAAGCCAGAGCTATGTGGAAGTCCTATTTCTTCTCCACCATCTTGACTACCCTGTGCATTGTTCTAAGTTCAGGGAATACCAAAGGAAAACATAATTCCTGCCCTCAAGAAGCCCATATTCTAATTGGAAAGGTAAGATGAAAAATAGCCATGTAGATAAAAAGGTTATATATTACAAATGGGAAAAATGAATATTATGTCTGAGAAAAATCATTGGTAGTAGGGAAACCAGACTTCTGGAAGAATGTAGGATTTTGGCCAAATCTTGAAGGAAACCTGGGAAACCAGGAGGTAGAAATGATGAGAGAGAGGACTCTAGGGATGTGAGACTGTATGGTATTAGAAGATAAAGCATCATGTCTAATGAAGAGCAAGGAGACTGGTATTATTGGATCATAGACTATGTGTAGGGAAGTAAGTGAAGGAAGATAAGGAAGTTAGGAAGGGTCATGACAAAATTGCAGACATCTTACCAGTTACAGGCAAGGATTTTATACTCCTTTTGGTCAACAGCATCCTTAGTTTCAAGTTACACAGCAATATATTGTAGGACAAAGAAGGTGAATTGCAAGAAATGACTTCATTCTTAAACATGGAATAGACAAAATAAAAGCAGAAATTGATTAGCTACATATAGATGAAGAATGTGAAGATTTGGAAAATCTACATTGAATGAAATCTCTGGAAGGTTTACCAAACAATAAAAGGCATAGAAAAATAATGTAGGTCTCAAGTGATTTTCAAAAGGGACCTGGCATAATTACGAATACAATTTTTTAAAAATGTTTTTAGAGTTCCACTGCCAGGTGCCAAGATGTATGAGTAAGAAGTAAGTCTCGATTTTGTCCCTCTCAGGCTCCAGCGGGAGAGAAGGCAGAAGAGGGAGCTGGGGGCGGGAGGGAGGGGACAGGAAGGGAGCCGGCCGCCGACTCCTCCATCGCCCTCTCCACCACCTTCTCCACCACCTCTACCCCCAGCACCTCTACCGCCTCTTCTCTGTGCTCTGGAGTGTGGGGAAGGGGCGGACGGTACCTTGAGTCTGGGAGCTGGGGAGCGGGCGGCAGTGCCGCCTCTGCTGCTGCAGAGCCTAGCCCGGCCTGGCCTGGCTGGTGGGGGAGGGGGGGAGGGCCAGTGAGGAGGCCCCGCCCCAGCGGGGCAGGGGTGCAGGTAGCGGCAATGGCGGATATTGACAAGCTCAACATCTACAGTATCATTCAATGGCTGCTGGAAGCGAGAGGGTCGAAGCCTCTTAAAATTGTCCAACTACAAGAGAATGAAATCCGAGGACTGTGTTTGAAATCACGGGAAATTTTTCTCAGTCAGCCTATCCTATTAGAACTTGAAGCACCACTTAAACTATGTGGTGATATTCGTGGACAATATTATGATTTGCTTCGGCTTTTTGAGTATGGTGGTTTTCCACCAGAAAGCAACTACCTGTTTCTCGGAGACTACATGGATAGAGGGAAGCAGTCCTTAGAAACTATCTGCCTTCTACTGGCCTACAAAATCAAATGCCCAGAGAATTTTTTTCTTCTTAGAGGGAACCATGAATGTGCCAGCATTAATAGAATTTACAGATTTTATGATGAATGTAAAAGAAGACACAACATTAAACTATGGAAAACCTTTACACACTGCTTTAATTGCTTACCAATTGCAGACATTGTGGATGAGAAAATATTCCACTGTCATGGAGGTTTATCACCAGATCTTCAGTCCATGGAGCAAATTCGACGAATAATGCGACCGACTGACTTACCTGATCAAGGTCTTCTTTGTGATCTCTTGTGGTCTGATCCTGATAAAGATGTCTTAGGCTGGGGTGAAAATGACAGAGGTGTGTCCTTCACATTTGGGGCCGAAGTGGTGGCCAAATTTCTCCATAAGCATGATTTGGATCTTATATGTAGAGATCACCAGGTGGTTGAAGATGGATATGAATTTTTTGCAAAGAGGCAGTTGGTAACACTCTTTTCTGCCCCAAATTATTGTGGTGAATTTGACAATGCAGTTGCCATGATGAGTGTGGATGAAACCCTAATGTGTTCTTTTCAGATTCTGAAGCCTGCCCAATGCCAGCAGACCTGTCACACCACCACGGGGTATGATCTCAAAGCAAGCAAAGAAATAGAGGGCAATTTGGCACTGCCTAGTTGGGACTTGTGTGACAGGGTACCTTCCCTTTTTCTTTCCTTCCTTTTAAAACTGGAACATGCACTGGTCAGCTTGCTCAAATAGATACATGGTTGTGGTTTCTTTTTCCCATTTTTGATTGAATGAATGGCATTTGCTGGTTACAGCATCAAATGAAAGACTTTCTCCACTCCCAAGGAAAGTTTCTTTTTTGATAAACAATTCTTTATTCCTTTAAAAAGCAACTTCCGTTGGTGTCCCTGCTGCACACTCCATAGCAGTTGATCCTGTCTTTCGGTGTAACTGTACAATTGACTTTTATTTTTTTGATTCAGTACCATATATGTGTAGTGTAAATGCTTGTTTTTCTTTAGGATCTAAGGAGGGCACTAGTGTTCTCTGAGACTAGACATATGTTACTGTCATAAAATGCATATTGTTTATACAAAAAAAAAAGAAGTCTCTCTGTCCCTCCCCTATAGATCTTTGTGAGCCCAGAAAATATCACCCCAGGGAAAACAAACAAACCCTATAACAGCTAAACAAGCGGAAAGATGTGGTGCAGCAGGAAATTTGGGAGATTAATGGGAAAGTCCCTCTAGCTTTGGAGGAGGGGTAGCAATACAGGACTGGAGGTTTCCCAGCAAGCCAGTAGCAAGCCCCACTTCAGTAAACCAGTAAGAAAACCTGAGCTCCAGGTTGGTGGAGCAGGCATGAAACAACACCAGAACCCCTGAGTACTTCAGCACAAAGAGGGACTGATAGACACCAGCTCAGAAACCACTATGTGCATTGGCAGTCTCCAGCAGCCAAATCTCCTGGTGCTTCAACACAATTCCAGGAAGCACAACTCCAGGAGGCACAGCTCCAGGCTGACAGACATACTCCAGCAGTCAAACAATTGAGTGCAAAGCCCAGATGAGCAGGCATCCCACAGGGACCAGACTCCCCACTCCCACCTGAAGAACTCCAGTGTGGCTGACTCCAGCTCAACACCAGGTAAGCTGCCAGATCCCTTGACCTTCCACTGACAAACATCTGAGGCCTCAGCAGACAAAATCATTGACAAGGTCCCAGGATCCCAGCACAAAAATCTTGGGGCAATGCCCGTTGCACTTCAGGAGGAAATCTCAACTCTAAAAGTCAGAATATAGGCAAACATAATGAGCAAAAAGCAGAAACAAAAAAATACCATAGATTCTTATTATGGGGACAGAGAAGATCAAGGCACAAATTCAGAAGGAGACAACATTGTCAATATACCCACATCACAAACCTCAAAGGTAAATATGAAGTGGTCTCAAGCCCAAAAACTCTTTTTGGAAGAACTTAAGAGGGATTTTAAAAGTCAAATAAGAGAGGTTGAAGAAAAAATGGGAGAAGAAATGAAAGGTTTGCAAGAAAGAGTCAATAACTTGGAAAAGGGAAAAAATTGATTTTAGAAGACAAATCCTTAAAAGAAATACAAGTGGTCAAATGGAAAAAAAGGACACTGAGGAAAACAAGTCTTTAAAAGTACACTTGACCAAATGGGAAACAAAGTACATTGAAGAAACCAAAAGTAGAATTGGCCAAATAGAAAAGGAGGCACAAAACCTAACAGAAGGAAACAATTTAATAAAAATTAGAATTGGACAACTGGAAGCAAATAACTCTATGAGATATCAAGAATCAAATAGAAAAAAAAGAGTGAAAATAGAAGAAACTGTAAATTATCTCATTAGTAAAACAACTGACCTAGAAAATAGATCCAGGAGAGACAACTTAAAAATTGTTAATCTACTTGAAAACAATGATGAAAAATAGCCTAGAAAGAAACTTTCAGGAAATAATCAAGAGAAACTGCCTGGAGATCCTAGATCCATAAGATAAAATAGTCATCAAAAGAATCCACCAATCACCTCCTGAAAGAGATAGCAAATTGAAAATGCCAGGGAATACAGTGGCTAAATTCCAAAATTACCAGGTCAAAGAGAAAATACTGCAATCAGCTAGAAAGAAAGAATGTAAATATCATGGAATCAGTCAGAATTATGTAGGACCTTGCAGCTTCTACATTAAAATATTGAGGACATGGGATTCAATATTCCATAAAGCAAAAGAGGTTGTATTACAATCAAGGATCAATTACTAAGGGAAATTGAGTGCAATCTTTCAGGGGAGAAGTTGGACATTCAGTGAAACAGGGGACTTCCAAAGCTTCTTGATGGAAAGACCAGGGCACAACAGAAAATTTGGTCTTCAGATACAAGACTCAGGAGAGGCATAAAAGGCAAACAGGAAAGAAAAAAAATGTTATTAACAAGGGCAAGCTGGGGCGGCTAGGTGGCGCAGTGAGTAGAGCGCTGGCCCTGGAGTCAGAAGGACCTGAGTTCGGATACGGCCTCAGACACTTAACCCACACAAACAGAAACCTAGCTGTGTGACCTTGGGCAAGTTACTTAACCCCAATTGCCCTAAAAGGGGCGGCTAGGTGGCGCAGTGAGTAAGAGCACCGGCCTCGGAGTTGGGATGACCCGAGATCAAATCCGGCCTCAGAAAATGAGCACCCACACATAAATAATGACTAGCCGTGTAACCTTGAGCAAGTTACTTAACCCCAATTGCTTAAAAAAACAAACAAACAAAAAAAACAAGGGCAAGCTATTTACAAACCTTCAAGGGAAGATGATACTTATAACATTTTAGAACTCTGTTGTTATGCCTTTTAAAACAGATACACATAGACAGAGGGCATGGGCATAGGTTGACTTTGATGTAATAATAAAAAATCTAATTAAGCTGATAAAAGGGATTGTACTTAGAGAACAAGAAAGAAGGAGGAAGACAAGGGTAAATTACATCACATGAAAAAGCAGAAAAACCACTTCCAGTAGATGGAAAGAAGGGAAGGAGATGAGCATTGTTTGAATTTTATTCTCATCATTTTTGACTCAAAGGGAGAATAACATAATCAGTTAGGTATAGACATCTAACTTACCCTATTGGAAATAGGAGGGGGAAGGGGAAAGAAAAGGGAAGGAGTGGATAGAAGGGAGGGAAAAAGTAATAACGGTAAAGGGGAATAAAAGGGATGAGGCTTATAGAAGGGAGGGAAGACTGAGGGAGTGTGGTACCAATGCAATATTTACAATACCCACGATCACAATAAAGACTGTGAGTATAAGTATTGCATGATGTTCAATCACAAAATCTACCAGACTTTCCAGACAGAGGATAGAACTGAAGCATTTATTTAGACACCAGAAACCCAAATCCCAAAACCAGTAAGCTGATTCCATCGTGGAACCAATGATATTCAGAAGCCATAAGAACATTGAGCCACTGCATCCTTCAGCCTTCCCACAAACCAATACAAGATCAATATTTACTCACAAACCTCTCTATCTCTTTATCTTTGTGTCATCCTCTTTCCCCCACAGTATGGCTAGTTCTGACCAGCTTCATATGGACTATGCTTCCCTTCAGCAAACTCCTCCCCCCACAGGCTCCATGTGACTATATTTAGCCTATTAGGAGGCAGTGTTTATCTTCACAGCAGGGAAGTTTCCTGTGGGCTCTGCTCCACCCTTCAGAAAATTCCTTCCATCACAGGCTCCATGTGATTATATTCAGCCTATCAGGGGGGCAGAGTTTACTTTTTTTTTTTTTTAAACAAATACTTTATTAACTTCTGTTTTACATCATTCATTTCCGCCAGATTTTGAGTTACAATCATTTTCCCCCCATTATTCCCCTACCCAACCTCCCAGAATAGTAGTCCCACAAGATATCTCTTCCTCCAATCTGCTCTCTCCCATACCTTCTCCCATACCCCCATCGACTTTTCCATTAGAGGAAGATGAATCTTTGTGTCCCAATGCCTGCACATCTTATCTCCTAATTATAGGCAAAAGAGTATTAATAATAGTATTTATATATATATTTGAAACATTTAATGTTATGACCTTGAATTTCAGATCCATTTCCTTCCTCCCTTGTCACCCATTCCTTCTTGGGATATAAGTAATTCAGTATATGTTGTACATGTCTAGCTATGCAAAACATTATCATGGTAGATATATTGTACAAGGCTGTTTATAATTCCCTCCCACTCATCCCACCCCCCACCTGGTCCATTCCCTACATGATCCTGTCCCTCTTCTATAGTGGGTACTTCCAACCTCCCCTCACCCCCAAGGATGCCCTCCCATCCATCATCCCTCCTCTCATCCCCCTTCCCCCTATCCTGCTGCAGGTTGAGATATCCCATTTAGTATGTATGTCATTTTCTCCCTGAACCAAATTCAATGTGAATGTGGTTTTGCCTTTTTAGCCTTCCTTATTCTCCCCCTCCTTTGCACCCACTTCCCTACATGAGATAGTTTACCCTACCATGTCTCTCCCCATCTCCTCTTGCTACTTTCCTCTCTCACCTCATAATTTCATCCCTTGAGTATTCTCCCTTCCCAACAAATTCAACCTATGCCCTCTATCCATATATAACTGTAACCATATACACACACATTCACATATGTATTCATATGACCACACCCCTTCTTCCATTATTTTCATAGTGAGAAAGATATCATCAGTCACAGTTATTGCTTTTCCATATAGGAATGTAAATAGTTCAACTTTGATAAGTTCCTTTGATTTCTTTTCCCTGATTACCTTCTCAGGCATCTCTTCCTTCTTGTGTCTGGATGTCAAATTTTCTATTCAACTCTGGTTTTTTCCTCAAGAATGCTTGAAAGCCCTCTATTCCACTGAATGACCATATTTTCCCCTGAAACAAAATACTCAGTTTTGCTGGGTAGGTGACCCCTTGGGTTCATTCCCAGTTCTTTTGCCCTCTGGAATATCATATTCCATGCCCTTCGATCCCTCAGTGTAGAAGCTGCCAGGTCCTGGGCTATTCTGATTGTGTTTCCACAATATTGAAATTGTTTCTTCCTGGCCGCTTGTAGTATTTTCTCCTTGATCTGGGGATTCTGGAACCTGGCTATAATATTCCTGGGAGTTTTCTTTTGGGATCTTTTTCAGGAGGTGATTGGTGGATTCTTTCAACTCTATTTTGCCCTCTGGATCTAAAACATCAGGGCAGTTTTCCTTGAGAATTTCTTGAAGGATGATTTCTAGGTTCTTTCTTTGATCATGGCTTTCAGGTAGTCCAATAATTTTTAAATTGTCTCTCCTGGATCTATTTTCCAGGTCAGTGGTTTTTCCTATGAGATATTTCACATTGCCTTCTAATCTTTCATTTGTTTGGATCTGCTTAACAGCATCTTGATTTCTCATAAAGTCATTAGCTTCCATTTGCTCCAGTCTAACTCTGAAGGAATGAATCTCCTCAGTGAACTTTTGAGATTCTTTTTCCATCTGGCAAATTCGACTTTTTAAGGCATTCTTCTCCTCATTGCCCTTTTGGGCCTCCTTTGCCATTTGAGTTAGTCTATTTTTTAAGGTGTTGTTTTCCTCAGTCAGGCTGTTGACCCTCATTTCATACTTTTCCTGCATCCTTCTCATTTCTCTTTCTAATTTTTCCTCCACTTCTCTTATTTGATTTTTAAAGTCCTTCTTAAGGTCCTCTATGGCCTGCAACCCACTCATGTTTTCCCCTGGGGCTTTTGGAGCAGGACTTCTGACCTCACAGTCCTTTTCCCGCTCTATGCCCCCAAAATAGGAGTCTAGGGTTGCATTTTTCTGTTTCCTTTGCCTTGGCATGTTGCCACTTAATTGCTTGACTTTTGGGCTTGTTGCCACACTATGGCTTTAAGGCCAGCTAGAGGAATTTTCGTCCCGAACGTGTGGGGGGGCAACTTCCGTTTCTGGCAAGCTGTAAACCCACCCACAACTTCCACCCTAGATCACAATCCAGATCCAGGGAGGTTAAAGCAAGAGCGATTACCCCCCAAGACTGATCGCTGGATCTCCCCACGATTTGTAGGCTGGGAGCCGGAAATGCCTCTGAAAACTACAAAATGGCGTGTCTCCTCAGCGGCTTCTAGCCCCCAGGGGAGGGAGCTGACGCATTCCCCAAATACAGGTCCCAAAGTCCATAGGACACTAACCTCTTACTTTGTCCTAGGCAAGTCTATGTTGATAATTCTGGAGTCTCCACAGTTCCTGGTGTTCTGGGGTTCCTCCAGCCGGCTGCTGGCCCTGCCGCCCTGGGGCTAAAACCTCGGCTCAAGTGGATCTGGGCTCGGCTCGGCTCCTGTGCTCTGCGCGCTGCCGGCTCCCAGACCACTGCGCTGGTCCTTCCTGCAGGGTGCTGGGCTGTCCTCAGCGGGAGGTTAGCTTCCCTGTGTCGTTCTGTGGGTGCTGCGGCTCCAGAATTTTTTCAGAGTCCTTTTTCACATAGTTTGTGGAGAATCTCCAGAGTTTACTTTCAAAGAAGGGGAGGTCTTCATACTCCCTCCAGGTCTATTAAGGGACAGGGAAAATCTTCAAATTACCATTTCCATTACAGGGAAGTGGTAGTCTAAAGCAAAACTCTAGTGAGGAGGGAAAGGGAGAAAGGAGAGAGAAAATCATAAATGGGGCGGGGGGGGGCGGGGCGGGGAATAAGATGGAGAGACAGATAGAGACAATACATTCAATTGTAAAGTTTTTGCACAGGCAAAGTGAATGCAACCAAGATTAGACTGGAAGCAGAAAGCTGAGTAACAATTTTCATAGTCAAGGTCTCCGCTCAAAGTTTTATTTCTAAAATATATACAGAGCAGAGTTGAATTTATAAAAAAATACAAGTCATTCCCCAATTGATAAATGGTTAAAGGATATGAACAGGCATTTTTCAGAGGAAAAAAAAATAGAACTATTTTTATATGAAAAAAAATGTTCTAAAGCACTCTTGATTAGTGAAATGCAAATCAAAACAGCTCAAGGTATCACATCACACCTATCAGATTAATTAACATAACAAAACAGGAAAATTACAAATGTTGGGAAGATGTAGGAAAATTGGAACACTAATACATTTTGTAGTTGTGAACTGATTCAACCATTCTAGAGAGCAACTTGGAACTATGCTGAAAGGGCCATACAACTGTTCATACCTTTTGCCACAGAAATAATTACTTCTATGTCTGTATACCAAATAAGTCATAAAAACAGGAAAAAAAATTCACACATGTGAAAATATTTATAGCAACTCTTTTGATAGTGAGGAAGAAGCAGAAATTGAGGGGATGTGCATCACTTGGTTAATGGCTAATAATACCACAAGCTGTGGTATATGAATGTTATGGGATACTATCATGTTATAAGAAATGATGAGCAGGCAGACATCAGAAAAACCTGGAAAGTCTTATAGGAACTGAAGCTGAATGAAAAGAGAAGAACCAGGAGAACATTGCATACAGTAACAGTAACATTGTGCCATGGCTTACTTTGACAGACACCTCTTCTCAGCAATGTGACAATCTAAGACAACTCCAAAGGATTCATAATGGAAAGTGCTATCCCCCTTTAGAGAAAGAACTTTGGAGTCTGAATGCAGATGGAAGCATGCTATTTTCTCTCCTTTTATTTTCTTGTTTTGCTTTCTTTCTACTTTCTCTTGGTTCCTCCTATTAGTTCTAATTCTTCTTTACATCATGACTAATGTGAAAGCATGTTTAATATGAATGTATACATAAAGCTTATATCAAGTTGTATGCTGTCTTGGGGAGGGGGAAGAGAAGTAGGGAGAGCAAATTTATAACTTCAAATATTATGGAAGTGAATGATGAAAACTAAACATAAGTAAATAAATAATATTTTTTAGAAAGAAAAAGACAAACCTACATTTTTCTTAGCCTCATGTCTTTATGACACAAGGCCCTTACTTAAAAACGATCACCAGAATTGTTTTTGAAGAAGACATGAAAAAAATTAGGTGCTCCTTTTAATTGAAAATATAGGGGATTATTGATGTTAATATCACATACACCAACAGAAAATTTATTTCTCAAGTTCTGACTTTGTTTTCCTTTTGCTTTTTCTTACAAAGAAATTTTCAGTGGGGTGGAAGATGAGAGATAAATTCAGAATGAATAAGAGAAGATATTTTCTTTTCTTTCTTTTTTGTTTTATTTTTAGTTTTCAACATTCATTTCCACAAGGTTTTGAGTTACAGATTTTCTCCCTGTCTTACCCATACCCACACCCCAAAATAGCGTTCCTACTGAATACCTGTTTCCCCAATCTCTTATATCCTCCCCATTCCCACTCTGATTTTCTAGTAGGTCAAGATGGATTTCTACACCGAAGTACCTGTATATCTTATTTCCCAGTTGCATGTAAAAATACTACTACTACTACTAGTAATAATAATAATTTTTAAACATTTGATTTTAAAACTTTGATTTCCAGATTCTTTTTCTTCTTCCCTCATCATCCACCCCTAAGATTATCAATTCAATATAGGGTATACATGTGTAATTACAAAAAACATTTCCATAGTAGATATATTGTGAAAGACTAACTATATTGCCCTCCATCCTATCCTGCCCCCCACTTGTTCTATTTTCTTTTTTGACTCTGTCCCTTTTCAAAAGTGTGCACTTCTGACTACCCTCCCCTTCCAATCTGCCTCCTTTCTAACATGCTACCCTCTTATCCCCTTACCCCCTACTTTCCTATAGGGTAAGATAGCCAATTTAGTGTGGATGTTATTCCCTCCTTAAGTTAAATTCAATGAGAGTAAGTTTGGCCCATTCCCTTTTGATTTCCTCTTCTTCCCCTACATTGTCAAAGTTTTCTCTTGCCTCTTTTATATAAAATAATTTACCCTACTCTGTCTCTCCCTATCTCCTCTCATTACAGTCCTCTCTCACTTCTTAATTTTATTTTTTTAGATATCATCCCTTCCTATTCAACTGATCCTGTGTCCTCTGTCTATGCATACATGTACACATATATACACATACTCACATATGTAACTATATGCACATATACTCTCCCATATAAGCATAAGTATGTATGTATACATACATATATATATGTGTATACACATATATATTCACTTCCACTATCCTTATGCTGAGAAAAGTCTCATAAGTTATAATTATCATTTTTTGATATAGGAATGTAAATAGTTCAAATTGAATAAATTCCTTATGATTTCTTTTCCCTATTTAACTTCTTATGCTTCTCTTATTTGAGCATCAAATTTTCTATTCTGCTCTGGTTTTTTCAACAAGAATGCATAAAAATCCTCGATTTCATTAAATGACCATATTTTCCCTAAAACATTATACTCAGTTTTGCTGGATAGGTGATTCTTGGTTTTAATCATAACTCCTTTGACCTCCAGCATATCATAGTCTAAGCTCTTCCATCCCTTAAGGTAGAAGCTGCTAGATCTTCTGTTATCCTGATTTTGTTTCCACAACAATAAAATTATTCCTTCCTGGATGGTTGTAATATTTTCTCCTTGACCTGGGAATTCTGGAATTTGGCTCTGATTTTCCTAGGAGTTTCTTTATTGCGATCTTTTTTAAAGATGTGATCAGTGAATTCTTTCAATTTCTATTTTGCCCTCTGGTTTTAAAATATTAGTAAAATTTCCTTGAGAATTTCTTGAAAGAAGATTTCTAAGTTGTTTTTTTGATCATGGCTTTCAGGTAGTCTGATACTTTTTAAATTATCTCTCCTGGATCTATTTTCAGGTCAGTGGTTTTTGCAATGAGATATTTCAAATTAACTTCTATTTTTTCATTTGTTTGGATCTGTTTAACAGTATCTTGATTTCTCATAAAGTCATTAGCTTCCATTTGCTCCAATCTAATTCTGAAGGAATGATTCCCTTTGGTGAGCTTTTGCAATTCTTTTTCCATCTTGTGAATTTGGCTTTTTTAAGACATTCTTTCTTTCTTTCTTTCTTTCTTTCTTTTTTTTTTTTGCAACATCAGTAATATATTATATATTTTGTATGGCTTCATGTGTATAATTGATATCACACTGTTTGACTTCTCAATTGATTAGGGAAAGGACAGAGGGAGGGAATTTGTAAATAAATATTTCTTTAAAAATGTAAAATAAATAATTTGAAAAATAAAAAAAAGAAACTGAGTCCATAAAAGATTTGGTAACTTGTTGAAGACATGATTATTTACCAATTATTTACTACATGGAAGAATCAGGATTTGAATCCTAGTTCTCTGATTCCAAATTCATTTAATGATTTTTCTTCAAACCAAATAAATGAATTTGTTCTTCCTTTTTCTTGATTACCTACATCACTATTTGAAACTTGATTTTATCAAATGCAAAGACATAAGAAGAGAGATCCAGATGCACAGAAATTCTAAGAGATTATAAAATTTAAGATTTGGACATCTTGGGTTTGTCTTAAAATTTTGAGCATTAGTGTCACAGCTTTTTATTTGTGAAAATACCTACTCCTTCTGAAAAAAAAAAGAAACAGAAAAAGAAATTTAGAGCAATATCTAAGAATTAAAATCACATTTCAAACATCAGAGTATTTTCATTGTTTTTGCTTTCTTGCATCTGTTTTCCTTCAAGTGTCTTAGAGCCTAAGTTGTCCTATATTAACCCCCTCATATAGGTTTTCAAGTGTTAATTTCTGTATTCAAATCAGCAGACTTGCTTACAAGAACGAGCCTTAGAAAGAATCATTTACTTGTACCTATGAGGAGACAGTCAATCTTCTTTTATTACAGTCTGCATCTCCATGTAGCTGCACATAAAGTAATTATCTAATTAAATTGTTGGCATACTCAATTGTCAAAATGCTGCCCTCACTAGTATAATTATTTCATGTGAGTACGTATCAGAATAGGAATCAAGCATACAACATAAGGTTTAAGGAACACTTTCATTTCTTTTTACCCCCAAGTGATGCCAAGGAATTGTTTCACTTATTCACACATGCTAAAAGATCAATTCTTACCAACTTTTATTATTTATGTTTACTGGAACTTCTGCCTTTGACATCCAGTCAATATACAACCTCTCAGCCACCTGCAACTCAATTCCTCCAGGAAGTCTTCTGTGATTCCTTCATATTTCTCTTTCCCTTATTAACTCCTATAGTAATCATGGAAATTCCACAATTTAGCTCTAAATCCCATATAGTAATACCATGTTCTCAAAATATCCCATGTGTATAAGTGTTTCCTCAACAGTATAACTAGTTCCTTCAGGCCAAAGGTATATCTTTTGCTTTGCACCACATCAATATTAATGTTATGGAATATAATTATTTATTTAAATATGCAGTTTCTATTTTTTATTTTTGTATTTATGGTAACTAACATCATCCTGCTCTGATGTGGCAAGGTGAAAAAGCCAGATTTTCTTAAATTATCTATCTTTAGTATCAAAACCCTTCACAAATTGTCTTCATAAGGAATAGTACAATGATAGTAACCCATGAGAAATTTAATACACCAGGAACATATCCTATCAATTGCCAAATCTTGTTGATCTTATGCCCAAAGCATTGGCCAACCCATCCTGGTGTCTGTATTCTTTCAGCCACCATCTTAGTTTGTGTTCTGATGATCTTCACTTGGACTACTGCAACAATTTGCTATATTAGTCCCTGTCTCTCCCTCCCCCAACCCATTCTCCACACTGTTACCTGAGTATTTAGGTTTTCCTAAAGTATATCCCTGACCATCTATTCCCCCTGCTCAATAGTCAGGTCAACAAGCATTTATGAAGCATCTGCTATTTTACAGGCACTGTGCTAATCCCTTGGTATACAAATAAAGGTAAAACAATAACAAACAGTTTCTACTCTCAAGGAGCTCAAAGACTAATGGGAGAGATAATATGTAAATAGCCACCTAAAAACAAGATATGTACAGTCTAAATAAGTAGTAGTCTCAGGGAAAACACTGAGATTAAGAAGGATTGTAAAAGTCATCTTGAAGAAGGTGGGACTTTAGTAAAAATTTGAGGATTACTGCTGGGATCAAACAAACTCTCCTGCAATTTACAGGTATTCACAATCTAGCTTCATCTGTCTTTTCCCAACTTACTATTCAATATTCTTCTTTTGACAGTCTATATAGTCAAGACAAGCTGACTTTTTTTTTTTGCTTTTCCTCACATATGGTTGCACTCTCTGCCCCATCTGCCTAGATTGTACTTCCTCCTTGCATCAACCTGTTGTTAGAATGACAAGTTTTCTTTAAAACTTAATACAAGTGCAACCCTTCAGTAAAAAGTCTTTCCTGATCCCCCAGTTGCCAATTACCTCCCCCATTCCTTTTTAATAATTTTATAGATACTTATATATGTATACATTGTCTACCCAATAGAATGTTCGTTCTTTGACAGTAGGGACTGTTTCTTTCTCTCTTTATATCTCTAGAATCTAGCATTGTTCCCAAAACTGAAGAGAAGAAAGAAAATGTGTTGCATTGTATTGAGCCTGATTTTTTCTCTGCATTTGAATACTAATGTTCTTTTGATAATATATGACTACAATTCTTTGAATATTGCACTCTTTAAAAATCTGAAGTTGATGATAAAAAAACATTTGTGAAGTGCATATTGAGTGTTAGTCTGTAAGACAAAGCAAACAAGAAGTATTGTAAAAAATTTTTGAACATGATTTTTAAAAAGGAGAAAGGCTTTCAGGTTGCAGGAATCAGTTAGAAGTATTGCATAGCTTGTGTTGTCCAAAGGCAACTTTAGAATATTAAGATAATGTGAGGGAGCCCCCTGACATTTTGAGTCAAATAAGCTGTTATGGATGAGTTACAAACACTATCATTGTAGAGACTATGCCATCAATAACATCAAAGATTCCGGAGTATGAGAACATGAACTTTGTGGTGTGCATGGCAGTGTCATTCATACAGCCTTTGCTGAGCACACATACCTAACTCAAAATAACTTGTCAAAATAGTGAATTTGAGACTAATGAAGGAAAAAGTTCAAGAAATGAGTTAAAATCTGAATAAATATATAATAAAGCAGTATTTGCACAGGTCTATGTAAGTGATTATGCTAAGGAGAAGAATTGGTAAAGGATTTAATGTGGGGAAAAAGGAAATGAGCAGTTATCAGAAGCTCAAAAAGAAAGGTCTCAAAGATATTTAAATAGATCTTTGAAAACAACAACAACAGTCTCTTGAGAATATTTAATGCTTCTCAGCACTACCTTTAGTTAAGACAGACGTGTTTTATTCTTCCCCTTAATTCAGTAATCGGATATTCCTTTATTTATGATTAAGAGAATAAATTGGTGTTAATCTATTCAATTGACTCAACTCTGTGGTATAAATCATTTGGACAAGAAAGACCACAAACAGAAATGTCTCACCTAGCAGGAATTAACTAAATGTTTATTGGATTGTTGGGGAAAAAAAACAAACTAAATTTGTACGGTTGCATTTTTTCTCTTACGGTACGTCACACTCACTCATCTTTTATCAGCTCAGCAATTTATATGGATAATAACATTCACATAACTCTAGGATAAAATATAAGTATCTATTTGATTCTTAAAGCCCTTCACAATTTGTCACTATCTTTCCAGATTCTTGATCCATTACTCCTCTTCCCATTGTACCAGGGTCCTTTCAAATTTTCTCTTTATCTCAACACATATAACACTGTATCTCTCATCTCCATGCCTTTGTACTGGTCATTTCCCATGTTTATAATTCACTCCTTCCTCAACTCTACTTAATAGAATACTTAATTCAACCCTCAGCTCAATCAACCCCCAATAAAGGGCATCTCTCTTAATCCTCCCCTCAAAACTGTTGGTGTCTTCCTTCCCTACACACACACACACACACGTGTGTGTGTGTGTGTGTGTGTGTGTGTGTATATATATAATTTCTAAACTTGTATTTAAATTTTATTTATTCTGCACATACTTCCTTATGTATTGTGACTCCCTAAGAATCTAAACTCCTTAAGAACAGGGATTACTGGAGAGAGGATTTTGGGAAGATGGCTGAGTAGGTCATAAAATTCCAAACTCTCAAGATTCTCCCCCCCCCAAAAAAAACCCGAGTTAAAATAGCACCTTAGGGTGAACAAATAGCAGGTGGAGATAATATGAAGAGGAGCATAACTGGGATCCTTGTGGGACAATCGGAGATGATGGGAAGAAAAATCCCAGGATGTAGTTTGGTCTCTGTACACACCTCTCAGCTAATTTCTGTTTTAATAGCAAGCAGCAAGCCTCTTAGAAAACAAGCGGCAAAACCTAGGATAGGTGGTTTGAGAGGCTGCCTTAGCCCAAGCTAATGGGGAGTGAGGAGAGTTGGGTGTTTGAGCCCAGGAAGATTGAGGGAACCACTGCTAACCAGGAATGTCAGACCCAGCTTTGCTGAAAAGAATGGCTGGGGCAAGAATGAACCAGCAAGTTCTCAGTGAGTGGAGAAGAGCGAGGCAGAAAGCCCCTGGCTGTGGGCATTTACAGGAGGTATTCCTATGAGTTTTCCTGAGCCTTGGCACAGCAAGATTGACAATAAGGATTAGATGACAAAGGATTCAAGATAAGAGTGTATTGTTTAACTAGTTCATCATGGGATCAAGAATGGGAGGGGGAGCATAGCTAGAATAGAGATGATGGTTTAGGAGAAAACTGTAGGGTGAGGACGAAGAACAAGCATTGGGGTTTGGACTGAGAGAAAAAGAAAGTGGCAACAAATTTTTATTAGATGAGTAAATTTCAGAGTTCATGATGACAGAAATGCAAAACTTGTGGATGATGACAAGATCAAGGGTATGGCAATCTCTTTGTAAGTTGTGGTGGAGTGGAGCAGTGGCTTATGGGAAATGAGAAATTTGAGGAAGTGAGAGGTTATAGTGTTTGAGGGAATATCAATATCAATATTTATCTATATCTATATATTTTTTTCTATCTATCTATCTATCTATCTATCTATCTATCTATCTATCTAATCAGTCCCAGAAAGAGGTCAGGTTTTGGAAAGGAGAGAAAAACTGAGAGCCAATGAACTCATTCAACTGAGAGGGCTCAATAGGTAACAGACACTAGAATCTTATTTTTGAAATGAATATAAATTGAATGACTGTCAAAGGAGGGATTACTGCATCATGGAAACAAAGAAAGAATATGGAATTGAAAATAGGAAGCAACAATTCTCCAACTCTCCCACCTTGACACCAGTCAAGACACTGAGGAGTATTAGTGAAAATAGAACTGGACATGGTAGGTAAGGAAATTGTATTAAATGGAAGGTCCCAGAAAGCTGGACATCTATGGATTTTCCCCAAAGCATTGCTTTATACATTTATGTCTTTTTCTTCCAAATTCTTTCATTGAACAAACTCATTAACTCCCATGGATTCAATTATCATCTCTATGCAGATTCTTCTTAGATTCATATATCAAATGCTAACTTCTATTATGAACTATAGTCCTGCATCCCTAACAGCCTTTTATGAAGAAAGAAAAAAATTTTGATGGGGGAAAGCAAGGCAATATGACTAAGGTCATAGAGCTAGTAAGTGTGTCAAGTGTCTGAGGCAGAATTTGAATTCAGGTCCTCCTGACTATAGGCCAAGTGCTCTATTTGCTGTGCCACCTAACTGCCTCCCCTGTCAAACTGCCTTTTATAAATTTCAAATTGCATGTCTTATAAACACCTCACTATCAAGATCTCCAAAAGAGAATTACTTATTCTTCCCACTTTCCAAACCCACAACTCTTCCAAATTTCTCTAAGTATGTTGAGGGCATTACAATAATTCCAGTTGCCCATGTCTGTAACCTCTTTTATCTGGCAGAATGTCTTGTAAATAGCAAGTGCTCAGTAAAAGTTATGGCTGCTGCTTTTGCTATTAGTCTGTTTTTAACGCCATGTATAAAAATACATAGTGGCAGGTTAAAGGCTGATTGCTGGCCTACTTGGAAAAGGATTAAGGTGTCTGGATAACCTCCTGGAAGTCAGGAGAAAGCCATGTAATTAAGATACTGACAGAACTGTGAAAACCTTTTTCAAAAAAAGCAACTATCTATTTGGATATGAATTATGAGTTGGAGCTAGTGTTGACAGCTGAGAGAACTGCTCAGACAGTGCAGAAATAACAGTTCCTGGTACTGTTAGAAAGGCCTGGAATTCTGCCTTCTTGTTGCTGTAACATCATTCCTAGAGGTTTAGCACTCTGGGTGTCATTTTTCTGTGAATTATATCACAGATCAAATGATTGGCAGTCATTAGAGCTCTACCAGGTATAGTTACAGATAGCAAATGTACTAATACTTGGACATGAATGTTTTAAAAATATTCCTAGTGGAATTCATATGCCAAAAGATGCATTCTGACAGCTCAGATATATTTAATTTAAGGAAACTGTAAAAATGATATGATAGCAGCTGTCAATCCCATCATTTTTTCCTAATCACTCTCCACTTCCCTCCTTCTCCTACTTCCTTATTTCCCCTCCTACCCCTTTCATCCACAAGTGGACATGCATGTAGATTTGTGTATGTCTATACACACAGATTGATATATGCCTAGTATTTTAACTTGGGGGCATTTAAAACATCATTTTAAAAGTCACAGTTATTCATTTCTAGAAGAAGAATGGGGATTTCATTTATTTCAAGTGATTCTTCCCACTGATACTGTATAAAATATTATACTAATGGAGAAAGAAGAAAAATTATATCCACAAGGGATAATGTTTTCCCTTGATAAAGTAAGTCAAAGTCATCTGCTGCTCAGCAATAAAATAATAATGAATCGTACCAAGTACAACAAGCAAGATGTAAATGTGTTCTGTTTACTGATCATGAAAAATGATCAACTTACCTACTGTCTTGCAAAATCACACACACACACACACACACACACACATTTACTTGTGAAAAATGAAAGAAAGTAGCTTAAAATAGTAGATTTAATGCATTTTGTTTTTACATTAAAGAAATTTGAATTTTGAAAGTAGAAAGTGTAGTAAATATCAGCTTCATAAGATCATTTTACCAAACAGTCATGTGATTGAAAGCTCTAGTTCCTGGGGTGGCTAGGTGGCACAATGAATAGAGCACTGGCCCTGGAGTCAAGAGGACCTAGTTCAAATCTGACTTCGGACACTTAACATTTACTAGCTGTGTGATCTTGAGCAAGTCACTTAACCCCAATTGCCCTGACTTCCCCCCTCCAAAAAAAGAAAAAAGAAAGCTCTAGTCTCTTATTTGGAAATATAAAATCTGTTTAGTTTCCTTCTCCCTTTCCTTCTCTCCCTCTTCCGTCGAAAAGCAATATAACCACCCTTAGCAGTAAAGGAAAATCAACATGATGAAAAATTGTTTCATTTCTGAAGGGAACAGGATAATAAGAATATTATCCTTATTAATAAGGATAATAACATATCTTTATTCTCCTGAAATTATTTTGAATTAATTGTGCATATATTTGTATTAGAGTGATTAAAGAAGTAATGTTGCCTAATGAATAGGGAGCTGGCTTTGAAGTTTGAAACATTCAGATCTTTCTACCTTCTGGTGTCCCTATCTTTGGAATACTATCTCTGATGCATACTGTCTCTATGACCCTGGGCAAACACCTTAATCTCTTAGTGCCCTAAGCAAATGTCTAATAGTAAAATTATAAAAGGGATGCTGACCTGCATTGCTTGAGGGGATTTCTTCACTACAAATTTCCTATATCAAAGAAATTACAAACCAGATCCATTTTTCATATTGTATGTTTATGTTCCCTTCTCAAATAAGGGGAAAGCAAGGCCTATTTCCTTTTTGTATTTGTATTTCTAATGAACTATATCAGATATTTCCTCAATGTGTACTGGTTGGTTGAATAAGGCTTTGATCATCCTGTTTTTTTCTGCCTTCATCAACCTGAATTTGGAAAATAATATTCGATGCTATGTGCCACACTTGAGGAAAGCCAGTCAGCAAAAACTAAAGTGAAAAGAAAGAGGGTGGTGAAGGGCATTAGTTTCAAGCAATTGCTGAACCTGTGGAATAAGAATTTAGCTTTAATACCTAAAGACTGAAGAGGAACTAGATAACCACTCATAAGTATCTAAAGGGACATTATGTAGAAGAGATTACACCTATTCTAATTGACCTTAAAGAACAGAAGGACTAGTTATCAGTGGTAGTTATAAAGGATAAGTGTGCAGAACTAATATGGTTGTGTAAAGGAAGGAACTCACCTGAGCTCTCCCCCAAACCCCTCAAAATACCTTTAAATAATGAGTCTTAACAAATTCTAGAGCAGCAGAACCCACAAAAAGACAAAGGGAAACAATGTTATGGCCTAAGACAACTCAGAAAGTCAGCATGAAAGGTCTCTTTCACCAGAGTATAAAAGTAATTCAGTCTATCACAGGCTGGACTACACAGCCTTGACCCCAGAAAACCAGGAGCAGGGCTTGGAAGTTTCTGAATCAATAGTCATAGCATTTGTTCCTGGAGCTCTCAGACAACAGATAGTAAGGGTTAAACAACTGATAAGAAGGAGATTACAGGGGGTCTCTTTGCTGGCACTGAGGCAGGACTCTGCTGTTTTGCCCATACTTGTATCAAAGTCACAGACATGGGCAGCAATCCTAGGGTGAGGAGGAGCATTAGCATACCAGAGTGTGTGTTTTTATTCACAGGGGAGCAGGGACCCTCCTCCCAGTTTCAGGGCATCAAAGAGTGTTAGTGGTCACTCACAGGTCAGGAGAGTGGGAAACTCCTCTCCTTAGATCATACCACCTTGGAAGAATAGAAAACTTACATGTCCCTAAAAGTACCTCTGTAAACAACTGCACAAGACTCCTAAAACTTGGGAATGTACACTCTCCAATATGAAAGCAGAGAACTACTTTAACAAAGAGTTAAAATTGCATTGATAGGGTAGGAAAATGAGGAAACAACAGAAAGCATGCTGAGCACAGGAAGTTACTATGGTGACAAGAGAGATTAAAACGCACATTCAGAAGAAGATAACAAAGTCAAATATCCAACATCCAAATCCTCCAAGAAAAACATGAATTGGTCTCAGGCCGAGGGTATAATAGTAAGCACTCTAGCACACCCAGGATGGTCTGCTAGCACATGTTCTTCAATCTCCTTTTAAAGGAAGCAACGCTCAAAAAGGGGTCAGCAATCCTATTTTTAATTACAAAGAAAAAAGTGCGTGTAGAAAATACAAGCTGTGAAATTAGCAGTAAAACCAACAGACTGGGCTCCAACTATCTGAGTAAAGCAATACTGCTATACATCCTGCATCTAGAGAGCATAGACATCTAACTAGTAATGGAGTTCTGAATATAATTACTCAGAGTCTTGACCAGGAAATCAAAAGATCCTTCACACAGCAAACACCCAAAGCAAAATGCCAAACTCCCAGAATATATAACAAAGACTCAGCCCATGATTGGTTCACAGCCAAAAGTCATGCAACCAAATTGATTCAGTCCAGGTATGAATTATCAAGGTTAGAAGGATATTGATCCTTCAGATTTTTTCAATTTAGCCTGATCCCAGGAAACAGAACTCCAACAAGAAGAGGAAAACAATAAAAATTCTACCTTACTTCTACTTTTGGGAGAGCTCAACAAAGATTTTGAAAATCAAAGTAAGAGTGGTAGAAAAAAAATTGGGAAGAGAAATGAGAGTGATGCAAGAAAATTATGAAAATGAACCAACATCTTGGTAAAGGAGGCATGAAAAAAAAAAAAAAACTAATGAAAAAACCTTGAAAAACCACCTAGGCCAAATGGTAAAAGGGATACAAAAAGTCAACAGGGAGAGTAATGCCTTAAAAAGCAGAACTGGCCAAATGAAAACAAGAAGCACAAAATTCACTAAAGGAAAAAATAGCGTAAAAAGTAAAATTGGTCAAATGAAAAAGGAGGTACAAAAGCTCATTGAAGAAAATTATACCTTAAAAATTAGAAGTGGGCAAATGGAAGCTAATAACTTTCTGAGAATTCAATAAATAATAAAACAAAACAAAAAGCATGAAAAGAAAACTAGAAATCAATGTGAAATATCTCATTGTAAAAACAATGGACCTGGAAAATAGATCCAGGAAAAATATTTAAAAATTTTTGGACTACCTAAAAGTCATTATGAAAAAAAAGAGCCTACACATCAATTTTCAAGAAACTATTAAGGAAAACTATCATACTCGTGTAGAACCAGAGGGTAAAATAGAAAACGAAAGAATCTACCAATTACCTCTTGAAAGAGATCCCAAAAAGAAAAATGCCAAGATTACTATAGAACAATTCTTTATCTCCCAGGTCAAAGAGGAAATATTGGAAGTGGCCAGAAAAAAAATTCAAATCTCATGGAGCCACAGCCAGGATAAAACAAGATTTAGCAGCTTCTACATAAAAGTATTAGAGGGTATTCAAGGATTGGGTATGCTAGAGGGTAAAGTAGCTAGAATTACAACCAAGAATCACCTAGAAAAGTAAAATATAATCTTCAGGGTCAAAAAGAGATATTCAGTAATATAGTGGACTTTCAAACTTTCTTGATGAAAAGACCTGAGGTGAATAGAAAATTTGACTTTCAAATGCCCCAGGGCAGCTGGACCAGCAGCCAGCTGGAACAACT